>ML782579.1:0-13263 GCA_009831015.1 Picea engelmannii
AGGTTCGACATGCTCATCTAGGTGAGGTGAAAGAGGAGGATGAGGAATAGGTTCGACATGCTCATCTAGGTGAGGTGAAAGAGGAGGATGAGGGATATGTGTTGCCTCCTCATGATCTGGGTGAGGTGAAGGAGGATGAGGAGGATGTGGAGAAGGATGATCAAGGCCACCCTCATCAATCAATGGGGTGTTGGATGAATGGGACGTACTGGAAGAAGATTTGTGCCTATCATCGAAATCCCTCCTTGTTGTTAGTAGCCTGACAGCTCTAGCGATATGATGCATAAGAGACATCAAATCATGTGGCATCTCCCTCTAAAGCTCCAAGAGCGTAGGATATGCCCCGATGTCTTGCATCAGGGCAAGGCAGACTCCCACCTCAGTAAAAAATGCAGAGAGTAATCTGGTATCGGGCCTACGGGGCATGTCGTCGGGTATCTACACCCGAGGACCCCGACTTGCCTCAGCCTCAGGCATCATCTCCTCATCGTCATCTGCTAGGGGAGGATGCACGTCCCCAATGAAAGCGTCAATATCTACAATATATATATAGTACAAAACAATAATTACATAGTTAATTCATTAAACAATTTAATAAAACAAGTTAAAGAATGTGTTATAATTAATTTTATTCTAATTAAGTAAGACAATAAAATGAAACTGTATTAATTTAAACAAAAAACTTATATTACCTCTATCATCTGGTGGCTCATCAGCTGTGAAGAGGATGTTCGGACATCCTCTCCAATCCAAACTCGCGTAAGGACATAACACCATGACAAACATGTGATCCGCCACACTGCCTAGTAGCTCTAGTGCGTCTGGCACAATCCTGGCCAGACACTCTGCCTGGCCCCTCTTGGGAATCATATCCCCCCACATGCACATCTGCACATGAGTCCTCGACCTAGGATGCTAACTGAAAAAATTCAGCCTCGTCTCTAGAAACCTCTCAAAAAATAAGCAAAACAATTATGAGGCAAATGGGAAGTTCGACCTCCCACGTATCATAGCCCGACATTTGTAGAGTGCTATTCAAAATTGTCGTAAGAACATGGCAGACCATATGATACATCGTGGTCGTTGTACCATTGTATCTACATAGTACAAAAGAGGGAAGCTAATGTGTTTCCCATCACTGGTAAAATGGGATATGGTAGTCACTAAAAGTGAGAGGCACTAACCTCCTCTGCACTGAAAGAGACGATTTTTAGTTGTCCACCAGACACCTGAAAATAAGTTGGGGATAATACCTCAACCTCAATATATCACTGAGAATACATGAGTTGACTGTCAGTGGAAACACCTACTGGGAAATTTGGGAATTGGGGAAATTATTCCATCTCTTGGATAGCCCAGTGATAAAGTAAATATCCTCCTCAGTGGGATGGTACCACTGATTCAGACCCACACATAAAGCTTGTCGATGGACATCTCGTCGATGGATCAGATGCATGGTTGCGACGTACTAAAAAAACCTAAATTTTCCCACTGTTTGGAAAAATTTGAAATTCACGCATCCAACAATAGATGAAAGGAACACAACCAAGGAAAGAAACGATGGAAGGGCGCTTCATATAGGCAAAGGTTGCACCAGTGATTTTGAGCTCTACAACATTGAAAATAGTAAAAATGATTTTTACCGTCGGTAAATTGTTTTTAATAAAACCCTGTCCTGGTGCACCTGATTCACAACCACACCAGTCCATACATGTTTAATGAGCACACCAGTTATATGTTAAAAAAAAATAGCCCTAGCACGATGCGTGTGTGTTTGTGTGCACACTAGTGAGTATACGACTCCATAGCACACCACAATTTATTTTTTTGAAAAACTACAATAATGCGAAATGTTTTGTTTAAGCATGACACTATGCGGTATAATAATAGACGCCCCAGTGCACTTGGGTTTATAGAGCGCACCACCTAAATTGGGAAATTAACCCTAACATGGTGCTACATGTTGGAGCATTGATGCACACCAGTGCGCATGATAGAATGGAGGGCACCGATATAGTTTTTTGACACAATCCTACATTGTTGCGTAAATGTTTTTTATTTAACCATATGACGTTGTGCTCTACTAATAGCGCACTGGTGCTTCCAATGTTACGTTGCACACCGTATATTTTTTAAATAATGTTATTACGGTGCATCCTTATTTGTGTAGAACACCGGATAATATTATTCTTTATTTGAAATAACCCTACTACATTGTGCTAGTTTTGAGGGCACCGATGCGCCTATTATCGAAAACGCATCGGTGCGTTTTGTACTTATAAAAGCACCAATGTAAAAACATTTTCTAAAACCTCTAGTCGCTCACCTCTGCTAGTATCATCCACTATAAATGGATTTTTGGGATATTTTTATAGGGGCATCCGCAAAAACCTCCGCTAGAGGATCTTTTCCTTGTAGTGATAGATCGAATAGGAATCTCTCGGTTGGGAGCTCCAAGAAATCCAGTTGTAACAAGAGTACTCACAAGTAGCATTTTCACATGCTCCTTTGGGTAATTTATCAACAAAAGTTCACTTATAGGCATGGTAACCTTATTCTTAGCATAATTACCAGCTTCAACAGGTTGTCCTCAACACCCACTATGGCTACCTCCATTTTCCTAGTACTAAGCTCTTTTTCCTCTCTTCTTTCATGTTGTAAAATTAGCTCCCCCTCTCTAATCTAATTTATTTTCCCATGCATTTTTTACTCTCAGAATTCCCAAAGATGATTGTACTCATCCCATGCAATCATAACTAGGTGAGATGGGTCTCTCACCCGCCTCTTACATGCATTCAATGATACAATTGTCATCATGAGTGTACTTAGCCCATGCTTCAATAACTAGGTGAGATAAATCTTCCTCCAACCTCACATATGCATTCAGTTATTGGTTTTAATAAGTCGAAGAAGGATTATATGGTAATGACAAATTACTTTAGGAAAATGACATGGGATTCTAGGCATGTGGGATTTCCCTTAAACCATGTTAGCCCCCTCTCGTGTGAAAACATAGCCCCCCATGATTCTATATTTATCTATCTGTAGTTGGTGATGTATTTTATTTTATTATTTCAATGCATAAAGTCTACATATTAAATCTCTTCGCCCTCGGCCATTCATGATATATACAAATATACATTGTGAATATAGGGATCAAAACTGGGGTGTTACATTTTTTGTAGAAAATGACTCTAAAATTAATTGACCTCTATTTTAATTCACTTTAGAAGCTCTATTCAATTCAATTCATATCTATGTTTGTAGAAATTGATGTCCCTCTCATGCCAACATTAGGCTTTCCTATTACTCTCACATCTCGAAGCATGTTTTCCTCTACTTTTTGCTTTTAATTGTTTTTATAATTGTTGTAGTATTCATTTTCTTGTGATGTATTCATTTTCCTATGATGGACGAACCATCATTTAATGGACAAGTACAATAATGTTTTCTTCACGTTCCACTAGACCACTACACTTCTAATGACATGGTCAATGTTGATGTTTGCCTTCGGTCCTTAATGGAAACACAAATCCCAAGTTGAAGCTAAAGACCACTACCCTTCTAATAATATAGACAATGTTGATGGTCACCTCTAGTCCTTAATGGCAACACAAAGCCCAAGTTCAAGCTCTGAAAGTTTGCTAGGGAAATGCCCCATCTATCATCGATCTCCCCAAACTCAAAACCATAAGATTGGCACAAGCCATTCTCAATTCCAACCTTATGAAATTATAATCTAATCTAGAACAAATTTATATGCACTCTACATGGATTTGCACATTATAGTATTTATGTCAATGTAATGTTTTTGGGAATATGTGTATTAATATTTTAATGTATTTGAATTATTGCATGCAATAAGAAATGATACATAATGAATAACTGAGACTGTACACGTGAGCATCGATGTTGCCAAGACATGCATTTGATAACATGAAGGTAGGCAATATTGAGTTTCCAAAGGGCATGTTTGTGTGGATTCCAATGCTTTTACATATACCCATGTAGTGTTCCATTGGAGCATTCAAAGATACTTACAGAGGAGCATCTCTTGTTGTATATAGAAATTCATTGTTTAACCTTGGAATTAGGTATTCTTATGTGTTGAGTGCTCAACACACCCTAAAAAGCCTTATGAAATTCTATCACTTTGTGGGTACCACTTGTTTTCTTTTACTGTCTAAATTGAGTTCACTTGGGGGGGTATGGTTTATTTTGTTTTGTTTTCATGACTCTTATCAATCAATTCAGGTTGTTTGAACTTGTTAAATGAAACCTTGTGTCTAAAATAACTTGACATCCTAACTAAGAATCAACAGCTAACATTGTGACTAACGTGCTTGTGTTCGGCATCGACAAAATTCAAGTAGGCAAAGTGGCCACACAGTTACACTAATCGTCGATGGTCGATGCACCAACGACATCGATAGAAGGAGGAGTTCTTTTGCGTGAGTTATTCACCACGAAGTTTCAAGAGATAGTTGATCCCCATCGACGTCGAAAAAGTATGGGAGGAATAAACATTGACAAAATCCATAAAGAAACCATCGATAGTCAATGATCGATGTGCTTGCTTAAGGTCGAGGAAATCTAGAAGGGTTAAAACAATCTATTTTGTCTACAATAAACATATCTCCGATCGTCAAACCTCGATACACTTTCGACATTGGGAAATTTTCTAGAGAGTCAATTCGGGAGCACTTGGGTAGGTTTATCGTCGATCACCGATCCTTGATACTTTTCGGCGTCGACGCGATAGGATCAGGTTTTAGAACGTTTAGCTTAAGAAAATTCTTGATTCCGAATAACATGGGTAAACGAAGACGTCGTTCTTGAGTGCCACGTGTCTTTTCCGCATAGGGGTGTCGTACGACCTAGTTTCGTCTCAAGTCATCTTAAGGTTTCCTGTGTCCTAGTCACACCTCTAAGTCAGTTGTTCCACGTCAGCTCTGTATGGAAAGATTGTTCGGCGTCAGAACTTTTGAAAAGAGATATCAACGAAAAGTATCCAAAGCAGAACCTCGACCCCCACTCACCAGTTGGACCAACGAAACGATGGGATGTTTTTGGCATAATATACGATCGAATTCTGGCATTTAATAGACCAGTTAATGCTTCATCCCGCATATGTTTCTACCCTGTGTGTCGATTGAACAACAATGATTTGAAATCACCGATAGGCCACGTTACAACCTACGATCGAATTTAATTTTAAACTTCTTTGTAGATATAGCGACAGATTTAATATAACTACACTCATAACCTGAATTGAATAGCTGATGTGACAAGGTAAGTTCATCCATGTTTAAATATCTAGAACGACTTTAAAAAAATTTATTTTGTGCACAAGTTCGAATTCCAGAGCATCCGAAGAAGCAAAGCAAGCCTCTCGAGACTATGTTGATTCTAAGATTATCAAGACTGGGTTAAACAAGCAGTAGAGGGAAAATTCCTTTGAGAAAGCCAACCACCAGATGCTCGTCGAGAGAACCCAAGATAAAGGAAGCAGAAATAGGTGAAGGTTTTTCTTCTAGTACTATGAAGCAGTTGGAGTACGCTCCCAGGGAAAAGTCGGTCATAAAAACCTCAACAAAGAAAGATTTTTTTTAACCTCTAGTCTTTGGTGATATAGAAGAAAACATTGGATCCAAAGTGATGCTCCTGCAGTGGGGAGACCTATTCAACAAAATAATCCAGGACGAGTACCCGAAATTTATCCCACACAGCGACCCGGATGTAAGGGTTCTTGATGACCAGGTGTTCCCAAATATCCTATGGTCATATTTGCACATGGTATCCTGCAGAACCCCAGTTTTCCCATGCATGGAGGTTTTCAAGTGGCTAATTGACCATACAGATGCGCATAAATTCTTAATAAACGATGAGAATGGTGGGTGTGTCGGAGTTTTCCTCCCGAAAGAAGTCCAGAAGTACTACAAGCTCAGAGACCCATAGGAGTGGATAAACACATAATTCATGGTGAAGTTATACGAATTCCACGACACTAGCTGGTTGATGGCCTCATGGTGGAAGGAGGACAAAAAATTTACAAATTGGAGCAATGGTTGGTATGGGACAGTTAACCCGAGGGAGCCATACATCTACTTGATGGATCTCATCTGTCGACTGTATGGAGAGAAGGACTGCTCCAAGTTTTTGGAAGCATGGATTCCCTTGGCATACATAGTGGCGATCTCTAGAAGCAACTTCAACTGGGGAGCTATAATTTCCGAGCAATTTAACATCTGTGTATAGCAAGCTCAGACGTCGAAATAAGGGGAAGCACCCGCTTTCGACATGGCCTCGTACCTGCTCGATGTGATATGTGAGATAAATGTATTTGTCAACATGAATTAAGCTAGCATGTTGCGGAGTTCCTTGTTCACGTTTATTTCAGCATATTATGGGAGAACAGGTACAAAATATCATATGCACTCATTTGTGATGAATTCATCGCCCATATTCATTTTATTGTATTTAAAAAGGAGTCCCCGAGACTATCCGCATTAGCCAAGAAAATGGCAAGGAAGGTAGGCCACTAGTATTTAGATGAATGCACAACCTATATCAGGGTGTTCGGGGCCATTGGAGCATCACATATACTCCCTGCTCACATCCTAGACCGGCTTATTGTGGGAGAAATCTGCTATCAAACTATCCTGTAGGACTATAATGCCATGCTAGTCAAGGACAAGAAGCGAGATTTCATACCCTATGGTTTCCATGTGGGGTTTTATTTGGTAAATGACACTGCTCAGGCCAAACAAGAAGGGTTGAGCCAACTTGAATTCAGTTTCCCGATAGGCTAATTCCGCAAGAACAACCCTAAAATCCTGGTTCCTCAACATGTTGCACGGGTATCCTCCTGTTGGCCATATACGCATGACAAATTTGAAGATGAAATTTTCACAGAATGTGCTCAGGAATGGGAGGAGGTAGTACATAGAATGGACAACCCGAACATGACCAAGTTCAAGGCTATGAGCATGGATGTACAGGTGGAGATAATAGAGAAGTCAACCCAAGAGGTCCTCAGAGTTAGGGAAGAAATTAGAGCAGCAAAGACCAGAGAGGCACAAAGAAGAGGATTGCTCTTGCTAGAAGGGGCACAGAGAGTCATTGATCAGCTACAAAATTACCTTGATCTCGTAGATATGTCAAGGATCCCCGTTGATTACCCAATCAAAATAAGAGGAGAGCCAAGTGGCTTAGAGTCAATACAACTTGAAGAAATCATCGAGCCAAAAAACCCTGAAGTTCCACCACCACAGATCAGATCACCAGGGGGAATTTCAACCCAGCGTGAGATAGCAAGAACACCAGGTAGGACAAGTATACCAAACCCCTTGTTTTACTTAATAACCATCTATGATTATGAGGAAAGTTAGGAGGTGTCCCTGGTGACTTCAGTGCAGATTACAGAAGAAAAGGAACCTGAGAAAGCATCTACCCCAGGTCCCAATGCTTCAATTCAAAACCTTTCGCAGAGCAAACATGATGTCGAAAGTGTCTTAGACACTGATCTACTCGACTTGTCAGGAACCCAAATAGTCATCTTGAGGGATGATCTAGGATCAGGTGGCCAGAAAGAGGAAATTCCACAACAAGAAATTGGCACTTCAACAGTCGATTTCCAAGTAAGTATCGAACCTACCCCTGGTTCTTCAGTTTTGGTCGATACCTTACCAGCCGATGAGAAACAGAGAAAGGTCGAGCCATCAGGACATATGGAATAATTTCAGGAACCCATCCTAGAATAGATACACATAGTCGGGAGCCTGGGAAATACTCTAACCTGGGGAGAACAACAAATCCTCGAACCTGTTGATGAGGTCGTCGACATACAAGCGATCGCCTATGACAGGAAGATAAAATCCATCATGAAGAGGACCACTAAGAAGAGGAGGCTCACGTTAGATAACTCAATTCTCATCACTACGAAGGAGAATTTTCTCAACACAGAACACGCCAAGACGTCCGAGCTTATCGGCGTAGGGATGGCTATCACAGATGCCACATTGGATAGAGCAAGAAGAGATGAAAAGGAGTTGGCCGCTGCACTTAAGGATTTGGATCATCTACGCCTTTTGGAAAAATACTATCAGGACTCCACACAGGCCACAATGTTTTTGAGAATTGAATTCCAAGATGCCTATGCCAAATTCATGAATGAACGACACCTTTTCACTGCAGGCATAGCCAATTTTCAGGACACCCTTATGGCGCTAGTGACCCGCAAGGATGTGGAAAGGTGGTATGAAAAATGTCATCAAGCTGTAGAAAGGATAGATTACATCAACGCAGTACAAAAGGGTTGAGACACCGAAGAGCACGATATTCGGGTGCTGAGGGATAGCAACATAGATCAGATCAAGAAAGCAGTCGAATACTGGGTAAAAATGGCCTAGGAACCTTAGTGGGAGATTCAGGAAAAGTGGGCCGAGTGCGAAAATAGTTTGGAAAAGATTAATCGGGAGATGAAAGGCATCAACCTCCCAGAATTCGTCTCACCCGAAGAATTTGTCGACCTGCATGACATAGTCAAGCAACATGCAGAGCAAGACTCGACATGGACAACAGAGATAGAAAAGGTGGCGAGCATGGCACCATGTCAAGTACAAAAGTTCATGGAGCATCTGATTAAGGCTCAAGTAGTTTTTCAACAGTTGAGTGTTAAAATAATCAAGTACAGAGAATGGACAGTAGAAGTGAAATAAATTATTTCAGCCCCGATGGACCAACACAGGTTCCCGTATGCCAATACATGCGATGAACTCTTAGTCAAATGGTCGGAATATGAGAAGAGTCATCCACTTCAGTAAAACTATTTGATGATTCTTAGAGAACAGAGAGATGAAAGTACCACGTGGCGATATTTTGTTTTACTTAACTTGCACTTGTAATAGCTATTTTTAGTTAATGATTCATTATAAATAAGAGGATTGACCTTTTAGCAATGGTCGGTGGTTTTTGGGAAGACCCTCATTTTTGGAATTGTAAAGAACTATTTTTTAACTACCTTGATTGAGAAGTCTTGTTTAGGATTGGAGACAAATTTATGTTTTTCATCAAAGGCGTTGTGTGATTGGATTGAGGAGGAATTACTTCCAAATCCATTTCATTAATGGATGTTGTAACGAGTAAGAGTTTATGAATCTATTGATAAGTTAGATGTTTCAATATTTTTTGTAGTTCTTGTCTCTAATGATGAAAGCAAATCGTTGTGTTAATGTGTGATTAATGCTAGAGTTAAGGAAACTTTTTTTCTTGTCATCATCTTATTGCATGCATGTTTTCTTTCGATAATTATATCTCAGTCAATAATTGAAATACCAGCAATTTAATGTATTGGTACTAGGCTTGTCACAGGTGTGAATATCTTTGTCTGCATGCTTGAGCACAAGGGTTATCCCAAGCTCAACCTTCTTCAGTAGTTAAAAACCCCCATTTACCAGTTGGTTTATACCAACACACATCCTTTGATCAGACCCATCTAATAAAAGAAAAGACAAAAAGAGAATGTTTAAACTAAAGGAGGAACTTTCATAAGAAGATATCTTGTCAATCACTACGTAAAGCCCATTGATAAATTGGCCAGATCGAAATATCCAGAGAACCATTCCACCATCAAACATTGCAGAGTCTAATTGGGCCTTCATGGAAGGTTTGGTTCCTGTTGTTGAGTTAAAGGTATTTAGGACCCCTCAACATTATGTTATATTCCTTTGGTTATACGATTTCATTCTATATGCCGTAGTCTAAACATTCTATGTTTTTACTCTTTTTTGAGCATTTTTTTCGATGCGTTTCGTTCAAAATCTAGTCAAAATTTTAGAAAAATAGTTAGAGTTGCATATTTTAGTGATTGTGACTGCATGTAATTGGTGCCCAGAGGTTTTTGAGGGTGTTGAATCGATTTATGCATTCAAAAACATGATTTGAGCACTATAAAGTTGTGATTTCTCCAACAATCGTATTGTCGAATTTAAGTGAAAAAGTAAAAAATGTAAAACATTCAAACTACGTCATTCTATATTAGTTTCAACACAATCTGCACTACACTCGCCATTACACACTACATCAAAAGAGTGCAAGGAGAACACAAAACATGTATTGAAATATTTTGATATTATAACAAAAGAAGATTAATTATTGTATTTGTATTTGTAAAAGGTCATGTACGTCGATGGAGTGGGGACTAAAACTAATATGTTAGAGTGGGTAATAAGTGAGTTTCTCAAACATTCCCATGCAATGAAGATATTATAGGAACAAATCGAATGGGTATTCATAAAACATTTCAAATTGAATGAAACAGATCTGGCGAGCATGAAATACCTCCACTACATGGTGAAAGAGACTTTATGTTTATACCCCATGAGTAGATAGGGCTTCCCCATGAGTATGTCGAGGTAGTGACAGTAGGAGGATACTATATACCTAAGAAAACAATGCTAATGCTCAATGTGTGGGCTATTGGAATGGATGCCAATGTGTGGGGGATAGATTGTTCATAATTCAAGCCCAAGAGATTTATGGAGGAAGAGTCTCTAGATTTAACATGTTCATCAGACTTCAGAATGCTTCCATGTGAAGCAAGAAGGAGAGGATGCCCTGGGGATCTGATATTTATTTCGATGATTGAGCTTTCTTTGGCTCCATTGTTGCATGATTTTTATTTAAAAGTTGTAGGTGATCCATTCAAGGTGGATATGAAGGAGGCATGTTCAACAACAGTGTTGTCAAGACAAGTGCCACTCTTCGATTTTCTAATGTTGAGGATGCTCAATTGCCTCTAAACTGTCTAGATGGAAAGGAAGTTGTCCAAAATACCTATTGTGGAATGCTTCATTGGCTATCCGTGGGAGGAGAATAAAATTGTTATTGCTAAATCTAAAGTAAACAATGTCAATGTTAATGTAATTGTTAATACCTTTTTACTACATTTTGACTTAGACATGATTACGGTTATGGTTTTGTAGAGACACTTCTTTAATTTTAATGTCCTTAACCTAATAATGTATGATATGTATGATATTTGTGGGAGTATTTGTTTGCACATCTCAACTATGTAGAGTTGCATTTTTTAATATTTATAAATATATTTTGTTAATAATTGGATAGGAATAATTTACAAAAGTTCTTTTAATGGGGTAATTTAATAATTGGATTAACCATTTATAAAATGATACTTTTGATGTGTTTTACTAATTGAATGGAAATTATTTACAAAATTCAGATATGATAGTTATTTTTTATAAATTGATTCATAGGCTATATAATTAAATTTCCAATATTGTTATTATTATTTTCATTTTACATTATCATAAATTTCATAATAAGTTAATCACTTAAGATGTTATTATGAGTAAGTATTTAGAATTAGTTTAACAATCAATTTAAAGATAGATAAGGGAATTCATATAATATTTAAATTTGTGTAATAAAGTATAGTATGTCCATCAAAATTGGAAATAACCATTTGGTATTCCCATAATTCATGGCAATGGAATTAAAAAACAGGATGATTATGTGATTATGATTTATGATCGGTGTGTAATCATTATGTAGAATTGTTAACATATAGCATTCATTATTATTTCATCATTTAATGAATAAATAAGATGTCATTATTAAACAAATAAGTGTGTTATTAATAATTTATAATTCAATATATTGAATTATAAAGTTGAGAAACTTTTGTCTTTTTATTAATCTTAAAAGAGTAAATTTTGTAATTTTTATTGAATTAAACTTTTTGATGTTGCAATATGACTTAATATTAGATTTGAAAATATCTTTTGCCAAATCATGTCATTTTTGTTTATTCATGGAAAAACATATGAGCTAATAAACACATGTTTCTTCTCATTCTATTATAGAACTTAACAATGTTCATTCTAAATTGGTATATATGTAAGTGTTGTATCAAAATGTGAATTAGGAAGACAATGGTTAGCTAGTGTTATAGGATTACTTATTAATAATAAAAAAAATGTTCTTAAAAAATGTCAATCATATTTTTTTCTAAACTAAGTTAATGTATTAGACTTGAACTGGAATTTGATATTAGATTTGAATGTTTCTTTTATCAAAACATGTGATTTTTTATATTTATGAAAAAAATAAATTAGCAAATGAACACATTTCTTCTCACTTTATTATAGAACTTAACAATGTTTGTAACACCATGTTTCCCCCGTTCTGTAAATATAACTATATTGGCCAAGAACTATGGCAAACTCGAAGGTGTGAATGTTTGATTTGATGGACCTTTGTATAGAAGTTCGATGAATGTAAATTATGTTATGAATATGTGTTGCATGACTGCTGGGAAGGGGATGTGCTAAAAGAGACCACGATGGCTAATGAAGAGGTGGTGGAAGGGACCCGGAACAATTGCGTTAACTTCCACCAAACCAGTACCATACTAGTCTTTACTTGCTTAATACCAAAACAACTCTCTGACCCAGGAATGAATTTTCGTCAGGATGGTAGGTGGGGAGGCTCCTCAAGAGTTAATGAGGGGATGGGGCAAACTTCCCATCCGTAAAAGCTCTCACACCTGACCACAGATGGAAAAAATGCATGCCACACGCAATCTTGTAGAGGGATGCAAGAAAGGAAGTGTGGGGGGGTGGGCAAAGAGAGGCAACAAAGATAGCATAGAAAAACATAAGCTCTCGAATCAGATGGAGTTCTGAACACACGAGAAGGTGAGTAACCTTCGTCCTATTTTATTTTTTTGTATAGGGAGAAGGAGAGTAGCCTTCGTCCCTAACTTTCGTTGAGCTGGAAGTAAGATATTGAATCTTAGAGCATCGTGGTCTAAGCTCGGGGGTGACTAGTGATAAATCCGTTGGGATTGACTAAGCCTATGGTTGGGTGGAAACGAGCACCCCTCTTAGCAATCACATCACGCCTTGTGGTTATGATAAGTGTTTTATGCCTTGTATTTTGAATTGAATATCATGGATACATGCTCATGTTTATACGCCCATAAATGGTTTCTATATGCTATGATTTCCTAGTGTTTTAGATTGGAAATAATGAATGCATATGTATACTTATATGCCACATTTGTTTTCTGTACAAAATGAGTAAGTCCGGAACATGAGTCTGTTAAGCCCTAATATTGGCTCATTACCCCTTAATTGGGGCATATTATATTAGTAATGTTATTTTATTTATGTTGGCTTTAGGCCATTAGTTGTAATTATACCTCCTAGTCTCCTATATATACCAAGGAGACATTTTCAT
>ML782579.1:13852-40566 GCA_009831015.1 Picea engelmannii
TACCTCCTAGTCTCCTATATATACCAAGGAGACATTTTCATTTTGAATCATCTTGTACTTGAACATTTAAGTGGGGTAAAAGGAGGTTGCCCCCTCGAAGAGGCTTATTATCTAAAATTATCTCTTTTTCAAGGCACTGAGTACTTTTTTTGAGGATTTTCTATGCTATATTGATATTTGGTTCTTAACAAGTCTGTTCCACTAAGAATCATCCCATCTTCCTGATTCTCGTGATGTTCTAGTTTAATCCCTCGAAAAAACCTTCCCTAGGGAATTGCATCATGTCTGAGAGTTAGAGTAAGCTCCTTGGTGTGGCTACTGCTACGAAAAACCCACGAGGTAACCCTGCCTCGATGTCATAGCTCATAACTCAGAGAGTTAGGAAGGCACTTCATTTAGGTCAGTAGCGGAGGGACTTTGAAGAGTACCCGAGCCCTTATCCAGAAACCCGACTAAGATTAGGGATAATTTCCCAAGAAACACTTGAAGGTTCATATGACCTGCGTTTGGGAACCCTGTGAAAGAAGGAGTTAGCTCTCGAAGGTTTCATAACTGTGGAAACTCGAAGCTTTGAGAGGTTGAATTTCGTTGCCCGAGTTCAGAAAGGATAATGAGCCAAATTATCGAAAGGGAGTATCCTTTCGTTTGGTAGACGAATGGATGAGATCCCTTTGGAAGTATTCTAGGTCTGTCAGGACCAATGGATCTAGAGGAGGAGCATAGGTGTTAATGCCTCGATCCCTTCAGTCTTTGCAAGTAGCGATGGAACCGGGAACATAGATCCCAGGATCCATCAGGAGCTATCTTGACCGTCGATCTTAACCCTTGTGTAGACGAGAGAGTGGACTCGTCAAAGTCCTGAAAGTCCCGAAGTAATCAAAATCTTCCACTGGCAGAGGACATGTGGTGAAGAACTAGCGTTTTGTTGACTCGCTGCTGAAGGAAGTCAAAGGGTAGAGTTTTATAAACTCGCGAGACCCAAACTCGCAATTTGATTTGAACCATCAGATCACAGGAGAACCATGACCGTTGATCTGGGTGAGGGTATATCAAGAGTTTGGGGATCGGGATTTTGAAAGATAGACGTTGGGTTGTGTTCCAACTTCGCGAAACGCGAAGTCTCGACGAGTTCGGAGAATAAGCCCCGGGTCATGGCGACCGGTCGTATGGGTGTAAGATTAAGGGAAGCGTTAATGGAGATTGGGATTTTGGGGAAACAGGAGTCAGGATTGACTCGCATGCAGAAGTTCCGAAGTCCCGAAATGTGAAACGCCTTTTTATAGGCGACTGGGCACAACCTTGGTCACATTAAAGGGGGATATAGGGAACATTAGTCCCTTTCAAAGCTTGGGAGTTGGAGGAGTCAGGGCGCCTTGCATTGAAAGTCCTGAAGTCGCAAAATGTGATGCATCGTTTAGGTTAAGACTGTGGTCACGGGAATGGTCACGTGAGCGGAGGGAGCTAATAGTCATTAGGCCCCTTTCGAAACTCAGAGTTGGGGAGTCAGGGGTGGCTCATACATCAAAGTCCCGACATGTGAAGTCTCAAAACAATTTCGTGTAGATGCGCAGTCGTAGCCCGCGGTCGCATGGAGGTGAAGCTCGTGCTTGGTGCTTAGTCACATAGGCGGAGTTTCATAAAGAGGACCTGTGGATTTTTTTAAATAGAGGTCCCAATAGGGAATCGAAGAGATTCTCCAGCTTAACAGGATTAAGAATGATCCTTAACTAGGAGGTCAGACTGACCCGTGTCCTTCCAAAATTAGGAACCATGAATGGAGTTCCTGTCCTTAAATAAAATCAAAAGAATTTTTTTTCCCCCGTCGTGGGTGTGTTACAAATTGGTATCAGAGCATGGTTACAACACTCGATTTGTTTGGGCTCATGGACGAGCACATTAAAAGGTGACATCTTATGTTACTCCCTTCCTAAAAAGGCTGGTTAAGCCCTTATTATAGAAAGAATGAAAACTTACTGTTATGTGTGTATGCATTTCTACTGTGTGTATGCATTTAATAAATAGGGATTATGTGTTGGTTATGAACGAATGTAATGTTAGCTAACAATAAGTGTTTTTTCTTCACGCAAGCAGATGATCAACCATGAAAAACTACAAATGTATCAAATGGTGACACGCCACGAAGTGGGGTATGGCTCCCACAATAGAGATGAAGAGTCTGACGAAAGGAGGGCAGTAGAGACCCCTCCAGATCTAGCTGAGACTGTGAGGAGTCTCATGGCCAAACTACAAATATGCAAGGCCGACAACAAGAGGTTGATAAAAGAGAAAGAGAAGAAAACGAAAATTAATGCAGTCTTGTTGTAGAGTTTATCCGACATACAAAGACAACTACAACATGAACATGACACCAGTCACATGGACCGATGACAGACAAGGAGGAGTCGAAGTCCACCTGAGATATGAAAACGTGGTCTTTTAAGTGGCCACACTAGGAAGAGCACCTCGAGAAAGGTCCACCCCGAAGATAGGGAACAAGCATCGGACGATTCCTCTGGGAAGGAAACTGGCGACTCGGAGGGATCTTCTAGTAGCATAACTAGTCCACATTCTCAATTAAAACGGAAGAAATGGAAGCATTCCAAAAATTATAATCTTGAATAATTCAAGAAGGCCAAACCACCCTCTTTCGACGGTGAGATAAAGAGGGGAGAGGAAGCAGAGGCCTGGTTGCTTGGACTAAAGAAGTATTTCAGAGTCCATGACTTCTCAGAAAACTTGAAGGCCCGAGTAGCCACTTTCAACCTGAATGGAAAGGCTTCCATTTGGTGGGAAGACCTTAAGAATGTGAAAGGGATTCATGAAGAAGACCTATCTTGGGAACGGTTTGAAAAATACTTCAGGAAGAAGTATCTGTCGGAAAATTATTTCGATGAAAAGACTAAAGAATTCTATGAACTCAAGCTGGGGCAACTCACTATAGAGGAATATGCCAACAGATTCCTTGAGCCGCTGAGGTACGTACCCTACATAAAAGTAGAAAAGGCCATGGTGCAATGATTCATCAGTGGGCTACCTAAGGACTATCAGAATAATATTGAGTTTGACGAGCCAAAGACCCTAGAGGACACTATCCGAAAGGCAATATATTGTTATGAACATATTGGGCATTGGACAGAACCTCGCGAAGGCTGGAAGTAGAAGAATAGTTTAGGATTCCATAAAAATGGGTTTAAATCCCCGAGATTTAAAAACTATAAGAAGGATTCACGGATGAGCTTCCCAACCCAAAGTGTACACCAACAGAATTTCCCCTCCTAGAGGGGAAATAAACCTTTTGAATCAACCCTAGGAAAGACTGATAACCCAAAGAAAGAACCCTTGAAATGTTGGGGTTGTGGAGAAGAACATCTATTGAGGGACTTCTCGTACCGACAACAGAACAGTAGGAGAATTTACAATGTCCAAGAAGCTACCCCCGTCAATGACATGGCTAGGAGTATGCTGTGAATTTATGCAGCCGTGGATGATAAACAAGCTGACCACCAAGCTTCAGTGGTGGATATGGAAGGTATGATCACCAACCATCTAGTGTCTATTCTAATTGACCTTGGTTCAAATTTGAGTTATATAGCTCCTTAGGCTGTTGATAAGTGTAAATTATAGCCACATAAACATGCTAAGCCATGGTTGGTATAGTTAGCCACTGGCACCAAAAGAAAGGTAGTGGAGGTCATACCGGCTTGCCAATTCACCATGGGTGGATTCCCCACCCAAGCAACCCTTAACATACTACCCCTAGGATCATATGACCTGTTGATTGGTATGGACTGGCTAGCCACATATAAAACCAGACTGGAGTGTTACCATAAAACTTTAGAATGTGTAAGTGAAGAAGGGAGAAGGATAACCCTTCAAGGGATCCATAAACCTGTCTCGGTGAGACGAATATCAGCCCTTCAAGTGAGAAAGTATTGCAGAAAGGGATGTCCACTATATGTGATACAGATGTTGAAATCAATTGAGGATGACAGACCAAGCCTCGAAGACCACCCCATACTAAGATAATATAGAAATGTGTTTTTAGAAGAGGTACCAGGTCTGCCTTCGAGAAGGGACATTGACTTCTTGATAGAACTTGCACCAGGAGCAGTGCCAGTGTCTAGGACACCCTATAGGATGAGCACACCTGAGCTAGTTGAACTTAAATTACAACTAAAAGAAATGATGGGAAAAGGCTATATCCGGACTAATGTGTCTCCATGGGGAGCACCAGTCCTGTTTGTGAAGAAGAAAGATGGTACCATCCAACTGTGCATAGACTATAGACAACTCAATAAGGTAACCATAAATAACAAGTACCCCTTACCCAAGATCGATGACTTGTTCGATCAATTGGGAGGTGCTTCCATATTCTCAAAGATTGACTTGCGATCTGAATACCATCAAGTCCAAATCAAGGGTGAAGACATCCACAAAACCACCTTCAGGACGAGATATGGTCACTACGATTTTGTGGTAGTACCATTTGGATTAACCAATGCCCCTGCCACTTTTATGTGCTCATCAAATTCCTAGACAAATTTGTACTGGTTTTTATTGACGATATCTTAATATACTCCAAGAATAGAGAGGAACATGAGGAACATCTTAGACTTGTGCTTCAAGTGCTAAGAGAACATCATCTCTATGCCAAATTTAGCAAGTGTGATTTTTCCCGAAGCAAATACATTACTTGGGCCATGTCATATCTGAAGAAGGGGTAGTAGTAGACCCTGACAAGATCAGGTCTATCATGGAATGGCCTACCCCAAAGGACATTTTGGATATTAGATCCTTTATGGGCTTAGCAAGATACTATAGGATATTTATAAAAGGATTCTCCAAGATTAGTTGTCCAATCACTGCCCTCCAGAAGAAGGGAGCTAAATTCATCTGGACACAAGAATGTGAAGAAAGATTTCAATCCTTAAAATACCTTCTGACCCATGCACCTGTGCTGACGATCACTGATCCCAAAAATGACTTTCTCGTGTGCACATATGCTTGCAAGGAAGGGCTCGAAGGAGTCATTATGCAAGAAGGAAGCATAGTCTGCTATGAATCTTGAAAATTGAATGAGCACAAAATCAACTATGTGACCCATGATCTAGAGCTGACCTCCATAGTGCACGCCTTGAAAATGTGGAGGCATTACCTCCTAGGTAGGAAATTTGTACTTATGACAGACCACTGTGGATTGCGACACCTATTTGACCAACCAAAACTCAATTCTAGACAAGCTAGGTGGATGGCCCTCCTTAGGGAGTTTGATTTCGAAATAAAACATATCAAAGGAAAAGAAAATAAGGTGGTCGATGCCCTTAGCAAAAGTATGAAAACAATTCACCTAGTAGCGGTGAGCACCTACGAGACGAATGTCAAGGAAAGAGTCAGGAATGCACAATAAACAGACACATTCTTCCAGAACGTGACCTCGTACCTCGAGCAAGAACCCACAGGGCTAAAGTATGAAGGCTACTGGATGCTAGATGGAAGTCTGCTAACTTACAAAAACCAATTGTATATTCTAGATTGTGATGACTTGAAAACATTCATAATGGATGAACTACATAAAAGACCATATACTGGTCACCCAGGATACCAGAAGATGATCACATCCACCGGGAAACAATTCTATTGGCCTGGATTGAAGAAAGACATAGCTGAGTATTTATCCAAATGTATAGAATGTCAACAAGTTAAAGCAGAACATTGACACCCAACGAGATTATTACAACCTCTACCAATCTTGAAATGGAAATGGGAAACCATCTCCATGGATTTCATCACTGGATTACCAACATCGACCAGACAGAATGACCCCATCATGGTATTGGTGGACAAATTAAGAAAGTCCACTCACTTTATTCCTGTCAAATCGACTTGCAAGGCAATAGATATTGCCAACATATTCATGAAAGAAATATTCAGACTACACGGCATGCCTAAGGAAATCGTGTCTGACAGAGACACGAAGTTTACTTCAAACTTTTGGAAATCTTTGATGGTTGGTTGGGAGACCAAATTATTGTTTAGCATAGCCTATCATCCTCAAACTGATGGATAGACGGAAAGAGTGAACCAAATATTAGAATACATGCTAAGAATGCATGTAATGCATCAACCTAAAAAGTGGGAAGATTACTTGCCACTGGTGGAATTTGCCTACAACAACGGTTACCAAGAATCATTGAAGATGAGTCCTTTTGAAGTCCTCTATGTTAGGTCATGAAACACTCTAGTCAGTTGGATTAATCCCATAAATAGAATCACTATTGGACCTGACATGTTGAAAGAAATGGAACAACAAGTGATTCAGATAAAGCAAAATCTGAAAATCGCTCAAAACAGACAAAAACGTTACGCTGACAGAAAGAGAACCCCTAGAGAATTCAAGACGGGAGACCACGTCTATCTCAGAATTAGGCCCAGAAAGAGTTCCCTAAGGATGGGATCTTGTGCCAAGTTGGAATCTCGGTATTATGGACCCTTTGAAATTCTAAATAGAGTGGGACCTGTAACCTATAGGCTAGCACTCCCTCCCACAGTAAAAGCACATAATGTTTTCCATGTTTCATTGTTGAAGAAATATGTACATGATTCTAATCATATAATTGAATGGTCTATGATCTAGGTGGAACCAGAGGGAGAATTCCTAGCAGAACCTCAATGCATATTAGACTGGAAGGAAACCCCACTTAGAAACCGAATCATTGCACAGGTCAAGGTGCAATGGAAACACTTTGGCCCGGATGAGGCTACGTGGGAAATGGAAGATGCCATGAAACAGACATATATGATTATGTTTACTTCTATACATACACATCATGTTGATAGATAGAACAACGAGGATGATGTTCCTTTAAGGGGGAGGGAATTGTAACACCCTGTTTCCCTCGTTCTGTAAATATAACTATATTGGTCAGGAACTATGGCAAAATCGAAGGTGTGAATGCTTGATTTGATGGACCTTTGTATAAAATGTCGATGAATGAAAATTATGTTATGAATATGTGTTGCATGATTGTTGGGAAGGGGATGTGCTAAAAGAGACCATGATGGCTAATGAAGAGGTGGTGGAAGGGACCTGGAACGGTTGCGTTAACTTCCATCGAACCAGTACCATACTGGTCTTTATTTTCTTAAGACCAAAACAACTCTCTGACCCGAGAATGAATTTTCATTAGGATGGTAGGTGGGGAGGCTCCTCAAGAGTTAATGAGGGGATGAGGTGGACCGCCCATCCTTAAAATCTCTCACACTTGACCACGGACGAAAAAAAAAGGTGCGCCACAGGCAATCTTACAGAGGGATGAAAGAAAGGAAGCGTGGGCGGGTGGGCAGAGAGAGGCAGTGAAGATCGCAGAGTAGAACTTAATCTCTCGAATCAGATGGAGTTCTGAACACAGGAGAAGGAGAGTAAACTTTGTCCTCATCTATTTTTCTGTATAGGGAGAAGGAGAGTAGCCTTCGTCCCTAACTTCCGTTGAGCTAGAAGTAAGATATTGAATCTCAAAGAATCATGGTCTAAGCTCAGGGGTGGCTAGTGATAAATCCATTGGGAGTGACTGAGCCTATGGTTGGGTGGAAATGAGCACCCCTCTCAGCAGTCGCATATCGCCTTGTGATTCTGATAAGTGTTTTATGCCTTTTATTTTGAATTGAATATCATGGATACATGCTCATGTTTATACGCCCATAAATGGTTTCTATATGCTATGATTTCCTAGTGTTTTAGATTGGAAATAATGAATGCATATGTATACCTATATGCCACAATTGTTTTCTGTACAAAATGAGTAAGTCCGGAACATGAGTCTGTTCCACTAAGAATCGTCCCATCTGTCTTATTCTTGTGATGTTCTGGTTTAATCCCTTGAAAACACCTTCCCCAGGGAATTGCATCATGTCTGAGAGTCAAAGTAATCTCCTTGATGTGGCTACCGCTACGACAAACCCACGAGGTTACCCTGCCTCGGTGTCATAGATCATAACTCGGAGAGTTAGAAAGGAACTTCATTTAGGTCAGTAGTCGAGGGACTTTGAAGAGTACCCGAGCCCTTATCTAGAAACCTAACTAATATTAGGGATAATTTCCCAAGAACCATCTGAAGGTTCACATGACCTGGGTCTAGGAACCCTGTGCAAGGAGGAGTTATCTCTCGAAGTTTTTGGAACCGTGGAAGCTCGAAGCTCTAAGAGGTTGAATTTCGTTGCCCGATTTCAGAAAGGATAGCAAGTCAAATTATCGAAAGGGAGTATCCTTTCATTTGGTAGATGAATGGATGAGATCCCTTCGGAAGTATCCTAGGTCTGTCAGGACCAATGGATCTAGAGGAGGAGCGTATGCGTTAATGCCTCGACCCCTTCAGTCTTCACAAGTAGCAATGGAACTGGGACCATATATCCTAGGATCTATCGGGAGATACCTTGACCATCGATCTTAACCCTTGTGTAGACGGGAGAGTGGACTCGTCAAAGTCCTAAAAGTCCTGAAGTAATCGGAACCGTCCACTGGCAAAGGAAACATGGTGAAGGACCAACGTTTCGTTGACTCACTACTGAAGGAAGTCAAAGGGTGGAGTTTTGTGAACTCGCGAGACCCGAACTCACGATTTGATCTGAACCATCAGATCATAGGAGAGCCATGACCATTGATCTGGGGAGGGGATATCGGGAGTTCGGGGATCGGGCTTTCGAAAGATAGACATTGGGTTATGTTCCAACTTTGCGAAACGCGAAGTCCCGATGAGTTCGGAGAATAATCCTTGGGTCGTGGAGACCGGTAGTATGGGTGGAAGATTAAGGAAAGAGTTAATGGAGATTGGGATTTCGAGGAAACAGGAGTCAGGATTGACTCCCATGTAGAAGTCTCGAAGTCCCGAAATGTGAAATGCCTTTTTATAGGTGACTGGGCACAACCTCGGTCACATTAAAGGGGGAGCTAGGTAACGTTAGTTTCTTTCGGAGCTTGGGAGTTGGAGGAGTCGGGGTGCCTTGCATCGAAAGTCCCGAAGTCGATAAATGTGACGCGCCATTTAGGTTAAACATGTGGTCATGGGAATGGTCATGTGAGCGGAGAGAGCTAACGGTCATTAGGCCCCTTTCAAAAATCAGAGTTGGGGAGTCAGGGTTGGATCATATGTCGAAGTCTCGACATGCGAAGTCTCAAAACACTTTTGTGTAGATGCACGGTCGTAGCCCACGGTCGCGTGGAGGTGAAGCTCGCGCTTGGTGCTTAGTCACATAGGTGGATTTTCATAAAGAGGACCTGTGGATTTGCTTAAATAGAGGTCCGATCAGGGAATCGAAGAGCCTCTCTAGCTCAACAGGGTTAAGAATGATCCTTAACCATGAGGTCGGACTGACCCCTGTCCTTCCAAGATTAGGAACCATGAATGGAGTTCCCGTCCTTTAAGAAAATCAAAAGAAAAAAAAAATCCTTGTCGTGGGTGTGTTGCAATGTTCCCTCTAAATTACAAATTACACTTACATATATCTGTTGTCAAAACCATGTAAATATATTAGCTTTCCTTTTTCAAATATAATATTTTATAATAATTAAGCAACGTCATAAATTTGACATAACCTATGATGAACATTGCAATATGAGATAATCATTAAGGAACATAGCAATTCCACATAAATTGACTAAGATGAATATCTCAATGCATCATACTTTTCAAGAGCATCACATTGGAACATAACCCTTAACAAACATCATAAAGTGATAGCAATTTGACATAAGGAACATAGTAATTCCACATAAGTCGACTAAGATGAACATCACAATGCATCATACTTTTCAAGAACATCACAATGAAACATAAACCTTGAGGAACATGAGAAAGAGATAATAGTTCGACATAAGGAACATAGCAATTCCACCTAAGTTGACTAAGATGAATATCACAATGCATCATAATTTTTAGGAACTTCACAATGAAACATAACCCTTGAGGAACATCATAAAGCAATATAACCCTTAATGAACATCGCAATGCGACATAACCATTGAGGAATGTACAATTTGACATCAGTAAAAGAATATGAGCATCGTAATGCAACATAACCTTTGTGAACATCATAATCATACATAACTCTTCTGGAACGTCTCAATTCAACAAAACCCTTTATGGAAGTTGCATTTTGATGCAACCATAGAGGAAAATAGCAATTCAACATAAGTAAACCAACATGAATGTCGCACTGTAACATAACTATAGTCAACCTTGCTCATCATAATAATATGGGCACCCATGGTCAACCATAGTCAATCATGTCCAACCATGGTTAACCCAATTCACCCATGGTTATGTTGATATATGCCTTACGACATAACCCAACCCTTAATGAATGTTGCAATGTGATATAACTGATGAGGAACACAAAATTTCCTTATAAGTTGACCAAGATGAATATCACAATGCATCATGACCATTCAAGAACATCTCATTGAAACATAACCCTTAAGGAATGTCACAAGTTCAGATAACCCTTAATGAACATCGCAATATAACATAACCACAAACAAATGTAGCAATTTGACATTACACAACGATGATGAACTTCACAATGCAACATAATCATTCGAGAACATCACAATTGAACATAATCTTAGAATATGTTGCAATGTGACATAACCCTTGACAAATGTTGTAATGTGATGAAAGTCAACCATAATCTCTTGACAAGCATCACAATCCAACAACCCTTAACAAACATTGCAATCTAACATAACCCTTGACATTGCAATGTAACATAACCATAGTCAACCAACATGAATGTCGCAATATAACATAACCATCATCAACAATAGTCAAACTTAGTCAACCATAGTAATATGGGAACTCATGGTCAACCATGGTCAATCATGTTCAACCCAAGTCACCCATTGTTAGTTATGTTGATATATGTCTTGTGACATAACCCAACCCCTCATGAATGTCGCAATATGACATAACCAATGAGGATCATGAAATTTCCTTATAAACCTACCAAGATGAATATCACAATGTATCATGACCATTGAGGTACATCTCACTGAAACATAACCCTTAAGGAATGTCACATGTTGGCATTACCCTTTATACACATCGCAATGTGACGTAACCATTGATGAATGTAGCAATTTGACATAACACAATGCAGATGAATGTCACAACGCAACATAATCATCATGGAACATTAGAATCCAACATAACCCTTAAAAAATGTTGGAATATGACAAAGTCAACCATAATCCCTTGACAAATGTTGCAATCCAACATAACCCTTGATGAACATTGCAATCTAACATAACCCTTAACAAATGTTGGAATGTGACAAAAGTCATCCATAATCCCTTGACAAATGTCGCAATCCAAAATAACCCTTGATGAACATTATAATCAAACATAACCCTTAACATCATAGTGTGATGCAAGTCAACCATAATCCCTTGATGAATGTTGCAATCCAACATAACCCTTCACAAACATCATAATCTAATGTAACTCTTGATGTCGCAATCCAACATAACCCTTAACAAATGCTGCAATGTGATGAAATCCAACATAACCCTTCATGAACATCATAATGTGACAAACATATCCCAACATCGCAATGTGACAAACATAACTCAATGTCGTAATGTGACAAACATAACCCAACATCGCAATGTGAAAAACATAATCCAACATCAGAATCCTACATAACCCTTATCGAATGTTTCAATGTGACGAAAGTCAACCATAATCAACCATAGTCAACCATGGCCAACTAAAGACAATCATGGTTGACATAAGTCAACCATGATAAACACCATGGTATGAAATAATCATTGAGGAATGTCACAATCTAACCTAACCCTTGAGTAACATCACATTGTAACTTAAGCATTGAGGAATAAAACAATTCGACATAAGTTAACCGAGATAAAGGTCACAATGCTACATAACCATTGAGTAACATCGCAATCCAACATATCCTTTCATGAACATTGTAATGCAACTGATCCGAAAATCCTTAGATGTTAAATTATTTCTTAAGTACACATAAACATCCAACTTGATTCGAAATATATGATCGCTTTGACTATTTGCAAATAATATGAATTCACTTACTTATCCACAACTCAATTAAACTGATAATAACTTGCAAGAATCTGAGTAAATAGAAACAACAATAATAAAGCACATTACACAAGTTTTTTAATGGAGTTCACCCATCTTGGGCTACGTCTCCGGGTCCGCTTCTATTTGAGAAATCGCTTTATTAATGCTCAAATGCTTGTGTTCTTACAATGACCTTTTTATCAATTGCTCAAGCTAAAAAACAGAGTGCACCATTGAATTCCTCTTGAAATTCTGAGAAAAATGTGCATAAACTCCCTATATTTTCCTCAAGGAACCCTATAGCACATATTACAATGAAAATTCAAAGTCTAGATACCCTATGGCACAAACTTCGAGGAAAATATGCTTAGTTTTGCACACATCTCCATATGGGCGCATTGGTTTATGCGTTGGTTAAATAGGAGGTTGGGCTTAACCTCCACTCTAAACTATTGGAAAAATTAAATATATTTGTTGTGGGAATCTAGTAACAAGAAGTTCCTTTGCCGCATTGGTTAGAGTGGTTGTACATGTGGGAGGAGGTCATGGGTTCAAACCCACAGACCTCTCCTTCTTTGGCATGCAGTTTTAAACTTTAATATATATATTGGTTTGTTATGTTCGATGGCATAGTTGTTAGCCCCATGCAAGATTTAGGGTATGATTACATCGAATTCCATATATACCATGGTTCAGGGGCTTAGCCCTCAACCCTTTTTCCACTGAAATACTATTTAACAAACTTAAATAAATTTAAATCCATATGAATGTTAAGTCACATGACTTGGTGTATTGGTAAGTCGATGGATTATCGTGTAGGAGGTCGAGGATTTCACCCCGGTTGACCCATAAAATTTTGGAATACCTTCGCCATAGAAGTCCAATGGGAGGCTACCACATGGAAACCTCTCATTTGTCCACCTGTGTAGCCTCCACATGTACGATCATGACACATGTCCAACATTGATTGGTCCACTTGGACTGTAGAGTTTCCTTTTCACTTTTCCAACTTAGTTGTACGATATGTCATGTGGCACCCTGTGGTGTTGGCAAGTTAGTGTTGTACGACTTATATGGACGTGCCACATGTCACCATTCCAATGGTTCCACATGTCACCCTTCCAATGGTGCCACGTGGAACCCCCTTTTAACCTTTTGACCTTGTTTTGCTGAAACTTTGAAGAGCCATAAATTTTTCATATGATGTATGTTTGAGGCAATTATCGCACCATTGGAAATATCTCACCGATATATACGCAATGAAGTTATTTTCAATAGTATTTGATATGATCAATTTTTTTATCATTCTTAGATCCACTTGGATCATTCCTCCCCATTAGAATCCTTTTGGACCACCAAAAGTCTTGAGTACTCAACAACTAAGTGAAGGTAAAGCTCCCTCACCTTCCTGATCTCGATCCATCTTAATTTTCTTGGTTTTACTCCTTTTATACCAACTCAAAGATATTCCACATCACCCCGTTGTGAAGCTGTGATCCTTCTCTCAAGGATAACATCTTCTTGTAGCTTGTCTAAGTACTCGGGAGCAAAATCATCAACTGTCAGAATCTAAACACCTTCATATTTATCCATTATCATAAGAGGCTCATAAAGTTTCAAATTCTCAACATTCACCACTGAATATATTTGCATATAAGATGGCAGATCTAAACGAAAGGCATTAGTACCAATCTTCTCCAAAATATTGAATGGACCATACTGAATTGGTTTGAGATTTTTTCCTTCACCTTTCATTATATCTTTGTTGATATGTAACCATACTAGATCACCAACTTGGAATTGATGATTGACTCGTTGCTTGTCATGCCTCACCTTTTACCTAAATTGGATCTTCTCCAATTGTTCTTGTACTACCTGATGTACATGTTGGATCCTCTATATGAACCTCTTAACTTTATTGACATCATTTTGCTCGTCTTATTTGATTTCTTCTCTGAAATCAAACTCCATAGGTGATTTATGAAAGTATCCCAAACATAATTCAAAAGGAGTTCTCTGAGTATAAGAATGCATGGCAAGATTATAGGCATGTTGTACGTAGTGCAAATGCTCATCCCACAACTTAGGATGTTTACTGTAGTAACCTCGTAACAAATGTACCACTGTCATGTTCACCACCGTTGTCTGTCCATTTGTATGCGGATGAAAAGTTGTGCTCTTATTTAACTTAGAGTCCATTAGCTCGCATAAACTAGACCAAAACTTTCCCAAGAAGCAAGAGTCTTTATCAGAAATAATAGATGTAGGCAACCCAAAATGAACCCAGACATTTGCAAAGAAAAATTGTGTTGTTTGTTCAGTTGTGACTTGTTTATTGCATGGAATTAAGATACACATCTTACCGAATCTATCCACGATGAAATATAAATAATCATGACCTATTCTAGACATCGACAAACCCCCTACAAAATCCATGGACACACTTTCCCATTGTTGAGAAGGTACTGGAAGTGGTGTGTATAACCCTGACTTTATGTTGCTAGGTTTACTTGTTTCAAACATAACACACCCAAATTTTATGTACAAGGAAACTGTCTCATTCATTTGAGGCCAATAACAATATCTTTGTAATTGTGTTATTGTCTTACCTACCAAGAAATGACCAGAAATGAGAGATGTATGAGGTTCCCTAATTATATTTTCTCTTTTATCCTTGGGTATACAAAGATTTCCAAGATGATATAATAAATTATCATGCACATGATAATCCAATTTTTCATGTTGATTGCCATGAGTTAGAGCTTCATAAACATCTTTAAAATCATCATCTCTAGAATATTGTTCAACAAAAATTTCACGAGCTAAAGAATTATTCTTTAATGTTGTAGATGCATTGATTACCAGCCTTGATAACAAATCTACAACCTTATTATGAATACCCTTCTTATATTTAATAAACAAATGAAAATTTTGTAGGAAACCCATCCACTTGAAATGTCATGTCTATTGTAGCTTGGTTTGTGATTGCAAATATTGTAATGGTTGATGGTTTGTGTGAATTATTGTCTTCTTCCCCATTAAGTAATCCTTCCATTTTTTCACACTTTGTACCAAATCATACAATTCCTTGTCATATATTGGATAGTTAATTATTTCTTGAGTAAAAGTTTTAGAATGATAACAAATAGGTTTATCTTGTTGCATCAATACTATTCCCATGGCATATCCACTTGCATCGGTTTGAATCTCAAATGGTTGTTGCAAATTTGGTAGAGCCAAAACTGATGCGGTGCTTATTTTCTCTTTCAATGTATTGAAGGATTTTTGTTGCTTGCCTCCCCATTAAAATACATGTTTCACACTAATTTTAGGAAGAGGATAATTTTGTTGCAAATGAATTTCATGTTCAACCTCCCTCTTAGGAGGCAACCCTGTAGGTTCCTGAAATAACTCATCATAGTTAGAAATAATATTTACCAATTCTTGTTTATGATCTCGATCACAAACTGAAAAAGCATCTGATACATCTTCCTCTTTTTGCTTCACCACCATGAGAACAAAATATTTACTAGCATTTACAAGTCTCTTCATTTGTCATGTGCCCACTAAAGAAATATTAGTTTTAATATGGTGAGCTTTGACGATATATTCAATCTCGTCCTTGAAAAGGTGATATTTGTTCACTTCATTATAGAGTATGGATTTCCTGTCAAATATATATGGACTACCCAATACAATGCCACAATTATCAATTGGAATGACATCTAATTTAACCTCATCAAAGAATTTGGAAGTAATTACAAATCTGATTTTATATTGTTTCGTCACTTGCAACTTAGCATCCTCACACACCCAACCTAATGGATATGGTTTCACATGAGGTGTGGTCTTTAAACCCAACTTCTTAACAATTGCCTCATATATTAAGTTAACTTGAGATCCATTGTCAAACAAAGTATCAATATTTGTATGCTTCACTATGAACCTGACATAGAAAATCTCACTTTGTTTCTTTTGATCAAGAAAACTTTCCAATTTAGCAGATTGAACTGAAGAACTAGAATTAGTAGTAGATATACCTTTTCTTCCCATTATTATTATTTTAGATTCATCTCCTGAATATGATCCCAAATCTTGTTGAGCTATTGCACAAGTATTTTGTTTCCCCTTATCCTAGAACTTCTTTGGTCGCAATTATGGATGTAGCTTCCAACAATGTGCCTCCTCGTGTCCCTTCCTCTTGCAGTGAGAACATGTAGGCTTCTCTTCAGCTTTCTTTACTATAGCTAATTTCTTACTCTTCCATTTTCCCTTCCACTTCTTCTCGAATTTTTGTGGCTTATTATCTTCGAACATATTCTTTCCCTTGCTAGCTTCAAGAAGAGTAGCTTGTACTAACACTTCATCAATATTAGTTATTAGTAGGATTAAACATCAATATAGTGTGTCAAATATATGAATGCATTCCACCAATATATTTTATAAGTGTATCACGAGTATATAATGGAAGTCCTAAAGATAATGATTTCTTCTTAAAATCATGTGTATATACTTGAACATTTTCCCATTTTCCTTGTCTTGGATGTTTCCAATCTATTATTGCAGTTTGCACATAAGCCAATGGATAAAAATGTTTTCTTATTGCAGCAGTAAATTCATCCCAAGAAGAAATTACTTTACCATGTTGAACACGATCAACTTGTGTCTTACTCTCCCACCATATCAAGGTTGTGCCACCCATACGAAGAGTAGCCAACTGTATCTTTGCAACGTCATCCATGATCTTTTGTACCCTGCAGTATAGTTCAATTTATTTGATCCAATTATCCAACTTCTCTGCATTCATTTCTCCATCATAAATTGGCAAATCAAACTTTACATCTAAATTTAATAAAGGAAAATCATGAGCATGAGAGCAAGAAGATTTCTTAGAATGCTTATTCTTATGAGAATAATGTTCACTTGCAACATTGGTAGATGATGATGGTGGTGGTGAAGAAGGTTCTGAAGGTCCACTAGCTTCACGTCCTCCTTCTGCCTTTACCAAAGATTTTGCTTCTCCAATATTTTGAACTCTTTGATACAAATCATCCACTATCTCCCTCATCGTGCAGAGTGTATCCATAACTTCCTTGGGTTTCATGGGAGGATATTCTCCTTCCTTTCCTACGTAAACCATATCACATTTACGAAGTCTCCTTTGTATTTCTAGATTATAACTTGCAAGCCTACCTTCACCTTACTTGAATCTAGCTCTTGTAAGCATTCATGTGTAAATACATGTAAAAACCAGCTTTGATACCAACTTAATCTGAAAATACTTAGATGTTAAATTATTTCTTAAGTATACATAAACATCCAACTTGATTTGAAATATATGATCACTTTGACTATTTGCAAATAATATGAATTCACTCACTTATTCGCAAATCAATTAAAATGATGAATAACTTGCAAGAAACTGAGTAAGTAGAAACAACAATAATAAAGCACATTACACAAGTTTGTTAATGGAGTTCACCCATCTTGGGATACATCTCTGGGTTCGCTTCCAATTGAGAGACCGCTTTATTAATGCTCAAATGCTTGTGTTCTTACAATGACTTTTTTATCAGTTGCTCAAACTCAGAAACAAAGTGCACCATTGAATTCCTCTCGAAATTTTGATAAAAATGAGTATAAACACCCTACACTTTCCTCAAGGAACCCTATGGCATGCATTACAATGCAAACTCAAAGTCTAGATACCCTATGGCATGAACTTCGAGGAAAAATATGCTTAGTTATGCATGCATCTTCATATGGGTGCATTGGTTTGTGCGTTGGTTAAATAGGAAGTTGGGCTTAACCTCCACCCAAAACTATTGGCAAACTTAAATATATTTGTTGTGGGAATCCCATAATAAGAGGAACCTTTGACGCATTGGTTAGAATGGTTGTACATGTGGGAGGAGGTCATGGGTTTGTTGAATCCCTTTCCCTTTTTTTTCCCCTCTTCTTTCTTGTCATTCTTTCCCCCTCTATAAATTTTGTTTCTCGTATATCCCAGAAAAACTTTCCCTTTCTTAGTTTTATCAAACTTACCATACTTAGTCTCTTTTGCCATATTCGTGGATTGGCGAACTCGTGGACATGTATTATATTTCCTTTTCTTATAAGATCAATTCGCCACAACACTTAATTTATTTTCTCTATCGTGGACTTGCATTTTTTTTCCCAACATTCACTCCAACTCTCTGCTATGACGTGTCCTATTCTTTCACATTTCTCGATGTCATTAATGCTATTCTTACAGACTCATATACTAAATTCATTTATGAAAAGGTCGTTAATTAATGATTTTTATATGGAGGAAATTCACATTTATTTCGAGTTAATTCTTTCATCTAAATAAATATAACTTAAGGGTCATTTTACTATTCTAAGTAGTATTACAAAGAAGTTTGTCAACTTTACGAAGACAGCCATCAGAAAACAACATTTATGTGGGGATACTTTAAACGTGTTTTCCAGAGAAGACCAGAACTACCATTGGTCGAGGGCATATTGGTACTATTCAAAATTGTTGGATAAAGATAACAATAAATCTTGGACATCAGGGATAGCTCTTGTCAGTTACATCCCAGAGGTTTTTGAATGCAAATATATCATCACCTAATGCATCGATAAAATTGTCCAGAACAAAATAACCATCCCATTACAAAGTGAATCCCATGTTTCGCTGGCACCTTCAGTATTTAAGAAGATGTTGATATTGTCCAAGCCGAACCTGGTTTGCAAAGGGGAAGAAGCCATGAATTTTCCAAAAATAAAAAATAATGGAATAGAACTTCTATAAGAATATCTACAAGATCTTGCCTCAATGTTGGAAGACCTCTCCAGGATTTAGGTTAGTTATTTAAAAAACACATATAAAGAAATCGCTTGGTTACTCACTCGAGTTGTTGGTCAATATTTTGCAACAACTATTTCCCGATTGGCATTGTATATAATGCATTTCATTGTTCACGAGAATGCAATATTTGACTGGGAGAGGATTAACTCAAATGAGATTACTACGCAGCTAATAAAGTTCAATACTGAGCACAAATTTTATATGGAATATTATTTGGTATTCCCCATCACTTACTGTCAAGTTGTTAAGGGATTGAGCATTGCTAAAAGGGTAAAATCAAAGGTGGACCCTATAACTATGTGGTACCAAGATCCACGGAGGCAAAAGGTTCACCACTTTAATAAAGTATATAATAATTTCATGTCTAATTTTAAAAAGTTACTATTTGGATAAGATACTTCCTGCTCTCATTAGAAGCCTCAACTTTTCTGAACGAAAAAGGAGTTCTTGAAAAAATGGATGATTATAATATCATCAGGTTTTTTGTTCTCATGAAAAACCCATATTTCTCCCATATTATGTATCTAACAAATTGTTTGTTATAGAAGTGGAAAGACAATATAGATTCTGATTTCATAACTTTTATGAGAAAACAAAAAAATCACTTCATCTCTCTGCCATAGAAGGTTGGTGAAATTCTCCTAAGAGGAATTGCCAAGATTGACGAACATGCTTCCTATTTTGACCATTTCAATATGAGGTTTGTAGAGGAGATCAAGGGGTTTGATCCTGATCACCTTTTTTACAATCATATAGTTGCATATAGGGAGAACAAGAGGGTGATAGTCATGACCTTTATGTTCAAGAAGTTGATAGAAATCTTGGTGATATAGAGACTATCATAAGCACCACAGAACCCGATGAGGAGAGAGGCAAGCCCTCCATTGAAAAGAGTACCCAATCATCTGATGTATATCGAAGATATTTTCTACCCAAAGTAAACCCTCAGCCCAGACAGAACCAACAAAGAAAAATGCATAGCAGTAATTTAGGGGATGACGAAGAGAAAAACCTTCCTCGGGGGAATTTAGAAAATCCCCACAAATTAAAGGTCAAAAGGAAACAAACTAATTCTTATCAAGAGGGAGGAGAAATACATGCACTTGAACCTGATAGGTTGCTGGATGATATGGAACTGGATGTTGATATCGAGAATATCATCTTCCCAGATGAAGAAGATCTTGCTACAAAAAATGTATCGCATATTTCTACACTTGTCGTCTAGGATGAGATTTTTTCTAATGAATAAAATTTTGTTGTTTAGAATGCCTCATTTGATAAAGAATATAAGAAAATGATTTTTGAGAGGACCTCAAAGAGTAAGAGGGGAAAAATGTGGTCTACCATTGATACTTGGAACATGTTATCATAAAATTTGTCTTGCATTCACAAGGTCACAAGGGATGCATTGGACTTTTCAATCGATAATATGGAAGAGAAAAATACTCAATTAACAGAAAGAGTCAACTAATTGGAAGCAACTCTTATGCCTCCACCCATTCTGGGTACCCAAGTAGCCATGATTAGGCCCGATAAGAGTTTTCAATAAATCCCATGATCAATTTGAAGAGTTAAAGGAATTTCAAACTTGATTATTTCCATTCGACATTTTGTCGAGGAAAATATAAAGAAAGGGTTGTCATTGATTTTAGAGTTATGGGATATGGAAAAAAGCTTTGCCTCTCTTGGCCTCCAAGTGCAGAACACTAAGGAATATTTGGGTGCAGATATGAAAAATGATGAAAGTTTTTATGTTGATGGAGTTGCAATGTTTGTAGCAAAGGTCTTAGCAATGACAAACTAGAAGATAAAACAAGAAGATCTACCCTCCTAGAGCGGTATCAAACAATTAAAGGCCTGTTGGATTGAAATAATCAATGTTTTAAAGGGATTTTTAATACAATTAGATGATGTGTCACGAAATAGAACAGAAAAATATTCAAATATTATTGGCTTGGATATTGTTTGCACCACCACTGAATTCTCAGACCAAAAATTTATTTCAAATTCAATGCTCATGACTCGACAACAAATTGAGGAACAAATTGAAGGAATGAAGAAAAAATCAACTAAAAATTTCGACACTATGGTTGAGTTCACACATGATGATATAGACAGTTGGCTTCTTGAATATACCAATAAAAATGCAGAGATTGAAAATACTTTGCAAAATCTATCTATTGACTATAGATAAGTCGAGTATGAGTTGTTTAATATTAAAGTGAAACAAGAAGTGACTGTTTCCCCATTAAGGGACTATATTCAAAATTGGTTAAACAAATCTATTGCCAAGATTTCTGAGATATCAACGGAAGCAGTTACAACCGACCCTCTAACTACCAGAAACAAGAGTATAAAATATGCAGCAACAAGAAAGTAAAGGGAGAAAGATCCCATCATAGTAAGTCTATGTTGATCACATATTTCTTCCCTTATCATTTTTCATCCAGGTGTTCTTCTTCTTTAACTAGAAAAGTATAATTGAATCCTGATAAACTTCCTCTTTATCTTCTTTCCAGATTCTTCTATTCGAGATCTGCCCATGCTCCTCTTTCTATTTCATACTTTCTTGTACATGTTTGCTTTATGGTTTGCGGGAGACCCAAACCCAGTCCATTGGACAAACACTTGAATTTCATGCACTGTAATAGACATTATTATTTTTTAGAAATCTCAAGAACTAATTCGGGATCAATTTTGACTGTATTTTATAACTCTAAGTTTTGAGTATAAAGTATTTGAAATTAATCTATCATAATCTTCTTTTGAGCTCTATAAGTGTTAGCACTCTGTAAATTTCCTAGAGGTTGACAACAGAAGAAATCTACAAAAGGTAACTTTATCCAACCACTTTTGAAGCTGGGATCTAGCCCTTCCAACTTCAGAGAGGGATCTGTCTATATGATTTAGCTATGTTTCCAATTTTAAATATTAGGCTAGGTAAAGAAATAGGTCACTTTTGTTGTCAAAGTGTTTTTCGAATTGGTTGAGACAGTCTACACATCCATTGGGCTATGGGGTCTGTGTTTTAATAAAATATGAAATCCGAACCAGAAACACAAAGGAAAACTTTCACAGGGCGAGATAATATAGTCACTGGATTCTTTAATAGCATAAATGATGAATAGCAGAAGAGACGAGAAAGATAATTTCAACAAAGAAGCAATTAAGAATTTCTTTATTGAAAACACCAGAAGATAAACACTAAAACCTTTCGAGTCAGAAACAGGGTATATGAGATAAATCCTGCAACATTCGTTACTCCTAAAGATTTGATTCAGAAAGAAATATGATAACAAAGCGAGAATAACATTCAACTCAGAGGGAAAACATCACCAGTGAATACACGCAAGAATCCTGTAAAAGTGCCTCCTTTTTATTAATGGAAGATCTCTTCAAAAATATTACAGTATGATAGCGTCCGGGTGTGAAGATCAACAACCCTCAATACTTCGAAAGATGAAGTATTTATAACTCAAATTACAAACGATCCTGTCATTAATGACCAGGATGTGCTAAATCTATTTTAGCCTAACTAACTTAACAAATTGCATAAATCTAGGAATTGCTTGATGATGTGGTGTAACTGCACGCTGATTTCTGTGTAGACCGTTGATGAAGCCTTTGCACGACCTCATCTGACTGGACGAATGACTGGACTGGGGACAACTCGTTTGCTACTCGATCAGATCACAGAGTTCCTCCCATCGAATGTGACTGGGCACGTTGACTTTGAGTATCCTTCGATACACTTCGTCCATTTCTGTATACTTGGCAAATGTAGGCTTGGTGAGGAAAATGTATCGAATCTCATGTTGGATGTTGATGTCCCACTGAAGGGCATCTAGAAATGCCTTGTCGGTGATGCTCCCTTGAATCCCTGCAAACTTCGAACTGTCCTTAGACACATCAACCAATCTCTTCTTGTAATCTGGGAGAGTCATCAATTTATCATTGATTACATTTAGACCAGGAAGACCTTTCTTCTGGAGAGCTTCAATCTTACTAAAGAATCTTTGTACCCCTAGGTCCATGGCCTGAACCTTTTCTTCCAGCTGAAGCATTAATCCTCTCTTGGTCAAAAATATTTTGACCTCAAGGATGGTCTCTGTTCTGTCTTCAACTTTTAGCTCTTCCAGCTCTTCCCTGGTCTTAGAGTTCAGGAACTTGATGATCTCATTTGCCTGTGTTGGCATCTCCTCCAATTCTAATCTGATTTTCTCGATGGCCTGTTTTCTCCTTTGGACTAATTCATTCTGCTCAAACATGATCTAGATCATGGGCCATATCTCGTTCATGGACTTAGTGATGTCTGTCCATACACTCTCTTTAACCTCAACCAATGTCTTTCCTGCCACTGTCTGCTTCCGGAGCTGCTGTAACTCCTGTTTGAGCTGATCGGTCACCTGCTTTTCCTTGGAGAGGCTGGTCTGAAAGGAAAATTTGAGTTCCTGAAGGTTCTCAATCTCCTTTTTTAGCCTGCTGATATTTGTTTCCTACATGTTCATTTTTTCCATGGATTTAGCCAGGTCGGCTGTCTTCTCCTGGGATGTCAATGGAGTTGCAGATGGGATTTCTGTCACTGACGCTGTGCTCACTCCTGAAATTGGAATAGCACTCAATGGAATGACCTCCATTGGATTCATTTTCTCTTTCTATTTTAATAGTTTCTCCATCTCAGCTTCCATTTCTTTAAGCTGCGCATTCTGCTCCATGAGCAGCTTGAGCATTTCGTCTCTCTCTCCTTCTTTCTCTGCTGTCTCCTTCACCTGCAAATCCTCTGTGGGTGGGAGTTTTAGTTGTTTCCTCAAAGATGTTATGTCAGTGTTCTTCTTCTTTATCATTTCCTCAGCTGCTTTCACGTTTGAAGGATCGTAACTGATCTTGAGGACTAGCTCCTCCAAGGTCTTGATTATGTTGTCCTTGGCAAAGGACGATATCTTCTCTAGCTTCAATTGTGTTTGAACATTGTTCAGGGACACCTGCAGTTTGGATGTAGAAGTGGAAGCATGCACCAGTGTGTAAAAGACCATTTCCCCTGTCTGCTTGTGCAGATCCATCTGATCGGCTGGGTGCACGTCCTTTGTCTGGAATTCGAAGGTGGCCCTCTTGTAGTCAGTGATCACCTTTGGATCTAGTACCTATGCCTGGAGGAATGCCATATGCATCCTGCCCTTCTCGGTGTCGAATGAAGATAACAACCTATGTTGCGCAGTCGACATCTGCTTCCAGAACTGGGCGCAAGTACTGCTGGTCAGGGTCTGGTTCCTTTTCTTGATCAGCTCATACTTTTCGAAGATGCTCAGTTTCGGTGCCACCTTGCCTGGCTGAGTGTTCAATGGGGAGTCTATGGATTTCTTCGGCAATGCTGGGGTAATGACCTTATGGAGGCTCGAACCGAAGGGTGGAATAACAGACTTGGTCACTGTGGTAGACGGGGCTTCTTTTTCCCCAGTCGGGCCAGGGACAGCAGAAGTCTTAGGCCTCTTGGTATGCAGCTGGAATTCCTCAGAAGATACCTCAGTGACAGGCGGAGATAAATCCTGCCTCGGCCTCTTCTCTTTAGGGACCTGTGGAGTGGTTGTTTGTGACACAGTGGCCGGGGGATCCTGCTGTTCTACTTCGATCAATGTGTTAGGCTCCCAGGCTGTCTGATTTGCGAACTTCTCAACTTCGGGCTTGGACACATGAACATACAGGATTTTTTTGTTATTCACCCTCATTTATGAGATGATCCCACATGGATCATAATTCCATGGGAAAGTCATGAAGAATTTCATCTCCCTTAGCATCCTGTCTGCTTCTTCCCCAGCTCCCCAATTGTTGCAGATGAAGGAGCCAATCTGCCCCTTGATTCTGAGCTGCTGCTTTTTCTTCAATGACACAAAGTGGATATCATCGGAATTTATAATCTGCCTTATATATTCCAAAGCAAAAATCCTGACAGGCAAATACTCGGGCAGCTTATACGGTGCCAAATCGCACCTGTATACTCTAATCTCAGTGTGATCCTGGTATAAATACCAATCACCTGTCTTTGTGTTATCCGAGAGGTGCAGGATCCTTTGAACTTCATCATTTATTCGAGGCTCGGGCCTACCGCTTAGCATACTTACCACAGGGTGGTAGAATTGGTCGATGAACCCCTTGAAACTGAAATCAGTGGAGTTGTGCTTGAGCAAGGAGGTCCATGTTGTGACTGCCTGAGGTCTACCATATCCATCCATCTTCTGCATGGAAAAGCTAAATTTATCCCCCTGGAAGAAGACGAACAAGTAGGCTAGTATTGAGGAGTATCTGAACATGCCTTCCGTGCTGAAATTAATGAACTGTTCGTGAATATTGCCTGCCAAGAATGTGCTGAAATCAAACTGGGTGGTGGGATTTTCATCGGTGGAGAAGATGGATAGAAAACCCAAAATGGGTTCATCTACCCACTGATCAGAATAGTATCCTAATAAAGAACAAAGGGATGAGATGACCTGGTTTCCTTTAGTCGAGAACATGGAAGATGGGTAAGGAGGATTTGTGGAGGGAAATTTAGCAGATGGGGGAAGGAAGAGCTCGAATATTTGAGCTCTTTGGGGGAATGTCATTTTCTGGTATAATTCTGTAAGAATTTCCAAGTCGAAAGGTGATGCAGAGTTGGCTTAGGGAATTTGCATCATCTGGTCTATGGATTCGGGCGTGATGAGGAACAGTATCTCTCCGGACGAGGAGATGATGGCTCTTTGCTCGGGAATGTAATGGGCTTGAAACTTGAGAGAGAATTCAGGAAAATGGTGGATCTAAGGGAAGAGGTAGAGGGGTAAATTGGATTCCCAGAGTCCAATTTCATCACTCTAGTCCAGGAAAACTTCCTTGAGCCACAACTGAAGGTCTGAGAAGTCAAAATCACATTTTGTATCTGCGATTAATCGTTCTTTGTTGACCACTAGGATACTGTCCAGGTCGATAGGGGGCGGGAGAAACAGATTCTCCTCTCCTTCTGCTTGTTTGGACTTTGGCGCCATTTCTGCAACAGTACCTGCAATAAAACACAACATTAGTGGGGGCGACTAACTGTGGATGCGGGAAACTAACTGTAACGGAGGGGTAAACAGTGTAAAAACTCTCTGGTGCGATAAGTGGTAAATGGTGAGAAAAGGGAGGATGAGGGGTAATTTTGATTAAACGGGTGTCCGTTGGGCGCGGGAGACAGGTCAGCTGGATAACAGATAGGTTATCCAATAATAAATGGCCAATGGATCATTTGGGATGTGATATGGTAGGTGACGGTGACTGAGGGGATACGGACAGGTGACGTGGCAGCTATTGATTGGAGGTAAAGGTCATAATGAGGAGGCTTGCCATGAACGAATGGGGGGGAGGAACTGACAATAGTTATGGGACGTGACTCCTTCGGGAAAGATGGATGATGACATCAGAAGGTGACGAGGGTCTGTCAGTCCGTAGGAGGTGATGAGACTTGGGACCGGTAGATTAACACCACATATAGGCAGGGGCCTGCCATAGGAAAGATTCCATTCCGCCCCCCCCCCCTCGGTTAAAAACAGATTATATGGGGGGGTCCGAAATCCATTTTGGGCCGTTGATCTGCACCTGTTTCTGAGCCGCAGATCTATGTGCTCTCTTTATGACACATTCCGGACCCTCCCTCCATTAAAGGCAGAACGGACCGGGGGGGGGTCCGGAATCCAATGTGGACCGTAGATCTGCGTGCTCGATCTTGGGCCATCCAGATGCACGTGGGTCTTATCATC
>ML782579.1:40631-52627 GCA_009831015.1 Picea engelmannii
GGCGCGATCATCTGGACCCTTGATACATGATCGGAGCATAAGTGTGGGCACGAAAATTACATGCACAGGGGAAAACTTAGGATAAATGCATTTTATGGGTTTTTCCAAGGTTTTTCAAGGGGACACCACCATGGGGCTTGACCAAACGATCTTTTAAGCATCTGAAACATGGTACAACATTTACATCAAGTTGGTTTTATTAAGATGAAGCAATAGAGAAACTAGCCTGTCTTCTACCCTAGCTTCCTATGAAAATTAACCTAGATTAGACTGTTGGGTTAAGAATTTACTCTACCCTGGGGCTATCTGACCAAGATTAGACAGTCTGGCCAGATTTATTCTCTAATCTAACCTAGACACTTTGGCTAAGGTTAAAATGTTTAGCCAAACTCATTCACTACCCTATCAACATCAATTTAAAAAAGAACTTGGCCATGCTTGAAAGGTATGGACCAAGTTACTATTATTGCATAGGGCTTTTATTGAATTCTTTTATGCCCTCTTTTCTTTGCTTTCTTTTTCTTTTTCTTTTTCTTTTCTTTTTCTTTTTTCTTTTCTTTTTTCTTTTCTTTTTTCTTTTCTTTTTCTTTTTTTTCTCTTTTCTTTCAAATTATTTGCAGAATGAAAAATCATTTGTCAACAAAAACACTAGAGACAAAAAATATCCCAGTCACCAATTGATCCTATAACTTATAGGGTGATAACAACGGCTCCACCTAGGGATGGTACTTGCCCTGTGAAGTGCCAAGAATCCTGGTTCCTGACATTCTGAAAACTTCTGCATAGTAGCCTTCGTTGATTGATTGGCTTTATTCTCACAAAATTGGAAGAACAGTGATCAGCAGCTTAGGGCCTTCTCTTTGGGCTTCAACCAACTGACTAATGTTATTCACTCAGAAAACTGCAGGCAAAAAATAAAAACAAGAATGGTATGTACAATGGAGAGTGAAAACTCGAATCTCTACTGAGGGGGCACATAATGTTTCAGCATTCTGCCATTTACAGGTCCTCCTGGCAGATCTGTCCCATCAACGTTTTTTAGCAAGAAAGCATTGTTTACCCTGAATGCTTGGATCATGTATGGTCCTCTCCATAGACTGTCAAATTTTCCATGCTTTCCCTTGTCTTCATTTCTGGCGTCCCATCTAAGCACCAAATCTCCTAGCTCAAAATCATCTTCCTTGGTTCTCTTGTCAAAAATCTTCTTGATTCTTTCTTGAATCACCTGAGTCTTGTTGAAAACGTCCTCCCTGGACTGCTGCAAATGGATCATCTGGTTGATCCTTCTCTATGATTCGTTTGGCTCATCTTGTACATCTTGAAGCAACTTCATGACAGGGACTCCTAAAGAAGTGGGGAAAACTGCTTCTGTGCCATAGACCAGCTGATATGGTGACATACCGATTGACCTTTTGGTGGTCAGTCTCTCAGCCCACAATGCGAACACCAACTTGTTATGCCACGATTTCTTGTTTTCCTGCAACGTTTTCTTGATGATGTTCACCAAGGTTTTGTTTGAAGATTCCTCCAGCCCATTCCCCTGAGGGTAGTAAGCGGTGGAATGTCCCAAACCAATGTGATACTGGTTGCAGAAATCTATGAGTTTCTTAGACTGGAAAGTAGATGCATTATCAGTTATAATCTTTCTAGGACATCCAAAGTGAGACAAGAGATTATTTTCAAGGAATTTGATAATAACAAAGTCAGTGGCTTGCCTTCTGGGTACTGCTTCGATCCATTTGGTAAAATAATCGGTGGCGGTGAGAATCCACCTGTGTTGGCCTGAAGAAGGGGGACGTATTTCTCCAATGAAGTCCAATCCCCATTGCTGGAAGGGGGCTTCAACTGAGATTGGTTTCAGAGGGAGAGAAAGGAGTTTCCTCTTGCCTTCAAACAACTGACACTGATGACATGCGGTCACTGTATGATGTACGTCAACGAATAGGGTGGGCCAATAGAAACCATCCCTGAGGATTTTGTTAGCTGTGACCTTCCAGTTCTGATGGCCACCACATTCTCCTGCATGAAATTCTTGTAACACTCTGTCAGCTTCATCTTTCAATAAACAATTTAACAGAATACCTCCAGGATCTTTCCAATACAAATTGCCTTCTAGAATATAGAATTTTAAGGCTCTCAACTTCAAAAATCTAGCTTTAGTCTTAGTCAAACCAGGGGGAGCTTGTAAATTTTGCAAAACGAATATAAGGTCTGCGTACCATGGAGAGTTGAGAAATACCTCTCTCACGTTTGGAGTCGCCATCTCGCCCTGTTCATCTGCTGCAGCTAAAAAATTAATGTCAAGAGCATGGAAATTAGATTCAGCCATTAATTTAGCTAGGCCCTGACCTTTGATTAGTTTTGTAGGCTTAATCTCTATGTCGTATTCTAAAATGACAACAATCCATTTTCCCCTTCTTCCATCCGGGTTTTCCTGGGTCAAAATGTCTTTTACTACCGCATTTGGAACGTATGATATGGTGTGGGAATGGAGAATATAGACCCTAAAATCTTTTATGGCTTTTACTAAGGAAAATGCTTGCTTCTCCATTATCTTGTAATTCAGAGCATCATCTCTTAATGCTTTACTAAAGAAAGCTATGGGTTGTTCATACCCTTCGCTGTTCTTTTGTAGTAATACCGCTGCTATAGTATGTTCAGAAGAGAAAGAAAAAAGATAGAAGTCTTTAGTAAAATCAGGGCTGATCAAGACAGGGGCCTTGGTGAGTGCTCATTTGACTTGTTCGAAAGACTGTCTAGACTCAATGTCCCATTTTATTTTTACATCATTTTTTAACATATTTGTAATGTTTCTAAGGAGCTCTGCTAGATTGGGAATGAATCTTCGTAGAAAGTTTATTCTCCCAATAAAAGACTGTAATTCTTTGAGGTTTCTTGGGTGTTCTAATTTTTTTATGGCCTCGATTATGCTAGGGTCTATTTTGATTCCATCCTTGGAGATGATGTGTCCTAGCAGTTTTCCTTCCTCTAGTCCAAAAAATCTTTTCTTAGGATTTAAAGAAATCCCAAACCTCCTGCACTTCTCGAAAACTCGTTTGAGATGCCTCAGGTGCTCATCAATAGACTGGGAAAACACAGTAACATCATCCAAATAGACGACAATAAACTTACCCGATTCTTCCACGAAGGCGATGTCCATCGCTCTCTGGAAAGTGGCTCCCGCGTTCATCAAACCAAAAGGCATTTTCACATACATGAAAGTGCCCCATGGTGTAGTGAAAGCGGTCTTGTCTTGGTCATCCAGGTGAACTAGGACCTGATTGTAACCTGAGAAACCGTCCAGCAAAGAGATTCGACTGGATCCGACCACCCTTTGAAGGATGTGGTCCATTTTCGGCAAGGGGTAATTGTCTTTCAGGGAGACCTTATTTAGATTTCGGAAATCCATACAAAGTCTGATTTCCCCCGATTTCTTACGTGTAGGGACCAAATTAGAGGCCCATTTGGAAAAACGCAAAGGGACTATGATCTTAGCATCGTACATTTTTTTGATTTCCTTTTCTATCAGAGGGAGCAACTTGGGATTTATCCTCCTAAGTTTCTGTCTGAACGGTTTTTGGTCTTCTTTTATTGGAATCCTGTGTTGTATGATGCTGGTATCATAAGCTTTCAAATCCTCATAACCCCAGGCAAAGACATCAGAATATTGTTTGAATAGTTCAATGTATTTGAGTTTTTGCTCAGGGGGTAATGATTTAGACAATTTTACTATCCTAGGTTTCTCTTCGGTCCCTATATTACAGTCCTCTACCTCTTGTCCATTGGCTTCAATTTTCGGTTTTTTGTCTACATCGTCAAAATCAAACAAGTCCTCTAAAGGGACTAGACCCCTAGGCAAAACATTACTTTTCAAATGTAAAATATCGGCATCCATCTCGTCATCACCTAATTCTCCTGAATCTACGCTATTTACACTATCAATTTTAAAAAACAGATCTATTTACATTTTCATCCTCGTTCTCTAAATCTATATTTGTACATTCAAAATCATTTTTACATTGCAGAAAGTCTTCGATTTGATCATCATTACCAAACACCTGCCAGTACCTGATATTTTCGGGAACGGTTGGTCTGCATTTCACCTCAACAGTGTATGGGCGAGTCGGGCAGAAAGGAATTTTACATGTGGCTGCTGACATAGCCAACCCGTCCGCCAAAATGTTTTGTCCCCTCGGCATTACCTGCAAGTCAACTTCAGTAAAACATCTCAAGGAATAAAAAACAACATTCCTATAAGATCTAATAAGTGGGTGTTTCGCAACGTACTCACCTTTGATTTGCTTGATTATCAACTCAGAGTCACCTCTTACCATAATTTGTTTAGCACCAACTCTTTTCAAAAGCTTCAGACCGAGCATCAAGGCTTCATACTCGGCAATATTGTTAGTGCATTGGAAATTTAATTTGTAAGAATGGTTTTCTGAATACCTATTTCGGTGATTAGGCAGCCAGACTCCTGCTCCATCTCCTTCTTTGCTTACTGCTCCATCAAAATCCATGCTCCAGAAATCTACGGGTAACTCTTCAGTTATCACATTTTTCATTCTTGCTACCTCAATGATTTCTTGGCCTTCGTCCTGACTAGATGTATCTTCTGCCAGTTGAGTGTCTTGCTCTCCCGTGTCACCATCATTGTACAAGATAAAAGAATCCAAGTCAGAATGTGCAGAGTAAAGAGGATAGTTGTGTGGTTTTTCCTGGCTACTGACCATGTACTTCATCAATGTTTCTCTGTATAGCCTTATTTGTTGCCCGAAAACTGGGATAGTGGCATAAGACATATCTAGTTGCAGGGTACCTCTCAACTTAGCCCCCCAAGACCAGGATAGCAACATTCCATACTTCGGAGGGATGTCTGCAACTACCACATCCATGACCATTCTCTTTGCAGGAATCTGAACCAGGGTGATACATAGGTCCTTGATCAAACCAATACATCTAACTTTACTGGAGTCAAATGAGTGTAAATCCTTGTAAGGTATGGTGACCTCCAGTCCTAGTTTCTCCATCACTGCTTTCGGCATCAGGTTATGAGAAGCACGGGAATCCAGCATAGCATTATGCAGGATAAGGTCATGTATATTTAGGCTGATATAAAAAGGAGCAACATCACCATTATCGTCTCAGCCATCTACTTCAGGTCCGAACAGAAGTTCAGGTTGATCATCTGTCAGGTTCACAGTATCTGAATGATTTACGGATCCAATGGTTAAGGCCTTCGTGCCTATATCAGGTTCAATGGTCAGTGCTTTAATCACCTGTGAGCGATAAACGTCTTTGTTCATCAACTCAGAGAGTGGGATGGGAATTTTTACTTTGGATAATTCCCCCTCAAGGATGAAAGGTGAAGGAGCTCTGCTTTGGCTCATCAATTCTGGTTTGTCCACCAAACTCTTCTGGCCAGAAGTACTTGGTGGATTAATAGGTGAAACCTCGGGCTGTGATGATCTTTTCAGAATAGTAAGGTTCTTCTTCACAGGAACTTCGACAGTACTCTTCTCAGGAATCTTCTCAACAGATGGCTCAGAGGCCTTCTTGGTTTCGACTGCCTTCTTCGTTTCAACTGTCTTTTTTGGGGCACTCCCTTCTGTCTTTTTACTCCGCAGATTATACTTCCGGTGTACCTCCAAAATGGAATTTTTGAATGCCTGTTGTTCTGCATCTTCGGCTTCTTCACTTACTTTTGTTTGATTGAGAAGAAAAAGTTCTTTCTCTTCTTGGGTAAGGAAAATAGCTTCGTTATCGTGAATTCCCATGAGATTTATGTGAGTATCCTCCAATTCCTCAATCAATTCCTCCCCTTCATCAGCATAATTTTCTTGTAGGGGAGGTCTGATCTGCTGATCTGGACCTCTCTGCTCTCTTTGATCTCTAGGATCTCTCTGTCTGATTTGAGGAGGGTTTCTCCTAAAGTTAGGGTTCCTAACCTAAGGAGCTGGTGGGTTTTCTCTTGGAGGATTTCTGTCCGACACAGTAAGTCTTTCCATCATTCTTTCCATTGCTCTGGCCAAAGAATCCAATTTGGAATATGAGGTTGACGTGGAAGGTTCTTCTTTAATTGTGACTCTCCTCTCTGACCTCTGACGTGCCCTTTTTGCCAACAAGTTGGCCTCCACACTTATCGCACTTTTCTGCATGTCTTCCAGGGTGGTAGAATTTCTTTTCCTTAGTTGGTATGACATGTCAGCGTCAAAACCATCAGGGAACTTTATCAGTGCCAAACCCTGTGGAGGTTTGATTTCAGCTGGGATTGCATTGTACATGTTATTGAAACGAGTGCAGTAATCTTGTACTGTCTCACTTTGATTTCTCCTAATATTTTCGTATTCTGACAAGATTTGGAGAGGGTTTTTCTTTACCTCCCATCTGTCTAGAAAACTCCTTTGGAATGCGGTAAGGTCAAGGACTGAGGTGGCACGCAAACCTTTGTACCATTTTTTAACGTCACCTGTCAAACTTTGGGCAAACAATCTCATTTGAACGTCAACCTCATCTACTTCATGCAGATCATAATAATCATTCATTTTATCTACGTTTTGTTGTGTGCTCAAAGGTCTCGTTGCATCTAACCGTGGAAGTCTTGTTTGATAGTCTTGGGGCATGGCATGAAGAGGCGCAGCCAACACCAAGGGAGCATATCTAGCTGCCATGATGGGTGGAGGAGTTGGGATAACAGGCTGGATGATCGGTGAGGTAGTGGCTGAAGACGAGGATGAGGAGGAACTGGATAGCACTGAGGGGATGGTTTGCAGTTTAGCAGTGGGAGACAGGACTTCAGGGGTTCGGGGTTGCAAAATGGTTGGGTCGAAAATGATTCCAGTCACAAAACTATCGGATCATGTTCTAACCAGGATTTGTTGGGAAAAAGTGTCAAAGTAAGGGTTTTGAAAGGTAATGGATTTCCCTAAAAAGGAAAGGGACTTATGCAAGGGAGTATGACTTACTGAGCCTTCAGCTATGGTCCTTTTCCTGAGCAATTGTTCTGGGTTATCTGTCACTATCGCAGGTTCTGGGTCTGGATGGGATCGAGTATAAACTTTCTTGGGAGCCAGATTTCTTTTTTTGATTTATATATATATACTTTTTAGTTTTATAAGTCTGAAGATAATATGAACAAATTTTAATCAACCTCTAAACATTTCTTTCTTCTCAAATTTGCAATCTTTCAGGAACAGACTTTCTTTTTGGGGAAAAGAAAACATGAAGTTATAAGTTTTATGTTCTTTCCTCAGTATGGTCGCCACTATGTTAGCACTTTGTAAATTTCCTAGAGGTTGACAGCAGAAGAAATCTACAAAAGGTAACTTTATCCAACCACTTTTGAAGCTGGGATCTAGCCCTTCCAACTTCAAAGAGGGATCTCTCTATATGATTTAGCTATGTTTCCAATTTTAAATATTAGGCTAGGTAAAGAAATAGGTTAGTTTTGTTGTCAAAGTTTTTTTCGAATTGGTTGAGACAGTCTACACATCCATTGGGCTATGGGGTCTATGTTTTAATAAAATATGAAATATGAACTAGAAACGCAAAGGAAAAATTTCATAGGGAAAGATAATATAGTCACTGGATTCTTTAATAGCATAAATGATGAATAGCAGAAGAGACGAGAAAGATAATTTCAACAAAGAAGCAGTTAAGAATTTCTTTATTGAAAACACCAGAAGATAAACACTAAAACCTTTCGAGTCAGAAACAAGGTATATGAGATAAATCCTGCAACATTCGCTACTCCTAAAGATTTGATTCAGAAAGAAATATGATAAGAAAGCGAGAATAAAATTCAACTCAGAGGGAAAACATCACCAGTGAATACACACAAGAATCCTGTAAAAGTGCCTCCTTTTTATTAATGGAAGATCTCTTCAAAAATATTACAGTATGATAGCGTCCGGGTGTGAAGATCAAAAACCCTCAATACTTCGAAAGATGAAGTATTTATAACTCAAATTACAAACGATCCTGTCATTAATGACCAGGATGTGCTAAATCTATTTTAGCCTAACTAACTTAACAAATTGCATAAATCTAGGAATTGCTTGATGATGTGGTGTAACTAGACGCTGATTTTTGGGTAGACCGTTGATGAAGCCTTTGCACGACCTCATCTGAGTGGACGAATGACTGGACTGGGGACAACTCATTTGCTACTCGATCAGATCACAGAGTTCCTCCCATCGAATGTGACTAGGCACGTTGACTTTGAGTAGCCTTCGATACACTTCGTCCATTTCTGTATACTTGGCAAATGTAGGCTTGGTGAGGAAAATGTATTGAATCTCGTGTTGGATGTTGATGTCCCACTGAAGGGCATCTAGAAATGCCTTGTCGGTGATGCTCCCTTGAATCCCTACAAAATTCGAACTGTCCTTAGACACATCAGCCAATCTCTTCTTGTAATCTGGGAGAGTCATCAATTTATCATTGATTACCTTCAGACCAGGAAGACCTTTCTTCTGGAGAGCTTCGATCTTACTAAAGAATCTTTGTACCCCTAGGTCCATGGCCTGAACCTTTTCTTCCAGCTGAAGCATTAATCCTCTCTTGGTCAAAACTCTTTTGACCTCAAGGATGGTCTCTGTTCTGTCTTCAATTTTTATCTCTTCTAGCTCTTCCCTGGTCTTAGAGTTCAGGAACTGGATGATCTCGTTTGCCTGTGTTGGCATCTCCCCCGATTCTGATCTGATTTTCTCGATGGCCTGTTTGCTCCTCTGGACTAATTCATTATGCTCAAACATGATCTGGATCATGGGCCATATCTCGTTCATGGACTTAGTGATGTCTGTCCATACACTCTCTTTAACCTTGGCCAATGTCTTTCCAGCCACTGTTTGCTTCCGGAGCTACTGTAACTCCTGTTTGAGCTGATCAGTCACCTGCTTTTCCTTGGAGAGGCTGTTCTGAAAGGAAAATTTGAGTTCCTGAAGGTTCTCAATCTCCTTTTTTAGCCTGTTGATCTTTGTTTCCTGCAGGTTCATTTTTTCCATGGATTTCGCCAGGTCGGTTGTCTTCACCTGGGATGTCAATGGAGTTGCGGATGGGATTTATGTCACTGACGTTGTGCTCACTCCTGAAATTGGAATATCACTCAATGTAATGACCTCCATTGGCTTCAGTTTCTCTTTCTCTTTTAATAGTTTCTCCATCTCAGCTTCCATTTCTTTAAGCTGCGCATTCTGCTCCATGAGCAGCTTGAGCATTTTGTCTCTCTCTCCTTCTTTCTCTACTATCTCCTTCGCCTGTGAATCCTCTGTGGGTGGGAGATTTAGTTGTTTCCTCAAAGATGCTATGTCACCGTTCTTCTTCTTTATCATTTCCTCAGCTGCTTTCACGTTTGAAGGATCGTAACCGATCTTGAGGACCAGCTCCTCCAAGGTCTTGATTCTATTGTCCTTGGCAAAGGACGCTATCTTCCCTAGCTTCAATTATGTTTGAACATTGTTCAGGGACACCTTCAGTTTGGACGCAGAAGTGGAAGAATGCGCCAGTGTGTAAAAGACCATTTCCCCTGTTTGCTTGTGTAGATCCATCTGATCGGCTGGGTGCACGTCCTTTGTTTGGAATTCGAAGGTGGACCTCTTGTAGTCAGCGATGACCTTTGGATCTGGTACCTGTGCCTGGAGGAATTCCATATGCATCCTGCCCTTCTCAGTGTCGAATGCCTATAGCAACCTATGTTGCGCATTCGACGTCTACTTCCAGAACTGGGCACAAGTACTGTTGGTCAGGGTCTGGTTCCTTTTCTTGATCAGCTCATACTTTTCGAACATGCTCAGTTTCGGTGCCACCTTGCCTGGCTAAGTGTTCAATGGGGATTTTGTGGATTTCTTCGGCAATGCTGGGGTAATGACCTTATGGAGGCTCGAACCGAAGGGTGGAATAATAGACTTGGTCACTGTGGTAGACGGGGCTTCTTTTTCCCCGGTCGAGCCAGGGACTACAAAAGTCTTAGGCCTCTTGGTATGCAGCTGGAATTCCTCGGAAGATACCTCAGTGATAGGCTGAGATAAATCCTGCCTTGACCTCTTCTCTTTAGGGACCTGTGTAGTGGTCGTTTGTGACACAATGGCCGGGGGATCCTGCTATTCTACTTTGATCAATGTGTTAGGCTCCCAGGCTGCCTGATTTGTGAACTTCTCAACTTCGGGCTTGGACACATGAACATACGGGATGTTTTTGTTCTTCACCCTCATTTATGAGATGATCCCACATGGATCATAATTCCATGGGAAACTCATGAAGAATTTCATCTCCCTTAGCATCTTGTCTGCTTCTTCCCCAGCTCCTTGATTGTTGCAGATGAAGGAGCCAATCTGCACCTTGATTCTGAGCTACTGCTTTTTATTCAATGACACAAAGTGGATATCATCAGAATTTATAATCTGCCTTATATATTCCAAAGCAAAAATCATGACAGGAAGATACTTGGGCAGCTTATACGGTGCCAACTCGCACCCATATACTCTGATCTCGGTGTGATCCTGGTATAAATACCAATCACCCGTCTTCGTGTTATCCAAGAGGTGCAAGATCCTCTGAACTTCATTGTTTATTCGAGGCTCGGGCCTGCCGCTTAGCATACTTACCACAGGGTGGTAGAATTGGTCGATGAACCCCTTGAAACTGAAATCAGTGGAGTTGTGCTTGAGCAAGGAGGTCCATGCTATGACTGCCTGAGATCTACCATCTCCATCCATCTTCTACATGGAAAAGCTAAATTTATCCGCCTGGAAGAAGACAAACAAGTAGGCTAGTATCGAGGAGTATATGAACATGCCTTCTGTGCCAAAATTCATGAACTATTCGTGAATATTGCCTGCCAATAATGTGCTGAAATCAAACTGGGTGGTGGGCTTTTCATCGATGGAGAAGATGGATAGAAAACCCAAAATGGGTTAATCTACCCACTGATCAGAATAGTATCCTAATAAAGCACAAAGGGATGAGATGACCTGGTTTCCTTTAGTTGAGAACATGGAATACGGGTAAGGAGGATTTGTGGAGTGAAATTGAGCGGATGGGGGAAGGAAGAGCTCGAGTATTTGAGCTCTTTGGGGGAATGTCATTTTCTGGTATAATTCTGTAAGAATTTCCAAGTCGAAAGGTGACGCAGAGTCGGCTCAAGGAATTTGCATCATCTGGTCTATGGATTCGGGTGTGATGGGGAACAGGATCTCTCTAGATGAGGAGACGATGGCTCTTTGCTCGGGAATGTAATGGGCTTGACACTTGAGAGCGAATTCGGGAAAATGGTGGATCTAAGGGAAGAGGTAGAGGGGTAAATTGGACTCATAGAGTCCAATTTCATCACTCTAGTCCAGGAAAACTTCCCTGAGTCACAGCTAAAGGTCTGAGAAGTCAAAATCGCATTTTGTATCTGCGATTAATCGATCTTTGTCGACCAGTGGGATCCTGTCCAGGTCGACAGGGGGCGGGAGAAACAGATTGTCCTCTCCTTCTGCTTGTTTGGACTTTGGCGCCATTTCTGCAACAATACCTGAAATAAAACACAACGTTAGTGGGGGCGACTGATTGTGGATGCGGGAAACTGACTATAACGGAGGGGTAAATGGTGTAAAAACTCTCTGGTGCGATAAGTGGTAAATGGTGAGAAAAGGGAGGCTGAGGGGTAATTTTGATTAAACGGTTGTCCGTTGGGCGCGGGAGATAGGTCAGCTGGATAACAGATAGGTTATCCAATAATAAATGGCCAACAGATCATTTGGGATGTGAGATGGTAGGTGACGGTGACTGAGGGGATACAGACAGGTGACGTGGTGGGTATTGATTGGAGGTAAAGGTCATAGTGAGGAGGATTGCCACGAACGAATGGGAGGGAGGAACTGACAGCAGTTATGGGACGTGACTCCTTCGGGAAAGATGGATGATGACATCAGAAGGTGACGAGGGTCTGTCAGTCCATAGGAGGTGATGAGACTTGGGACCGGTAGATTAATTCCACGTATAGGTAGGGGCTC
>ML782579.1:52946-73836 GCA_009831015.1 Picea engelmannii
GGGGGGGGGTCCGGAATGATCTGTCCATCGTAGATCTAGGCGCAATCATCTGGACCCTTGATACATGATCGGAGCATAAGTGTGTGTGCGGAAATTACATGCGCCGGGGAAAACTTAGGATAAATGCATTTTATGGGTTTTTCCAAGGTTTTTCAAGGGGACACCACCATGGGGCTTGACCAAACGATCTTTTAAGCATCTGAAACATGGTGCAACATTTACATCAAGCTAGTTTTGTTAAGATGAAGCAATAAAGAAACTAGCCTATATTCTACCCTAGCTTCCTATGACAATTAACCCAGATTAGACTGTTGGGTTAAGAATTTACTCTACCCTGGGGCTATCTGACCAAGATTAGACAGTCTGGCCAGATTTATTCTCTAATCTAACCTAGACACTTTGGCTAAGGTTAAACTGTTTAGCCAAACTCATTCACTACCCTATCAACATCAATTTAAAAAAGAACTTGGCCATGCTTGAAAGGTATGGACCAAGTTACTATTATTGCATGGGGCTTTTATTGAATTCTTTTATGCCCTCTTTTCTTTTCTTTCTTTTCTTTTTCTTTTCTTTCAAATTATTTGCAGAATGAAAAATCATTTGTCAACAAAAACACTAGAGATAGAAAATATCCCAGTCACCAGTTGATCCTATAACTTATAGGGTGATAACAATAAGTATTACTCTTTAAAAGTTCTCTCATGTGAATGGACCATCTTCTTTTATTTTGAATGTGATTGTAATATTTATTTCTGCTATGATGGATGTGAGGAAATTTGTATTTTATGTAATGTGTTATGTTTGAGATTCCTAGTCCACTTCTCAGGAATTCTCCTTTATAAAAATATTTTTACTTTTTAGTTGTTATTATCCACATACTCAAGATATCATAAAATAACAGAAGTACACACCATGTACAAAATGTCAACGTGGAGCACAACTCCCATATAGATAAGTTACACAGTAACTCCTTAAAGAATAGGGGAACCCCCTCCAAATAACCAAATACCTTTCATACTTCACAATTCCCCCAATAATGACTACATGATCTCTTATATATAGCTATTCACACTTGCACATGAGGCCCCTTTATCACTAGGCCGACCCTATTACATATGTATTTACACATTACATGTACATTTAGGCCCATATATTCCCCCCCTCGGGGTCATATCATATACATTTAGCCATATATATGCCCCCCTTTGGTCATAAAATAGTACCCTCCTTCAAAAATATTTGTCCTCAAAGATTTGCATTTAAAGGCTTCGCATATGATGAAAAGAAGTAATATTATTTTCGTATGTTCCTGCTTTTTTCATTCCATTGTTGATGATCTATCCATCCAAAATCAACTCTTTTCGATCTTAATCCTTGGTGTCTAGTTGTTGAGTAATTTTCTTTCCTTTGATTCCATGTATTTTTTTTTAAGCTTCTCCAATTTGTAGTTGTTGTTGGTCTCTAATAATATCTTGTTGAAGAGTAGTTTGGTGATGTCTTGTTCCATGAATATTGACAAGTATTCCATCTTCTTTATTCATAATGTTGATATCGTCCTTCTTGTCTTCCTTGAAATGCTTCTTGGTAATGAGGGTGTCGATATGGTTTCACATTTGATGGTCTTCCTTCACTCTGCACATGCATTTCATTTATCTTCTTTTCAGCGACAATGGAATCCTCGATCATGTTTGATTGGTCTTTGATTAGTCTAGCCTTCACGATAATACCATCATATTTGGCATGTACATCCTCTAGATCAAGTTCAACTTCTTCAAGTATATTTTGTTGACCTTCTTGAATCTTGTCTTCTTTCTCCTTTTGAAGTTTCAATGTGATCCCATCTAACAAATTTTGACGTCCTTCTTCAATTCTGGCTTGTATTTCTGATTTTACCTTATTAGTATTTAAGGATTCCTCAACCTTCATGCAAATTTCATCTTCCAGTCTTTTGGTAGATTCTTGTTAGGATATTTAGACACTTAGGAGTTAGTTAAGATATACTTGGTCTAATGTGTCGTTAGGTAAAAATGTGTTTCTTAATGTGTTTCTTTAGTATGCATTTGTAGTTAGTAAATATGACGGTCACGATATGTTCCCAACATAGAGTGATCTGGCAGTTCATAATATCCTTGATCTTAATGACCATTGATCCGTGGCCTAACACCCGATTTTCCCATGATATATATTTAAAGAGCATGGAGGGTCATTTTCCGATGATCGATTATGAGAAACTCTCTTGTAAAATCTCTCTGTAATATTTTTCTTTTGCATTAATAAACTGCTCCAAGTGGTCGCGTTGGTTGGGGCCATGGATGTTTCCCCATAGGGGTTTTACCACATGAAAACATCGGTGTGTTGATATTTGATATGGTTATGTGAGTGGATATTGAAGGTGTTCGTCCTCTGTTGGAATACTTGTGTTGTCGAAGATGGTATCAGATCTTGTTTGAAGACCCGCTCATGTTGTAGATCGAGATCGTGAAGACGAGTTGCCTCATATCCATTTTATGTCATTTACATACATTTTTGGGCTGAGAGGATTCTTCCATTTTGTCCAGAGCACTCATTTCAGTCTGGAACACTTTTCGTTTCACTCGAAAAGGTTTTCGTTTTCCCAAGATACAACCATTACAGTCAGATCCAGAGCGAAATTTTTTTCTTGTGTGAAAAAAGTTTTTTTGAGCACGCTCTCCAAGGCCATCTTCCACAACAAAAACAACAACAACAACAACCCCAATCCTCTTGCAAAACAATACAATATGTTTTCTAGACCATTTGGTTAAAATTTGCCTTATTTAGTAAGAGGTCTTGAGTTCAAGTCTCTCTTTTGTTAATTTTTTTTAAAAAGTTCATGCTAAAATTGTAAAGTGTATTTCACTTCAAGTATAAAGGTGAATCACTATAAGTAGATTTAATATTTTATTTTAGAGTTATTTATTTTGCATGAAGTAACTTCATTGTAAAAGTGATCCCCACTTCTCTTTATAAAAGTGGGTCACTTCATAAAGCAACTTACACCACCACGTGGTCCTTTGGTTACCATTTATGCCTTTTTTAAAAAGGGCATAACTCTCACATCCGAAGTCCGTTTTTAGTGTCGTTTTTTTTTTAAAACCTCACAAATATTCAAGATACTTCCATTTAGATCATTGGTTTCAGTTTTTAAATCCATATTATCTGCATATTTAATATGGCTTCTACAAGTAATCACTTACTTACCAACACCAACTACTTCCAATGGAAATCCCATATGGAGGATTTATTAAGAAGTAAAGGCTTGTATTAGATTACCTTGGGAAAGGAAACAACACCAACTAATGCTGATAAGAAAGCAAAATGAGATAATAGGAATGCCGAAGCACGTGGATTAATTGGAATGTCCATCTCTCCTAATTTAAGGTTCCACCTTCAATCAATTGATAAACCCAAAGAATCTTGGGAAGAGATTGAATCTGTGTTTGGTAAACACAATATTATTCGAGCACAATAGTTAGAAAATCAAGTACTAACTTTAAGTACAAGTGATTTTTCTTGCATTGAAGACTATCTATCTAAGTTTAAAACACTCAGAACCCTATGTGAAGAATGTAAGATAAAGATAGAAGAAGATCGTTGCATCTATCTTATTCTTTCTAAGCTAGGTAGTGCATATTCTGTGTTTGTATCTACCTTTTATGCCATGCAAGAGGCTCTAGGGAAATCTTATCAAAAACCTAGTCTTGAGAACTTTTGTGATGCTTTGATTAGAGAGAAAGATAAGCTAGTACAACTTGGAGTGATCAACACTACAGGTATCTCCAACAAAGCCTTAGTTGTCCATCGAAAAGATAAACCCAAGAATCCCAAGAAGCAACATCCTTGCCACAACAACAAGCAATATAAGGGTCCCAAACCCACTCAGACAGCTTCCACTCCTAATGGAGACAAAAGAGAAAAATATAAGAATAAGAAGACTGATAGACATTGCAACTTTTGTGATAAAGATGGTCATGATGAGTCGAAATGTTTCAAGAAGTTGGCAACTTTAGAAGCAACGATGAAGAAGCACAACATCAATATTGATTCTAATTCTTCTTCTTCTTCTCATGGGAATGCACTTTCAACTTCTAGTTTCTCCTTCAATACAACTTCTGCTTCTACTTCTGATGAGTGGCTTATTGATTCTGGAACATCTTATCATATGGATAAAGATAGAGACATATTTTATACTCTAAATGAATGTAACACCAAGAAAATATTTGTTGGTGATGATAGATCTCTTAGTGTTGAAGGATCTGGAACAATTCAAGTAGAAAATGGTCATTTCAATGATGTGTTATTTTTTCCAAGTCTTTCTTGTAACCTTCTATCAGTATATCAAATCACTCATTTAGGTGAAGGTAAAACAATAGAGTTTTCACCTCACCAAGTTGTAATCAAGGATCTAAAAGATCCTAAGAATGTTCTTGCAACTAGAATTGCTGATGATATTACCAGGTTGTACAAGTTTGACAACTTTGGGTCATCATATTTTTCATCAGTTTTTGTTGCTCATAGCAATGACTTGAGAAAACTTTGGCATGAGCAGTTTGGTCATCTAAACTATCACTCATTGCAACAACTATGAAATCAACAGATGGTGACCCGTCTTCCTCTTGTTTCATGAAGAGATGGTGTTTGTGTTGGTTGCGTTCTCGAAAAACATCATTGGGACAGTTTTGACAAATGTGCCTCTTGGCACGCCTCAGGTCCTTTGCAGCTTGTTCACAATGATTTGTGTGGTCCACTTTCTTCTCCTTATTTTTCTGGGTGCAAGTATTTCTTAACTTTGATTGATGAATTTTCTAGATGTACTTGGGTTTACTTCTTAAAACTCAAGAGATAAGTTTTTGAAAAGTTTTTGGCCTACAAGGCCCTTGTAGAAAACCAATCTGGACATCAAATTCAAAGGTTAAGAATAGATAATGGAGGCGGATATGTGAATAATAATTTTACAGGTTAGTGAACTACACAAGGAATCAAAATGCAACACATAGTTCCATATACACCACAACAAAATGGTGTTTCTGAGAGAAAGAACCACACATTAAAAGAAATGGCTAATTGTATGATCCAATCTAAGGGATTAAGTCTAAAGTATTGGGCAGAAGCCATCAAATGTGCAAATTACATAGTAAATCACACTCCCACAAAGGATCTTAAAAATATAACACCATAAGAAGCTTGGAATAAAATTAAACAAGATGTAGGTCACTTCCGTGTATTTGGCAGTATAGCATGGGCTCACATTCCTGATGAGAAAAGGAAAGCATTGCAACCTAAAAGTGAGAAGTGTATATTTGTTATTTATTCTAAAGATGTCAAAGGTTATAGACTTCTTCAAACACATTGTAATGAAATTATTATTAGAATAGATGTTAAATTTGATGAAAATCTCTTGGCCTACGAGCCTAATTCGGCGTTTGTGCCTTCTTTGTCCTGCGAGCCTAATTCTGCGGTTGTGCCTTCTTCGGCTTGTGAGTCATCTTCGACATTTGTGCCTTCTTCTATTATGGTTTCATATTCAGATGATGACAGTGAGGATGAAAATCCACCTCCGCCTACTCACCTTCCTCTAGATGAGTCCTTTGAACTTGAACCAACACCAACTCCACCACTTCCTAGATGGGTCCGTTCAACATGAGAAGAAGTTGGTGATCTTGTCGGTGATCCTTTAGATCAACATCAAACACGTTCACAGTTCCAACAAGCCTCTTCTCTTTTGGCTCAGGTTTCATAAACTCGTGATCCAGAGACATTTGCAGAAGCTTCAGGTCATCCAGATTGGGATACAACAATGAATGAAGAGTATTGTTCTTTAATGGAAAACGATACTTGGGATCTTGTACCTCTTCCAAAAGGAAGAAAACTTGTCAGATGTAAATAGTTCTATAGAACTAAGTATGTATCAGATGGAAGCGTTGAAAGACATAAGGCTCAGTTAGTTGCCAAAGGATTTTCCCAAGTTGAAGGAATTGACTATAATGAAACCTTTGCCTCGGTAGCCAAAATGAATTCCATCCGACTTGTTCTTTCCCTTGCTATCTCACATAATTGGGAGGTCCATGAGATGGATGTTAAATCTGCCTTCTTGCATGGATATTTGCAAGAAGAAATATACATGGAACAACCTCTTGGCTATGTCCAGAATGACTCTAGCCTTGTTTGTAGCCTTAAGAAATCTCTTTATGGTCTCAGGCAAGCTCCCCGAGCTTGGTTTGCCAAAATGGACAACTTTCTTATTGCCACTGGATTCTCTAGATGCCATTCTAATCCTAATGTCTATACCAAGAAAGTAGGAAGCCATCTCATAATCCTTGTCCTTTATGTTGATGAACTTATCCTTACTGGTAGTGACTCAAAACTTTTAAACCATGTGAAAACCATCCTTAAGAAAAAATTTGAAATGACAGACTTAGACTCTTTGCACTATTTCCTTAGCCTCCAAGTTTTGCAAACAATTGAAGGAATTTGTCTTTCCTAGTCTAAGTATGCGTGTGACCTTCTTCGTCGCTTTCACATGGACGATTGTAAACAATCCCCTTCTCCCTTCCAATCTAGAGTCAAACTTACTGCCACATGTACTTCTCCTGAAGTTGATGCCACCTCGTACCGTAAGTTAGTTGGTAGCCTCTTATACTTGACTCATACCCGTCTTGATCTTTACTTTGTTGTTGGTCTTGTTCCTCGGTATATGAAAACACCCCATGAAATCCATTGGAAAGCAACTAAAGGATAATTCGCTATGTCCACGATACAGTTTAGTTCGGGATACATTACAATTCAGGGGGGACTCCTTTATTAGTTGGTTTTACTGATTCAGATTGGGTCGGTGACCCTGATGATCAGAAGCCTACTGCAGGTTATGTTTTTAGCCTTGGTTCATGACCTGTCATTTGGTCCTATAAGAAACAACATGCTATTGCACTTTCTTCAGCAGCAGTAGAGTACCGAGCAACGATAAATGCAAGTCAAGATGCCTTGTGGCTTCGAAAAATCCTTTCAGAGTTTGGATTCCAGCAGCAACATCCGACTAGCCTTTGGTGCGACAATCAGAGTACCATCAAGCTTGCCAAAGACCCAATTCAACATCCATGTAGAAAACACATCGAGCTACACATGCACTTCATCAGAAAGCTCATTCATGATCAGGTTATTGAAGTTCTCTTTTTCCCTACAAAATATCAAGTTGCAGACATTTTCACAAAGTCTCTTACAGAAGCGAAGTTTTCCAAACTTCGATCTATGTTAGGAGTTTAGGAAGTTGTCATTAAAGGGGGATAGGCTCTAATGCCTCCTTTCTTATCCTATTGTGTCACCATTGTAAATCCTTCAATCCTATCCCAAGTTATTCTTAAGGGGGGATGTTAGGATATTTAGACACTTAGGAGTTAGTTAAGATCTACTTGGTCTAATGTGTCATTAGGTAAAAGTGTGTTTCTTAGTGTGTTTCTTTAGTATGTATTAGTATGCATTTGTAGTTAGGAAATCCGATGGTCATGATATCTTCCTAACATAGAGTGATCCGACGGTTCATACTCTCCTCGATTGTAATGACCATTGATTCATGGCCTAACACCTGATTGGTCCATGGTATCTATTTAAAGAGAATGGAGGGTCATTTGCCAATGATTGGTTCTGAGAAACTCTCTTGCAAAATCTCTCTGTAATATTTTTATTTTTCATTAATAAACTGCTCCAAGTGGTCATGTTGGCCGGGGCCGTGGATGTTTCCCCATAGGGGTTTTATCACGTGAAAACATCGGTGTGTTGATCTTTGATCTGGTTATGTGAGTGGTTACTGAAGGTGTTCTTCCTCTGTTGGAATACCTGTGTTGTTGAACAATTCTTCATCCAAGATCCTTCTTTCTTCTTGATTTTGACAATTCTTATTTTCTTCTTTCAATCTCTTGACCTCATCCAATAGTTTTTTATTATGGGTTTGTAATCTACATATCTCTTCATCTTTCTTTTTCAAATCTTCCCTTGACTCATCATTTTCCCACTTTGATTTACTATTCTTTTCTTGTTTTAAGTTCTTAATCTCCTTAATGAGTGATTCATTAAGGGATCATATATTATATAGCTCCTCACCCTTCTTCTTAATCACTTCCTATGATTCTTTTAATTCATCTTGAATTCTATACAATTTCTCCATTTTTGTATCCCTAATCCATTTATCTGAGAAGAGTTTTTCAAATTCTTCCCATGTGTAGTGCCATCTAGTATTTTGGTCAACACTCATCCACCACTTCCAAGCTTCATCAAAAAAATAATCTATTGCATTCGTAGGAGTCATATTATATTCTTTTACCAACCTCAACCATTCCATAGGTTTTATTTCATCTTTATCCTTCATCTCCTGTAAATTTAGGTATTGTCATTGATTCGTAATTCAGGTCTAACCCTAATCCTTGACTTCCAACCTCCGTATATTAAGGATAAATGTATCAAATAGTTATAATCCTTGTTCCAATATTCGATTCTATAAATTATCTTTCCAATGGATTTTGAATCAGCTCAATCGGACATTCCAATCAAAAGTTATGATAGTTTTAAGTCAACATACCTTGGAAACCTTGATTTGGAGCTTGTCCTCCTGGACGACCTTACTTATGATTTATATATGCAATTTAGGACCTTGTTAGTCTAAAATTGTGACCTGTAGTACTATGAAATTTCTTCTCTGCAATGCCATAGGTCTGACCAAAATTGGATGTGCCAAGTGGAAGTTATGGTAACTTCCCCACACCTTAATGATTTTTGGCCTTTCTAGGAGAGATCACTTGTACAATGTGCCCTGTGCACAATAATTGATATAAATTATGAAAATTGTACCATAAATACTATGGCCCATCCACTGTTCAATGCAACTGGTCTCACTCAATTTGGATCCTCACTGAATAAGATATCACTATTTTACCCGAAAGACCAGTTTGAGACTAGTTAATATCACTAGCCAGATATCCTATCTTGCACATGGTGTATCTACAAAATTAGGATGACCCAGAAGATGAAATTTTTATCACAGATACCTTAATAATTTATATGAATATCCTCCATATTTCATGGTCTGAAATGTTACAAAAATCATTTTATAGCTAAAATTCTGAGATGAATAAATTCAGTATGATTTCAGAACCCTATCTTACACATGTTATAGCTCCGAAAGTATAAGGCCTCAGGAGATGAAATTTGTACCCCACGTACCTTGATCCATGTAATAAATATCATCCAAGGGGTTCCTTCTGAAACACTATAGAAAAACATTTATAGTGAAAATTCCAAGGTGTCTCGGGTGTAGCAGCGAAACCCTAAGACCTTGAGCTTTGATACCAAATGTTATGATCCAAATACTCAAAATATCATAAAATAACAGAAGTACACACTATGCACAGAATTTCAACATGGAGAACAACTTCAATATAGATAATTTACACAATAACTCCTTAAAGAATAGGGTAACCCCCTCCAAATAACCAAATACCTTTCATACTTCACAATCCCCCCAATAATGAATACATGATCTCTTATATATAGTTGTTCACACTTGCACATGAGGCCCCTTTATCACTAGGCCGACCCTATTACATATGTATTTACACATTACATATATAATTAGGCCCATATATGCCCCCCCCCCCTTGGGATCATATCATATACATTTATCCATATATATGCCCCCCTTGGGTCATAACATTAGCACTTTAATTTTTCTTGAGCATTAAAGATTGGATTATATTATGTGATATGGCCCTATATTATTCTTGATTTGAAATTACAAAGAAAATCATAATCCAAAGAGTATTACCACCTCTCTAAAAACGTAGGAGGATTTATATCCTCATGAGTTTGTCATTTCGGTCCTGACGAATTCAAGCGTCAACAGGGTTCAAATCCACAAACCTCTCCTCCTTTGGTGCACATTTTTAAACCTTAATATATATATATATATATATATATATATATATATATATATATATATATATATATATATATATATATATAGTTAGTTAGTTAGTTAGTTAGTATGATTTTTTATGTGTTACATCGGATTCCATATATACCATGGGTCGGGGGCTTATCCCTCGACCCTTTTTCCGTCGAAAATACAATTTAACAAACTTAAATAAATTTAAATCCATATGACTATTAAGTCACACACCTTGGTGTATTGGTAAGTTGTTGGATTATCATGTATGGGGTCGAGGGTGTGACCTCAGCCGACCCAAAAACTTTTGGAATACCTACACCATAGAAGGCCAATGGGAGGTTTCCACGTGGCAACCTCTCATTGGTCCACCAGTACGATCATGCCATGTTTCCAATGCCAATTGGTCCACTTGGACTATACGGTTTTCTTGTCACTTTGCTAATTAGCTATACAATATGCCACATGGCTCCCTGTGGTGTGTCCACGTCAGCACCATGTGACCTTTACGGATGTGCCACGTGTCACCCTTCCAGTAGTGCCACATGGCACCCTTTTTGACCTTTTGACCATGTTTTTCCAAAACCCCGAAGAGCCATATCTTTTTCATACAACGTCTGTTTGAGGCGATTCTCACATCATTGGAAAGCTCTCATTGAGCTCTATGCAATGAAGTCATTTTCAAGAGAATTTGAGATGATTACATTTTTTTATCATTCTCAAATCCACTCGGATCAACAAGATAACCCTTAAAAACATTATAATTCAACACAAGTCCACCAACATGAACGTCACAATGCAACATAACCATAAGGGAACATCACAAATGTGACAAAATATTTGATGAATGGAATAATTTGACATAAAAATCGAGGAACATAGTAATTCCACATAAGCCAACCAAGATGAATATCAAGATGCATCACAACCATTCAAGAACATCGCATTGAAACATAACACTTAAGGAATGTCACAAGATGACATAACCCTTAATGAATGTCACAATGTGACATAACCATTTGGGAACAAAGCAATTTGACACAACACAATGAATATGAATACCGCAATGTGACATAATCAATAGGGAATATCACAATCCAACATAACCCTTGAGGAACATTGCAATATGACATAACCCTTGATGGATGTCACATTTAAACACAACCATTGAGGAATATAGCAATTCGACATAAGTCAACCATGATGAACATTGCAATGTGGCATTAACATAGTAACCCATGGTTAGACATAATCAACATGGTCAACCATAATCAACCATAGCTAACCATGTCCAACCATGGTCAACCAATCTGAATCATGATCAACCAATCTGAATCATGATCAACCTAAGTCAACCATAGTCAGACATGGTCGAACGTGGTCAACCATAATAAATGAAAGACAACCATATCGAACCCATAATAAACCAAGGTCAACCATAGTAAATCAAACATAAACTGAATTCAACCATAACTCAAACATAGTAAACCAAAGTCAACCATAAGTTGACCATAGTAAACTAAACATAAAACAAAGTCAACCATATGTAGACCATAGTAAACCAAAGTCAACCATGGTCAACCAAAGTTGACCATGGTCAATTTTGGTCCACCATGTTCAACCATAGTCAACCATGGTCAACCAAAGATAATCATACTAAAATGTGGTCAACCATGTCATCCATAGCCAACCACAATCAACCATAGTAAACCAAAATCAACCATGGTCAATTGTGGTCCACCATGTTCAATGATAAACAACCATGGTCAACCATAGACAATCATGTTGAATCAAAGATAACCATAGTAAAACATGGTAAACAATGTCATTCATAGTCAACCACAATCAACAAGGTTATCCATAGTCAACATGGTCACCCATGCTCAGTTATAGTAAAATGTGGTCAACCAAATTTAACCATGTATAGTAATAGTTTAACATAGTCAACCACGGTCACCCATTGTCAACCATAGTCAAATGCAGTTAACCATTGTCAAACATGGTCAAATAAAGTCAACCATGGCCAATAATAGTTTAACATAGTCAAGCATAATCAACCATGGTTCTCCATGTTCAACCATAGACAACCACGGTCAACAAAAAATAACCATAGTAAAACATGGTCAACCATGTCATCTATTATCAACTACAACCATGTCATAGCGTGTTCTCCTCAATGTTATCCTTCGCGAATGAATCCACCATCTCCATGGATTTTTCCTCCGTTGCGGACTCGCGTTGACACTAAGGATATTCGTCTGCTCCGAGGGCTGGGCTGGGTTTGCGAGCTTCCTCAGGCCTATTTTCCTTCGTCTAGTTGTGGATCGATCCTTTTTTTCCTCCCTCCTTCGTTGTCGGTTCATGTGGCGGCCATGATTTGCATTCGGATTGTGCGGGCTCCTTGAAGGGTGTGGTATTTTAAGCTTGTAGTGGTGTTTCATATTTTTCTTCTCTTGGTCGGATCGGGGTTCCTTCATATTTTTCCTTCCTCACTGAGCTGTCGATGCTTTCTCTAAGGATTTTTCTCTTCCTCATGTCTATTTTTGTGGATTTCCAGTTGATTTCTCTTCGGTGTCTCTGGGTTCTGTCAGGATTTGATGCATTCCATTGACTTTGGTGTCCTTGGGTTCTAAGGTTGAGTGTCGGGTTCATCCTTTTTGCAGTTAGGTTCCGATGTTTTTGGCCTCTCTCATTTTTCCTGAGAGGTTATAATGCCACTCAGATTTGGTTCGTCCCACATTTGGGTTCTCTTTGGAGGTTTTCTATGATCCACGCTCTCAATGAGGGTTTTTGAGAGTTTCATTTTCCTCTTCGGGTTAGTTGGATCATTCAGGGTTTGACGTATTACTCAGATCAGGGTCCTTTTGATCAGGGTTTTGATGCCACATTGATGGGGTCTATGCTTTGAGGTCCTTAGCTATGGGTGTGCGGTGTTGTTGTAGAGTTCAACACTTTGAGGTCCTTCTATTGGGCGTGCAACTTTTTGGCCATTGTTGTGTCGTGGTTTTTCCTGACACTTTCGATATCTGGTGCTGCTGGTATGAGATATTTTTACCACTCTTATCTGGTTTGTCCGGTTTCCAGAGTTTTCTTAAGGGATTGCATTATCGATTTTATTTTTCACAGAGGGGGACCTCGATTATAGGAGTTTTAGCCTCAGCTTTTGTGTGGTCTTTGAGACCGATATTGTATGTTTCTTTGTGACTTTTTAGTCTAGTTTCCGGCCCTTTCAGGGTTTACATCCTTTCCAAAGGATGAGTTGTGATTTAAGAACCTATAGAATGTAATTTGGTTCTCTTCGGATGAATAAAATTACGCTTTTTTCCAAGGAAGAAAAAAGACAACCATTCCATTTTGTTAAGAATGGTTAAGAAAATTCTTAATAACCATTAGGATAGAACATTTTTTTCCTCCTTGGGGGGTAGGGTATGTATACCTCCATAAAATTTAGCAGTCAAATCGTTGTATGAAGGAGATCCCATGTCCCACAAACAAGGGGGTCTCATACACCAATTTGGTGGTTGGCTTGGTCGTGACCTTAAAAATAGATTATTATTAAATAGTGGATAATGTTGATTTAATTTATTTGTGCATTCTTTATTTGATTCATTATTTTATTTGATTCATTCAGTGGCATGTGAATGTGAATGCATTTTTTCATTTTTAACTTACATCTCAATAATAATAATTGAATCAAATCTATAAATTATATGCTATATATTGTTATAGATAAGTAACATTTAATTTCTATTTTGACATTCACGATACTAATTATTTTTTTCTTTCTACAACTATAAACCAAGCCTTAGTTTACATTAATGTTAGACAACATATGTAAAACCTAACATTTTAACCATAATTGTGAAAGAGCCTATAGCCTATAGGTGGTGATTCAGTGAACATGGGTGCTAAACCTTTTTTTTTTTTTTGCTTTCTACAACTTTAAACCAAGCCTTAGTTTACATTAATGTTAGACAACATATGAAAACCATAACATTTTAACCATAATTGTGAAAGAGCCTATATCCTGTAGGTGGTGATTCAGTGAACATGGGTGCTAAACCAATAATCTAATGGTTAATTTGAAACTGTGTAAGGATTCTTAGATATAGTAGTTTTACAAACAATATGCTTAAGCATGCATATAATTTGTTATACTTAAAATGTGTAATTATTAATAAAAGCAATATATATGTTTTAGAGAATGATAGCTTGTAAATTTCCAATATAAAAATAACAATAATATACAAAAGTTATATCAAAATTGGTATTAATATTGAATGCTTCAAGTGACCATATAAAAAATCATTCTTCATTCTTTATCTAGTCTCTTTGTATCATTTGGAGCAATGTTTTATAGTTAAGTTTTTATTTTATTTTATTTAAAAATTGAAAAATATGGAATAATCATTTTGAATGATGATGAATAAGAGTAAGAGGTGAATTAGTTTATAGTTCTTTTATTATTAAGAAAATAAATATAAATTTCAAGTTTAGAATTTTTAACATGACTTCATTATGGAAGGATATTTTTTTTTATAAAACTTCATTTTTTAATGGCATAATTTTAGGCAAAACATTCTTTGAAGGGAAGTATAAAAACCCAAAATGTTAAGAAAATTTGTTCGACAGCTAAAGAGGAAGCCAAATTCCAACACTAGAAGGTGTATACACAAATGTATAGGCGTTGTTCACGTGCTCACAATGGATATGAGTGTTTTCCGGTGAGAGGTCAACGATTATGTCCTAGTGGGGTCTTTTACGATGGGTTATCATTATATTCTTTCTTCGTGCTTTAATTCATGATCCAGGGGTGAGTGTTTCTCACTGAAAGGAGGTCAATAGTTCCATCTAATTAAGTCATGCTTGCAATGTTTCATAATATAAGGAGAGTGTATAGTGGTAATGCTATGGATAGGGCATGGGTTTAAATCCAAAGGGGTTAGGGTTTGTACATATCAATAAACTAAGTAATGAAATTGTTTCATAGAGGGGGTTCCTTGTCCCACAAACAAGGGGGTCCCATACATAAATTTGTTGTCTGGATACTATGTGTTCTTAAATTTTACACATACATATACATCTGGCTATAATGTGTTCTTAAATTTTACACAAACATACATATACATATACATATACATATTTAAGAACACATCTTATCTAGACATCAAATTGGTGTGTGTGTGTGTGTGTGTAATTGTCATCCTTAGGGGTTAGCTCAACTGGTTCTCGTCAATTTTGTTGGGCATTTGGCTAGTTATGTATCACCAAGTGCCTGGTTAAAATCTTGTTGGGTTTGGTGTATATATATATATACACCAAAGTAATATAGAGTCACATTTGAGTTCTTGGAAAAGTAATATAGAGTCACATTTGAGTTCTTGGCATTGTTAAGTTTTGGTGAAATATAATTTATATTAAATAGTAGAAATTATAGAAAATGAGCCCAACTTAATGAGTGATGCGCCAAGAAATTGCATGGTTGTAGCACCTCCGCTATTAAAACCAACAACTTAAACTGATACCCATTGAACTAAAAACATGCATAATTGACAAAAATGACAATGCATCTAACAACATTTGTAAAACATGAATGCAGCCAATTAAACATACACATAGTAGCATATAAATAATCAAGAATTTGGAGTCATATGCACAACAACTAAAATCCATAAAGAGAAATAATGAATAGAGAAAAGAACAATTATATTTTTAAGTAAATGTGCATTCAATTGCATAGAATAGATGCCCCATCCAACTGTATACTTTCTACTCAAATTCTCAACAGGAAATCATCCTCGAGTTGGGATTATGAATCCACAAGAGAGAGAGTCTCCTAAGGGTGTCTACTTTCCACTCACAACTCAAAATAACCCACAACAAGCTAATTTCCTACAGCCATCCCAATCCACCAACTCTCTTTCCCCTCAACCTATACAACCCAAGGAATGGGATTCCCTTCTCTACCACACAATCCCTTAGGCTATCCCACTTCCCTCTATGGATCCTTCACAAGTTGGATAGGAAATATATCTTGTTGGGGAATCTAGGGATGCCAACTGTAACATGAATATCTCATAGAATCAAGCACACTGGCTCTTGCACATAAATATCACTCTATAAGCCTAACAACCTAATTCTTCATGCAATTAAAGCTCCAACAAGCTCCCCACAAAACCCACTATGGCTACCTTCAAGCTCTAGCACTCAACACACTCTTGTTGTAGAAAAAACTACTTGTAAAAAACTGCCAACAATACCCATTCGAATTTCCTTTAACCCTAGTATGTTGACTCTCAAATTCCACAATGTTGATTGTACATAGCCCCATGCTCTCAATAGCTACGTGAACTTACTTTTCACACCAAACCTCTTACATGTATTCAATGATTGGGGCTTTGATATACTCAAAAGGAAAATAGAAGGTTCATACAAAACAATAATTTTAGAAAAATGGCTTAGTATTAATAGACATGGGTAGTTCCCCCCCTTGGATCCCCTCTCTTGTGGAAACTTATCCCCCATGACTTTGTATGTTTTCATCTGTATTCAGTGATACAATTTATTTTATTATTTCAATATACAATGTTTATATATTGCATCGCTTCCAGGCCACAACCATACATCACATTTACATTGTACATCGCTAAACTGGGGATTTAAAATGGGGATGATACATTACCTTCCCCCTACGATTTGCACCATCCTTTGTGCAAACCACCATATTGGTATACAACATGTACACAATTTTACATCATAGTACTCGATACTTTCACAAGTTCACAACTCCTGCAGCAATTCCAACCAACAATCTCCCATTCCCTTCAATCTACACAACCCAAGGAAGTGTACCCCCTTCTCTACATCACAGTCGCTGACATTGTACCACTTTCATTCAAGGGCTCCAGATCAGGTCAGATAGGAAGTATTCAAGTTGTGGCTCCAGGAACTCCAACTTCCAAATTGGAGTCTTCCACACTTATATACAAATGTATATTCAGTTTTCTTCCAAATTTGAAAAAAATTGTGAGTGCTCCTCCCACATGGTCTCCTCATGCTCCCATGTGGTGTCTTTAGGACCATAGGATGTCCACTATACCTTTATTGGGTCAATGTCCTTGTTCCTGAGAACTTTGACTTTTTTAGTCTAGGATGTGCATTGGCTCCACCTGAAACTCCCCTTCGTGATCAACCTAGATCACAATCCAATCAGTCACGTGGTTAGGATCTGGCACACATTTCTTCAATAAAGACACATGAAACACATTATGGATTCTCATGGATGTGGGAAATGTAATCACGTATGCAACTAGTCCTACCTTCTCTATAAATTCAAATGGCCCACAGTATCTCATTGCCAAATTTGGGAAACTTCCCAATCTTAGCGAGCTCATTTTAGCCTTTACTTTTTAAAAACACATGCTCGCCCACTTTGAATTCTTTGTATGTCCTACTTTTATCTGTATAACTATTTTGCATGTCCTATGAAATATTTAAATTTTGTCTGATCTTTTCCATCTACTCTTCCATTTTCATTAGCAATTATGGCATAATAACGGATCTATCTGTTAGGTTGTCCTATCCTACTAGCTTGCTTCATTTCCTTCCATACAAGGCCTCAAATGGGATTATCTTCAATGATGCTCGATACCCATTATTATAAGAGAAATAAAATAGGTGAATATATTATTCCCACCTAGAAGGCTTGTCCATTACATACATTCTGAACATATCTTCAATTATCTAGTTGATCCTCTATGTATGACCATTTGACTTTGGGTGATATGATGTATTGAAATTCAAATTAGTCCCAAATCCCTTAAACAATCCCTTCCAAAATTTGAAAGTGAACTTGGGATCTTTGTCTAACACTATTACCTTAGGCACACCATGTAGCTTGGAAATTTCCTTTATATAAATCTATACAATATCGGTTGCCTAGTGAGTCATTTTAACTAGAACAAAATATGCAACCTTTGTAAGCTTCTCCACCACTACCACGATGGAATCATGTTGCCTTATTATTATTTGCAAATTGGTGATAAAATATATCATAACTACCTCCCATTTCCATTTAGGAATGGGAAATGGTTGTAACAATAGTGTTGGATGTATGTGTTACGTATTCACTTTCTGACATTACATGCACCCAGCTATGTAATCAACCACATCTTTCTCCATTCCAAGCTAGAAATACTAGTCTCTTACTGCTGCAATTATATGTTAAGAACTAAATATCAAAAGAGCATAAAACAAACCTCAGAATAAGCACTCAAATCCTTGACAAAGAGAGAATTTTAGATAATAAGACTCTTCGAGTGGGTAACCTCCTTATACGCCACATAAATTTCCAAATACAAGATGATTCCAAATGAAAAGGTCTCCTTGGTATATATAGGAGACTAGGAGGTACAATTACAACTAATTGACCCAAGCCGACATTGTTGTAGGAAAATCTCCCTGCGGACAGGTAGATTGCCTCAAAGAGCTTGACCTTAACTCTAAGACAGAAAATGATTAACATGGACACTGACTTCCTTTCAAATCTACACAAACTAATACATGAGAAGGAAGGGGAACAAAAGTACCTCTTTATCGACGTTTGTCCCTGCACGCTCTGAGTTGAGCTTCGATCCTTTACTCCTTGCTGAGTCCTGTAGACAAACAAGATATGACCACTTCCTACTCTATTGATATTAGCTTGAAAATAGATCTATCTATCAATGATAAGTTCATGTAACATCAGACACAAACTAGAAAGAAACAGGCCAAGCGTGTCATATTAATGAGAATAACGACAGCAGTACTTACAATCGTAGATGCGAATGCGACAGCTTCATCAAGTCCTCTTCGTCTAACCCTTGCTCGAAAGATCCACAACCTGGATGACAGCAGCTTCGCTGATCACTCTCCTTTGGCTGACTGTGTGTTTCCTATGAGATCATAGGTTTCATGCTAGAAATTCTTTCTCCTACAACTTATAAGATCATAAGTTTGGTGTGATTCTCCTTTTCACCAGTCATAGAGCTTGCTTATATAGGTTAACAGGAGCTTAACCTCTTGAGTTATCTTTAGAAAAAGTTGAGGAACTTCCTCCTTAGATCAGGGATCCTCTGATGGAACCAAGAATTCGAATGCAACTGCCTTCTAATATTGAAAGATCCTCCCCTTATTCTCCTCAACAGGCCAACTACTGCCTCAGATTAGGCAGCACTCCCTCAAAAGGGGCATCAGAGCGTTGTAGCGCTCCCTAGGAAGCTTAAGGGGAGCGCCAGTGCTCCAAAGGTGGACAATGCTCCTTCAGAGGGGAAAACAAGCGTTATAACACTCCCTGAGACCTTATAGGGGAGCGCCAGCGCTCCTAAGGCTGATGTAAGGGAGCGCTCACCCTCAAAACCTTTGTTTAAGAGATCTCCTCAGGTGATAAGAGTTCATTGACTTAAGTTAATCAATTTCCCTTCTCTCAATCAAGTGTGTGAGATGTCTTAAGTGCCTCCTTAGTGTCGTTATCATGGAAGTATGCTTGAACAACATTTGCGACACTTGTGAACAACTTGTGACACTTGCGAAAGTTGTAAGGAAGATGCGACACTTACGACAATTGAGAGGAACGTGTGACACTTATCCAGTTGAATAATTTTGATGTGTAACAAAATGCCCCCCAAAGTATGAAGTTAGAAGATGCGAACTGATAACTGAAATGATTTGTAGACGTTCAAGCAAGGGTATAGACTCGGAGAACCTAACGGAAGTTGCACACAAACATCCAACAAATATCATGACATATTTCAAAACCCAAGGCAGGCATACCTATGCTTGGGTGATCAAGACTTGCGAGATATGGCCGCCATAAAATACCCCGCGGATCCATAATTGTATTGATAAAAAGGTATAGCCACTGAAGATACAATGTGGATCTATACTCTGATGACTCAGACTGATCGTAGCCATGAAGAATACACAGTGGATCTACGAGATGACAAGACATAGCCACGACCAATACAAAGAGGATCTATGCAACAGTGTATGTGTACTTTGTCCAATAGAAACTCCTTCGCAGCCTGGGTAAAGCATATATCGAAGTGGTTACTCAACCCAGGGTCTTCTTACCAATCCCAATGTGGTACGATTCTAACCATGTGAATAGATATCCTGATGTCGAACATGGTAGAAACCACTTGATTACCGGTCAATAGTGTGAACCGTTAACAAGTGTGAGGGAAATCACCATTAATGTCAATGATTCCCAAGGTACCCTAGTACATTCCAGCGAATGTGAATAGATGAGCTGAGGTCGAACATCCATGGAATCATTCGATCAGAGGTCAATGATGTAAACCTACTGTCGAATGTGAGGAGGCCTGCCATTGAGGCATGCAGGTCCCAAAGTACCAACCGGTTTCTAAGTCTGATTCCTGGATAATGTGTTGAAGTCGACAGGAATAGACTCGTCGAGAGAGGGCCTTCATGTATCCCCCATCAACGACATGAAACAGACATAGAGATATAATTGGTATATCAAATGGACATGGACTGACATGGGTTTTGAGGCAAGATATTTGGGATGGCTGACTCTAGAGGCAGATACTTCCCTTGAACATTGAGGCACAACAGCAAAACATGACATGGACCAAAACTATGCAGTAGATACTGTGACTTGCGTCGAGTGACCCAAAGGAGTGAAAGGAACTCAAAGGATCGGCTCAGTGCAGAGGTTCAACGGATCATGATGCGTGCAAATGACAAAGTGTTGTGTTTAAGGGTGACTCTAAGAATTGATGGATAATGTTCTCAAGAGACTGCTTGGCTTGCTTCTTTCAATTTTTTCCCCCATCCAGATAGACGAGTACCTCTTTTTAATTTAATGAGCTCGAGGAGGATAACACATGCTCGATAAAACTCACCTTCGGTAAGTTCCTCTTCCTTTGTTTAACGAACTGG
>ML782579.1:78174-102326 GCA_009831015.1 Picea engelmannii
GGTATAGCCACCGAAGATACAATGTGGATCTATACTCTGATGACTCGGACTGATCGTAGCCACGAAGAATACACAGTGGATCTACGAGATGACAAGACATAGCCACGACCAATACAAAGTGGATCTATGTAACAGTGTATGTGTACTTTGTCCAATAGAAACTCCTTTGCAGCCTTGGTTAAGCATATATCGAAGTGGTTACTCAACCCAGGGTCTTCTTACCAATCCCAATGTGGTACGATTCTAACCATGTGAATAGATATCCTGATGTCGAACATGGCATAAACCACTTGATTACCGGTCAATAGTGTGAACCGTTAACAAGTGCGAGGGAAATCACCATTAATGTCAATGATTCCCAAGGTACCCTAGTACATTCTAGTGAATGTGAATAGATGAGCTGAGGTCGAACATCCATGGAATCATTCGATTAGAGGTCAATGATGTAAACCTAATGTCGAATGTGAGGAGGCCTGCCATTGAGGCATGCAGGTCCCAAAGTACCAACCGGTTTCTATGTTTGATTCCTGGATAATGTGTTGAAGTCGACAGGAATAGACTCGTCGAGGGGGGGCCTTGATGTATCCCCCATCAACGACATGAAACAAACATAGAGATATAATTGGTAGATCAAATGGACATGGATTGACACGGGTTTTGAGGCAAGATATTTGGGATGGCTGACTCTAGAGGTGGATACTTCCCTTGAACACTGAGGCACAACAACAAAACATGACATGGACCAAAACTATGCAGTAGATACTGTGACTTGCGTCGGGTGACCCAAAGGAGTGAAAGGAACTCAAAGGATCGGCTCAGTGCAGAGGTTCAGTGGATCATGATGCGTGCAAATGACAAAGTGCCGTGTTCAAGGGAAACTCTAAGAATTGCTGGATAATGTTCTCAAGAGACTGCTTGGCTTGCTTCTTTCAATTTTTTCCCCCATCCAAATAGACGAGTACCTCTTTTTAATTTAATGAGCTCGAGGAGGATAACACATGCTTGATAAAACTCACCTTCGGTAAGTTCCTCTTCCTTTGTTTAACGAACTGGAAGAAGTAAGGGATCAGTCCCATATGGGCCTGTCGATGCGTGTTTTAATGAGTCCAAAGACAGAAAACTCGAAGGTTTTTCAAGATTATAGAGTTTGGAAAAACACTTAAAAGAGAACTCTCTCAGTTCCTTTTTCGTACAGTAGTCTAACGAGACCAAAAAAGAGATAAACTATCGCTTGAAAGACGCCCTTTCTGACCTTTTAACGAGTGTGAAAAGAAGCAAGGTCACTTGACAATCTTTTCATATTTAGAGAGTCTGAAAAGGGTTTAAAGGAGACTCCAGGGGGGTTCCTTTTTCGTGTGTTCGTGTATCCATACGGGTCCGAAAAAGAGATAAAAGTTTACCCGGTTGCATTCTCATGTATTTACGAGCACGAGAAAGAACAAAGACTAAGCTCGGTATGCCCCCAGCTTGAAAGTTGGTGGCTTAGCTCCAGAATGATCATCAAAGGCTGGAGACATGCCCTCCAAGCTTCAATTCATTCACCGACTTTGAGGTTGTCACCAATTTCTGTGCTAGATGGAGAAAAAGGATACAGGTGGATGAAATGAAGGTTCGAGAGAGGTGATTGTTTCATTTTTTAATGAGCTTGACACGGGAAAAGAACTATGCTCAAGGTTCCAGGTTCGATCCCCAGATTGCTATTTCATTTTTTAACGAGCTTGCTACAGAGAAGGAAACTATGCTCAAAGCCTCTGTTTCATTTTTTAACGAGCTTGCCACAGAGAAGAGAAACTATGCTCGTGGTTTCTTCTTTGATCATGGCTTCCAAGAGGATAATGCTCTGGGAGGGTACCATGTCAAGGGACAAAACTCAGTCATGGTCTCCAAGAGATCTTCACTGGATGGAAGAGAATCACTCTGGAAGGAACACATGTCGAGGGTCATGACAGGGGTAAGGAGATCAGGCTCCAATAACTCTACCGAGGAGATCACCATGTCAACTACCGGATCCAAAGCATCAGAAGTTGAAATTATGGGATACAACGCCACATAATTGACATGCGGCGAGGGTGATACTGGCTGCATATAAGAACCACTTAGGGAGGTAACCCAGTCGGGGCCGATGAATGAAAGTTGATCAATAGTCACAATTCTTCCATCGTGAGGGAAAGATATCACACGGAAAAGAGTGGATACAATAGATTTCATGGCATAGAAATAATCCCTCCCAAGGAGTAAAGAGAAATCCAAGGGGTCTCAGACTACCATGACATCGATAAAGACAGTTTTCCCTCCCAAAGTTATAGGAAACTGAGGAAGGATCCCTAAAGGTTGACTAGTTCTTCTGTTAAAATCTAACAAATTCTGTGTAACCGGTGCAAGCTACGGACAACCCAAAGCGTACCAAGCAACATAAGACAAAATACTAATGGACGCACCTTCATCTATCAGTGTTTGAGGAACGTCCCGACCATGAACCTGTACTGTAATCTGGAAAGGAATGTGGGAGGGAAGATGAGGTCTAGTTAGCACACCCCAATCAAAAAGGATGGCCTCATTACTTGGAGGGGGTTTTGCAGGAGAAGGAGGAATGCCCCCCGGCACGGTAGAGTCTGTAATAATGAGAAAAACATGGGCAATATCGGGTTTACTCTCTAGAAGGAGAGTAGGATCAACCGATGATTGGATCGGATCAACCAATGGTGGACTTGGATAGACCACTTTAGGACTCTTCAGAGGAAGAGTGGGACTAACCGTGGAAGGGACTGGATCAGTCACTTTGACATTCCTCAATGGAGGAACGGGATCGACCGATGGTGAAACTGAATCGACCACTTTGACACTCTTCAGAGGAAGAGTGGGACTGACCGAGGAAGGGACTGGATTAGTCACTTTGACATTCCTTGATGGAGGAATGGGATCGATCGATGGCGAAACTAGATCGACCACTTTGGTTTCATTCTCCAAGGGAAGAATGGGGTCGATGGGTGGAAACGGATTGTTCACGTTGGTGTCACTCTTTAACGGGAGAGTGGGATCGACTGAGGATGAAAACATGTCGACCACTTTGGTGTCACTCTTTTGATGAAGAGTGGGGCTGATTGATGACGGAACTGGATTAGCGACTTGGGTTCGTGGTTCAATCAAGGAGGAAACTAGATTGAACACCTGATCAACCCGACTGACCGTGGATGGAACCGGATTGACCAGTCCATCAACCAATTATGGGTTGGAGGAAAGCTTATGATAACCTTTTGGAAGTTGAAGTTTTTCCAAAAGAGAAGAAGCCTCGTCCATGTGAGGACAAAGGTGAGAGTAATGATTACCTTTACATAACATGCAAGGGAACTTGACAATTTTCTTCTTCTTACCAACCTGAACATCACTAGTTGACGGGGTATCATCGACATAACTAACAAAGGTCGATGACGTGGAGGACCACATTTCTAAGACTTGGGTAAGATCGGGGAAATCCCTCAGAAAGTGGTCACCCTTACAAAGGTTGCAAGGGAATTTGGGTTTTGGATTCTTCATTTTAATCTGGTTTACCTCATCAACACTCCCAGTACTATTAACAGTAACTGGTTTCTTAGAGCCAACATCTGATGTTTTTGGGGCCTTGGTCCTTTTCGGGTTCTTCTTCTTCTTCTCTTTCCGTTTCTTCTTCTTCTGATCAACTTGGCTACTTGCTTTAGAGATTTCACTAGGCGAAGAAGGAGAAATGGGAGGAGACTTGATGGGCGAAGAAGGTGAAAAGTCGACGTGAGGTTGATGTGTGGGTGGTGTATTGACATCCAAAGTATTAGGTGCAATTGAAACATTGGGAGGATTCGGGATCATCGGAGTGGGGAAAAACCAAACTGGTAATCCAATAGTGAGTCCTGGAAGACTTAGTGTGGCAACATATGGAGGACCAAAGTTTCCAAACGAAGGAAAGGTATAAGGTTCCCCAGAAGAAGGGGTTCCTTCATTGGTACTCCCAGGATTCGATGCCATTAACAATGACCCGACCTAAGGTCCACTAAGTAAAACAAACAACACATGCTATGAATCTAAGAAGCAATCAATCAAACAAACCTTCCTACGATGAAACCACGTTAAGCATTTTCTGTCTTAGAGTTAAGGTCAAGCTCTTTGAGGCAATCTACCTGTCCGCAGGGAGATTTTCCTACAACAGAAACTGGCGACTTCACTGGGGACACTGACTTCCTTTAAAATCTACACAAAATAATACATGAGAAGGAAGGGTAACAGAAGTACCTATTTATCGACGTTTGTCCCTTCACGCTCCGAGTTGAGCTTCAATCCTCTACTCCTCGCTGAGTCCTGTAGACAAACAAGATACGACCACTTCCTACTCTATTGATATTAGCTTGAAAACAGATCTATCTATCAATGATAAGTTCATGTAACATCAGACACAAACTAGAAAGAAACAGGCCAAGCGTGTCATATTAATGAGAATAACGACAGTAGTACTTACAATTGTAGATGCGAATGCGACAACTTTGTCAAGTCCTCTTCGTCTAACCCTTGCTCGAAATATCCACAACCTGGATGACAGTAGCTTCGCTGATCACTCTCCTTTGGCTGACTGTGTGTTTTCTATGAGATCATAGGTTTCATGCTATCAATTCTTTCTCCTATCACTTATAATATCATAAGTTTGGTGTGATTCTCCTTTTCACCAGTCATAGAGCTTGCTTATATAGGTTAACAGGAGCTTAACCTCTTGAGTTATCTTTAGAACAAGTTGAGGAACTTCCTCCTTAGATCAGGGATCCTATGATGGAACCAAGAATTCGAATGCAATTGCCTTCTAATCTTGAAAGATCCTCCCCTTATTCTCCTCAACGGGCCAACTACTGCCTCAGATTAGGCAGCGCTCCCTCAAGAGGGGCATCAGAGCGCTGTAGCGCTCCCTAGGAAGCTTAAGGGGAGCGCCAGCGCTCCAAAGGTTGACAACGCTCCTTCAGAGGGGAAAACAAGCGTTATAACGCTCCCTGAGACCTTATAGGGGAGCGCCAACGCTCCTAAGGCTGATGTAAGGGAGCGCTCACCCTCAGAACCTTTGTTTAAGAGCTCTCCTCAGGTGATAAGAGTTCTTTGACTTCAGTTAATCAACTTCCCTTCTCTCAATCAAGTGTGTGAGATGTCTTAAGTGCCTCCTTAGTGTCGTTATCATGGAATTATGCTTGAACAACATTTGCGACACTTGTGAACAACTTGCGACACTTGCGAAAGTTGTAAGGAATATGCGACACTTACGACAATTGAGAGGAACGTGCAACACTTATCCAGTTGAGTAATTTTGATGTGTAATAGACATAAATAAAATAAAAATACTAATGTAATATACCCTAATTAAGGGGTAAAGTGCCACTATTTAGGGCTTAACATGCCCCTCCCCTTCATACAAGTGTTTTTTATGACACTTGAGTAATTCTGGATGCTTTTGTATAAAAGAATCAACTTCCCAAGTGGAATCTTCAGCAAGTAGTTTCCTCCACTTAATGTGATACTCTGAAATGGATCTTTTCCTTAGCTGGTGAATTCTTGTGTCAGTGATAGCTTTAGGCTCCAATATGATTTTTCCTTCCTCGTCAAGTTCTGGAAATATAGTTTGAATTGGGATCTTGTCACCTATAACCTTATTTAAGCATGAAACATGGAAAACTAGGTGTACTCGCGAAGATGTAGGCAACTCCAATTTGTATGCCATAGTACCAATATTTTGCAAAACCTTATAAGGTCCATAGTACTTTGGTGATAATTTAGTATCCTTCTTAGCTTTCTTGAGGGACATCTGTTTTTATGGTTGTATTCTTAAAAATACCCAATCCCCAAATTCAAAACTTCTTTCACTACGATGCTGATATGCTTGTTGTTTCATGCGATTTTGTGGAATGGTCAAGTTGTCCTTTAAGAGTTGGAGAATTTTTTGTTGATGCTCGATGTGATATTCCACTTCTTGAACCTTATATTTTTCTTTTAGAGAAGAAGTGATAGAAGGTGGGTGATATCCATAGAGTGCCATAAATGGTTTCATTTTTGTTGCACTATGAAAGGAAGTGTTATACCACCATTCTACCAAGGGTAACCATTTGAACCATTGTGTTTGTTTATCAAAGACAAAGCAACGAAGGTAGCCTTTCAAAAATTTGTTCACTATATTTGTTTTTCCATCAGATTGAGGATGATAAGATGAGCTATGAGCCAATTGAGTACCCAAACAAGAAAATAATTATGTCCAAAAATGTCGAGTGAAGATGGGATCTCTATCACTTACAATAATCTTTGGGATTCCATGTAGCTTTTGAATTGTCTCCATGAATGCGGTGGAAACTGTGCTGGATTTGAAAGGATGATAGAGTGCACAAAAGTGTGCATACTTGGTCAGTCTATCAAAAATCACCATGATGACACTCTTTCCTTTAGAATTTGGTAACCCTATGATGAAATCCATGGAAACCTCCTCCCAACACTGACTTGGGATAGCTAATGGTTGTAAAAGACCTGGGGTCTTAATTGTTTCCGCCTTATTTTGTTGGAAAACCAAAGATTCTACCACAAACCTTTGAACATCAGTTTTAAGGCCATCCCAAAAAAATTCCTTCTTGACCCTATGATAGGTTTTCAAAAATCCTGAGTGCCCTCCTACCAGAGAGGTGTGCAATTCCAAGAGTACCTTTTGTTTGAGTTGGGAGTTCTTACATAAATATAAGCGATCTTTGTACCATAGTGAATCATTTTTCCATGTAAATGTATCTGATGCAATGGAATCCTTCTGCAACCTTTGAATGAGAGTCCACACATTTTCTTCATTCTTCCATTAATCCCTTGCTTCTATTATCCAATCGAGTCAGATGATTGAGATAGCACAGAGAAAGGCCTCAACATATTCAACATTTCTTGAAAGTGCATATGCCACAAAATTTTTATTCCCCTTTTTGTATATGATTTCAAAAGAATAACCCAACATCTTGGTCACCCATTTTTTTTGTTCTTCTGAAGATAGTCTTTGTTCCAATAAGTCTTTAAGACTATCATGATTTGTTTTGACCTTTAAGTGCCTACCTATTAGGTAAGGGAGCCATTTCTTCAATGCATGTAGTATTGCCATCATTTCCTTCTCATAAATGGGTTTTTGTAAGTCCTTTCCCTTGATTGGCCTAATTTCAAAAGAAAGGGGCCTTCATTCTTTCATTAGAACATCACCAATTCCATTTCCCGAGGCATTGTGTTCCACAATAATTTTTTTTGTGAAGTCTGGTGTGGTTAAGACATGAGCTTTGCACATCACCTCTTTAAGTTGTTCAAAATCTTGAGTTGCCTCTGGAGTCCATGAAAATGCATCCTTCTTAGTTAATGTCATTAAAGGTGTTGTTATTATTCCATAGTTTTGAATAAACTTGCAGTAGTAATCTGTCAAACCCAAAAATCCTCTAAGATTCTTCAATGTTTTGGTAATCAGCCATTCCATCATGGCCTTAATATTGTTAGGGTCTACCTTGAAACCTTCATAAGATACAATATGACCCAAATACTCTACCTCCTTCACCCCAAAGAAACATTTTGATTGTTTGGCATATATTTGTTGATCCTTTAGTAGTTGTAGCACCTTGTCAACATGTCGAACATGATCCTCTGAAGACTTGCTATAGATTAGTATATCATCAAAAAATACTAACACAAATTTTTGAAGGAAGGGATTGAAAATGGAATTCATCAACCCTTGGAATGTGGAAGGTGCATTTGTAAGGCCAAAATGCATGACCAAAAATTCATAATGGCCTTCATGAGTTTGGAATGTTGTTTTTTGGGATATTTGCTTCCTTCAATCTAATATGACGATACCTTGAATGGAGATCCAACTTTGTGAAGTAGATTTCTCCATGTAGTTCATCTAATAATTCATCAATGAATGAGAATGGGAAACTTATCTTTAATAGTGATCTTGTTGAGCTCTATATAATCTGGACACATACGCCATGAGCCCTCTTTCTTGAGTACAATTACCATCAGTGCAGAGTAAGAACTTTGGCTAGGCCTAATAATTCCATCCTCTAACATTTCTTCAACCATACACTCAATTTCACTCTTCTGGGCATAAGGCTATTTGTAAGGCCTAATGTTAGGAGGAACACTCCCAGGAATTAGGTGAATAACATGATCATGATTTCGAGTGGGTGGAAGACCTCTTAGAATATCTTCAAATACTTTGGAATCCTTATCAATGATCCCTTGGAGATCTAGGGGAATAGATGGCTTAGATGTTTGAACATCTAGTGAGAAAAGTTATATAATTACACCCTAATGCCCCCTTTTCAATAATTTTGTCATGCTATTAGAGCTTATCACTTTACTGGGTTTCCCTGTGATACCCCTTCACTCAATTTCCTTTCCTTCCAATGAAAATTTCATGAAAAGTTCTTGAAAATTAAAAGCCATTGTTCCCAATGATTGTAACCATTGGAATCCTAGTACGACATCAACACCACCCATGGGTATATAAATCATTGGACTACATTACATATTCCCCCATAGTAATATTGATCTTATGGCATTTTCCTGAGCAAATGATAGTTTCTCCATTTGCAATCATTACTTGAAACTCTGGTGCTGGATATATAAAGCAATTGAGAGATTTTGCTAATTTATAGTGAATGAAATTATGAGTACTACCAAAATCAATTAGGACTATTACCTATTTCTTTTTTATATATACTTCGATCTTGAGGGTTTGAGGAGTGCTAATTCCAGCCAATGCATTACATGATATCGTGGGAGTCAACTCTTTAGAAGTATCTTTTAAGTTTTCATCTTGAGATGGTTCTTTTTACTGCTCTTGTTCTTATTCCTCTTCACAATCTATGTAGACTAATTTCTTCTCACCACACTTATGTCCCTTATTGTACTTGCTGTCATAATTAAAGCATAAACCTTTTTCTTTTCTTTCCTCCAATTGTTGAGGTGTCAACCTTGTAAGTGGAGGTGTTTTAGAAGAAGGAACATTCTTCTCTCTATAGATGTTAGGAGTGGAGCTTCTCGTAGCCATAGCTATATTTTTACTTTCAACATTTCTTGCCACCCTGAACGCATTCTCCAATGATTTGGGTTCCCAAAGGCAAATCTCATGTTGAAGGTTATCCTTTAAAGTTCCTATGAATACATCAATCAGGTGCTCATCTGGAATATCCGTTAACTTTGTATTCAATGTTCTGAAGTTCTCAATGTGCTCCACAACTAAACCCTTTTTCTTTAGATTTATCAATTGGCTAAAGAAGGTATTGCTCCTTGTATCCTCATAGTGTGCTATCATTTCTTCCGTGAAAATTATCCAAGTGACAAGTGATTTACGAGAACAAAGCCATCGATACCACACAAATTGATTGGGCTCTAAATATAAAAAAGCAATTCGTACCTTTTGTGTGTGTGACACATCATGTAGATCAAAGAACTACTCCATCTAAAGTATCCATGTGATTGGATCCTTTCCATCAAACTTCCCCATATCGATCTTAGGAAAGTGGTTGGTCTTCAACCCAAAGTTGGAGTTTCTCCAGTCTTGATTCATATTCCTTGTGTCCTCATCATGAATTTTATGGGATACATTTTCACTTTCAGGTGGCCTCTCTATTAGGAAAATTTTCAATCCTTCCATGATCTCCCTTTTTAAACCATCCATCTTAGTATCCAATATTGCCTCCAACTTAGCTTCAATTGAATCCATCATCCCTTGTAGTCCATATTTTGTTATTGTCTTATTTTCTAAATCATTTATGTCCCTGTGCATTTCTTCACCTTCATCAAGAGTCCAAGTAGGATTTTATGAAGGCTTATTTGGTGTAGAAGTTCCCTTTTTTGGTGGCATGTTGGCCAAGTATCACTTTTAAACATTGATTTTAAGGTGGTTATTCTAGATGATCTTTCTTCTACTGTATCTCCAAAACTTCATCCCTCCTGGGTATGAAAATTTCATTTTGTAGTTCTCTGATGCATATTATTTGCAATTCCACAGGTCTGATCAAAATTGGATGTGCCAAGTGGAAGTTATGGTAACTTCCCCACACCTTGCTAATTTTTGGCCCTTCTAGGAGAGCGTACTTGTAAAGCGTTACAAGATCACAATATATGATATTTGATTCTGAAACTTGCAACATAAATAATACATACTATACATTCTCCAATGCAATTGGCCTTGCTTAATTTTGATACTCATTGAATAAGATATCACTATTTTACCCGAAACACCTATTTGAGACTAGTTAATATGACTTGTTAGCTACCCTATCTTACACAGGGCGTATCTACAAAAGTGGGATGAGAAAGAAGCTAATATTTGTATCACATATACCTTGATAATGTATATGAATATCTTCCTGGTTTCAAATTCTGAAACGTCACAGAAAAAAAATTATAGCGAAAATTTTGTGATGACTAAATTCAGGATGATTCCAGAACCCTATCTTATACAAGATATATCTACGAAATTATAAGGCCTAAAGAGATGAAATTTAAACCCCACATACCTTGATCTGTCTACTAAATATAATCCAAGGGGTTTCTTCCGAAACATCGTAGAAACAAATTTATAGTGAAAATTCCAATATGTCTCCGATTCAACAATGAAACCCCAAGACCTTGAGCTATGATACCAAATGTTAAGAACCAAATATCAAAATAGCATAAAAAAACCTTAGAATAAGTACTTTTTTTTGTTTGTCAATTTTTCCGTGACATGTGGGACTAACCTGTGGTTAAGAAACCACGACTTAGGGGAATCTAAGCCATCAAAATCACCTGGGGATCGCACCCGGCCTGAGCCACACCAAACCTTAACATGGCTGGATTTTTTGTCCCCGCAGGTTTTGAACCGGTGACTTTAACATGACAGAGCACCTTAACAACACACTCCATCACCAACTGTCCTACACCTCGGGGACCTCAGAATAAGTACTTAACACCTTGACAAAGAAATAATTTTAGATAATAAGCCTCTTCGAGGGGGAAACCTCCTTATACACCACATAAATTTCCAAATACAAGATGATTCCAAATGAAAAGGTCTCCTTGGTATATATAGGATACTAGGAGATACAATTACAACTAATGGACCCAATCCGACATAAATAAAATAACAATACTAATGTAATATGCCCTAATTAAGGGGTAATGTGCCACTATTTAGGGCTTAAGATTATATTTTGGTATCCAATATGACCAAGATATGCCACATTGTGCATCTATTTCAACACTTTATTTCTCAATTCTTGAGTGTTAGGAACATAAAATTTGTCCCTGAACAATAAAACTCCATCCTCTTCCATCATGTAGTCTTTAAACTTTAGTGGTATATTTTATTGTTGTAATCCTTTTGTAACTTGTGCATAATGTTGATATGATGCTACAACTTCCAAAATTCCTCTTTTTAAATCTGAATGATACTTGTTAATGGTTGTAGCATGCATTTAATGCACCCTCATGTTGAGTGCATTAACCACTTTATTCTATTTTCCCTTGATGTGATTGATGTTGAAGTCATACTTACTTAGAAATTCTATCCTTCTAGTTATTCTAGCATTTAGTGTCAGTTTCTCAAACAAGTGTTTCATACCACTATGAGCTATGTTTAGCTCAAATTTTCTACCCATGAGATAATTCCTCCACATTTTTAAGGCGTTTATTATGTCTTCCAACTCTAGTTCATGGGTAGCATAATTTATTTCATGTTCTTTAAGCTTCCTTGAATCATAACATATGACATGTCCATTTTTCATAAGGACTCTACCAAGACCTTCCTTTCATGCATCTGTGCACACAACAAAATCCTCATTTGGATCTGCAACCTTTAAGATAGGTGCACTGGTCAATAATTCGTTCAAGTGTTAGAAACTCTCCTCACATTTGGTAGTCCACTCAAAATTTCTTCCCTTTTGCAATGAAGTGATTGGATGTGTGACCTTGGAGAAACATTCAATGAATCACCTATAGTATTCAACTATTCCCATAAAGGATCTCACTTCTGAAACATTCTTTGGCACTGGCCAATTTTTGATTACTTCAATCTTCTTAGAGTCCACCTCTATTCCCTCCTCTAAGATGATGTGGCCCAAATAATGGATTTTCTTTTGATAGAAAGTGAACTTTATTAACTTGGCATATCATTGGTTCTCTCTCAACACCTGTAGCACCATCCTCAAATGTTCCTCATGCTCCTCCTTTGTCTTGGAGTAGATAATAATATCATCCAAGAAGACAATTATGATTTTTTATAGGTAATCTATGACACTCCATTCATTAGACACATAAAATTATCCGGTGCATTTGTTAGGCCACATGGCACCACCAAAAACTCATAATGGACATACCTTGTCCTAATGGTGTCTTGTTCTTTGATTCTCACCTAGTTGTAATAGGACCTTAGGTCAAACTTGGAAAATATCCATGCTCCTTTCAGTTGATCAAAAATATCATCAATCCATGGTAGAGGATACATGTTTTTTACAGTAACCTTATTCAACTCTCTAAAGTTAATACACAATCGTGGAGTTCCATCCTTTTTCTTCACAACGAGCACTAGGGCACCCTGAGGTTATACACTCGGAATATGTACCCCTTCTTCAATGATTCTTCTAGTTGCATATGCAACTCTTTCAACTATGATGTACTCATTTTGTATGGAGTTTTGGACACTAGGGAAGCTCCAAGCATTAATTCAATAGAGAAGCCAATATCTCTCTTTGGTGGAAATCCTGGAAATTCACCAAACACATATTCATATTCCTTCAATACTGAATAATCTTATATACTTGGCTCCTTATCCTTTGTCATATCTTCCATATGTGTTGCATATATCCAACACCCTTTCCTAAAACTTATTTTCAACTACAATGTTGAAATTTCTTTGACAGATATAGGTCTTGGAATACCTTGCACCATCCTTGAATTCCCTTCCTCATCAAGGCACATGGAAGACTTGTTGTAACAATCTAGGAAAGCACAATGCTCGTCCAACCAATCCATACCAATTAAGAAATCATATCATTCAAGAGGTATGGTATTAAAATATTCCTTAATGTTGACTCCATTCATGTTCACTATAAAATCCTTGACAATTTCACTAATTTTCCTCTTGATTTTAGTGGCTAGTTGAACCAACCAAGACTTTTCATGAAGTCTATGTACCTCAGAAGCTCCAGGAATTTCTTTTCATACTCCATGGTCATATTTCTTAGCTTGAGTTCAAAGAATTATTACATCTTCTTGTCATAGTAATTCTCTAAAAAGTATTGTTGCTGGAAGTATTTCTTGAACTGCTTCTAAGAAATTCTCTTCTCATCAATATGCTTTACCTGCTTCAGCTAGTCCCACCACATGGAAGCTTTCCCATGAAGATGACATATGGAAATTCTTGCTTCCAGGTTTGATGAGTAATTATGCAGCTATAAATATTTCCTCATTCCCAAAAACCAAGCTTCATCATATTCTCCCTTCCTATGCTCTCCATCAAATGGTGGTGGTTTGAGCTTCCTAATCTCCCCGTGCAAAACATCTAACTCAAGGCTCCTCCTCTGATGTCTAACAGGGGACACACTTGGGTTGTTTTCTGACTCTAAAAGTACATGTGCTCTTATGTTCGAGTGTCTTGGTGAATGAAGATTTTTGATAACACTCCTTTATTTCCTAGATCCCATGTGGTCATCCCTTCTATCATGAGATATGGATGCTACTACTTGCCTTGCACTAGCTGCTTATTTTGTGCTAGATTTTCTTTTGACTTGTCTCTACAACATATTCATACTTTGTAGTAGCTAAGTTTTAATTTGATTCTTCTCCTCCTAATATATTATTAACCTTTCTTGTATGATATACAACTTTACACTTCTTTCTACAAGCTTCTCATACTCTCAAGTAGCTCCAACAATTCCACCCTGCTTCTTTGTCCTTTGGACATGGTCTCTTGATTTCTCATGTTGATGTGTAAACCTCAGATATCATCCTCATGGTTGTAATATCCTTGGGAATCCTCCATATCTCTATTCCTCATATTGGAACCAAATATTATTTTCCTATACCTCTAATTTTGCAGAAATGTGCATGCAACATTTTTTGTTAGAATTATGCATATTGTGAAATTGTCATTAATTAAGCTACATGCTCTTCTTTGCCTCAATTTTTTGAAGAACACTAATAAACTAATAAAAATTATGACCTTTTAAAAATATTACCTTATGAATTAGATTTCTAATGACTGTACTTATGTCTCAATCTGATTTATGAGCTGAAAGTTATGTCTTTCCAAAATTAGTAGTTTCACCCCTTTTCACTTATTTCATTGGTACTGATAATTTCAAGGGCTAACTTTTGCCTCTTGTAGAAAGAAATCTAAGGAGAACTAGGAATTTTTTTTATATTAGGCACTGATATTATTCTTGATTTTGAATACACAGAAACTCTTAGATGTAGGATACGATGCTCCATCCAACTTCTGCATCAATTCGAATTTTCCAACTTTATCCTTTTTACATTTCCTATAGACTTATAAATTTTAGCAAAAAATGGTTATCTCCCAAACGAAGAAAAATTGTCAAAAAATTCCTTAAGATAAAGTTTTCCATATTGATGAATAGGTAAAATGTTGACTAAATAAACTTTTTTAGTTTGGATATTTGGGGTCCCTTTTCCTCCTTCGAAGATTTCAAAAATCGACATAAAGTGCCCGAGAATAGTGAATTTTTCCCTATTTGGGCACCTCCACTACAAATCCTTTAGAATTTTGGTAGAATACCAATTGGGTATCTTCATGTGTTATTTTTGAAATCTCTGTAAAAAATTCATCTAAATTTATATCATGATCACTTAGTACTACCATGATCTTCAAAAACCATTATTTTGGATTTTCTAGAAACTTTAAGCAGAACTTACCAAAGGCCGTGATTGGTACTTTGGTTCCTTTGTCACAGTGGACATGCCCTTTAAATTTCATCTAATTATGAGTTGAATTTCGCATATTATGTCCAACACAAATTTTTGGCCTCAGAGTTCTGTTTTATCTATGTCCAATTTCTCCTTCCCTTTCCTCCTCCTCTCCTCTTCTTCTCTCTTTCTCTTATTCTCTCTTTCTCTTCTTTATTTTTCGATGAGTTTTATCTTTCTCCTCACCAACACTATCTCCTATATTGGTGATATTTATCTTTTTCCTCACCGACACTCTCCTATATCAACGATATTTATCTTTTTCCTTCCTGACACTATCTCCCATATCAGGGAGATTTATCTTTTTCCTCACTAACACTATCTCCTGTATCCACAAGATTTATCTTTTTCCTCACTGACAGTATCTATTGTATCAGTGAGATTTATTTTTTTTCTCATTGACACTATCTCATGTATCGACGGGATTTATCTTTCTTCTTGTCGACACTCTTTCCTTTATTGGAAAGTTTTATCTTTATTTTCACTAACACTCTCTCCTTTATCAATGATTTTTATCTTTCTTCTCGTTGACATTATCTCCTTTATCGATGAGTTTTATCTTTCTTCTTGTCGATGTTTTGCGAGAAAAAATATATTTTTCTCCACTTTCTTCCTCCATTCCTCTATTTCACTGGAAAATAAATATTCCTCCCTAATATATCACTAGTGAAAAATATTCATTCTTCATATATCACTAGAGAAAAAAAAATATTGGTTTATATGTCACTGGAAAAAAATATTATTCGTCGATATATCGCTAGTGAAAGATAATTTTTGTCGATACACTCCTTATCCTCAAGAAAAATATTTTTTTTCCTGTCATTTCGCCCATAATTGTTTTTTTCTTGGGAAACATTCACTGTATCACTGAACATTTTTATCTTTGGTCATACACACTTATCGACAGTGAAATTTTTTCTTCGTCAACACTCTCTGTGTCGACCACAAAAATTATCTTTCGTAGTCATTTTTCTGCATTTTTGAGCTTGCAATTATCGTGCAACCCCCATACTCAACTCTTTGGGCTGAATTTGACCCTTTAGAATCCATATCGACACCCATACACAAAAATCATCACACAAACTGGAAATTTAGGGCTTTAACCCCAATTTCTTATGCTAAGAATAGATATTTGGTGCTACAGAGTGCTACAGAGTGATGTATGATGAGCTTCCAAGATTGACTAAGTTGTCTCTGAAACCCTAAAACCATCAACCTTATTGAAATTTGTGTCACCTCCATTGTCTTCACCTTTAAATGGATTTTCTATGAACAAACCGAAGGTATAAACATGGGGTCCTCCTTATCCCCAGTGGTCACTAATATGTTTATGGAACATTTTGAAATGTTGGCCTTAAATATCTTTCATCTTAAGCCCAAATGCTAGTTTTTATTTGTTGATGATACCTTCATTTTTTGGACTCATGGACATCCCTCTTTAATCTCTTTATTTAACCATCTCAACAACAATTCTCTTCATATTAAATTTACTATGTGTTGGGCCCGAGATATGATTAGTTTTATGATGTTTATTAGATACTTTTGCCGAATGTATATATGCGTTTTTATGCTTTGAAGAAGTTTTTGAAGGGATTTTGTGCCAAAATGCTATGATCTACACCAGGTATGCATAATTTGTGTTTTATGATGATCTTGATTATAATTCAGTATGTTTTTATGTTTCCAGGGATCTAATTCACAATTTTTGGTGTCATAGGGAAGAATCGCAGCATGTTTTTGCTTCTGGCGCTCAGTCCAGTACTCCATCCGGTACTTAGTTCAGCACTCCGTTCGACACTTCGTCCTGCACAAAAATGATGGGCGATTTGGCAGTTATGGTATTGGTGGCCAGTGGTGGGTGAATCAGGAACATGGGTTTTGCTCGTGCTTTCCCCCTCTAACTACTAAACTCTTGACAAGTTGGTTTGGGTTGTTAAGTTGGGTGATTATTGGCTAGCTCCATTTTGGCAGTTAGGGCACCATTAATGTAATTTACTGTTTTTAGAAGAGGTTCAACCCTCCAGTGGTTGACCTATTAGTCTGTTAGGGTCCTAACCCGCACATAGGTAGAAAAATATGTTTGGATGTAATAAAGGTCAATATTAATAAGGCCTTTCAATAAAATAAAATAAGTCGAATGTAAGAAGACCTAATAGAAGCTTCCGCTTCTAGAAGGATCTTCCTCTAGATGCTTCTTTTGATAGACATATTTAGTATAAATAGGAGTTGAGGGTATGAGAACCCTAGCTTGGATATTATTGTAATAGATCTCTGCTCGACTGGAGGTTGCCCCCTCGAAGAGGCCCGTGAACATTGCTCTCAGAATCAAAGTGTTATTTATGTTGTTATTCTTATATCATTTCAGTGTTATTGTGGTGATTGTTCTGGTTATATTGTTGTTATTCTACCATTTCTAGCATTTTATTTTTGTTCAGTATACTTTTTATATCTAGTATATTACAAGTGGTATCAGAGCACTTTCCTCAGCAGAAATTGTGGGTTAATTTTTTTTTCAGGGTAGAGATGTATTTCGATGTCTTTAAGCCACATAGATCTATCGTTATGCGCATAAACCCGCGGTTGAGGGATTCATACATGAGAGAAATACAAGTGGTACTTAACCACACATTTGTTGGCCACCCTTGTAACCCCTATTGGCACCCCTTCGAGTGGTAGCGCATTAGACAACACCTGTGTACGGATAAACCTAGATTACCTGAAGCTTTCTTTAGATAAAATGATCGACCGCTTGACTGCTATAGTGCCATCGAGAACAACACTTGGGAAGATACTCTCTAGTACCTGGGTAGTCGGGTAGTATGGTTAAGGGTATGGTTTAGCCTCCTTAGTTAGTGCCCTGAGATATTGGGTCGAGTACTACTGTTGGACCCCGCACATATATCAAAGAACTATAGAATAGGGCAAACCATTGTCTGTAGAACCCTTGAATACCTAACCCTTGGGGACAGAAACATAAACAAATTAAAACAAACAAGATCTATTGTCACGCAACTATGTTCGGGTTGCCAAATCACTACAAATTTGTTCTTGGTTAAGCATTTGGGCATTTCATCACCACAGTATTATTCAGACCGGAGTATAACTCTGCAGGTGTAAAAAAAAAAAAAAAAGTCTGGAAATGTTTGCACCATTATTTGAGACCTATTCCATTGGATTAATCTCTTCGCCCTTATCACATTCATACATATCAATTTTCAGAAAATTTTTTGACCCCACCTGCCCCATTTCGTTTCCCTCATCATCATGGCCCATACACGCATCCAAGACCTGGAAGCTTGCTTCAATACCTTGCAATCTAATTTCAACGAGACCCAACAAGAAGTGAAACAAATCAGTGCCAATGTTGCCACCATCAATACAACCATGCAGTCCTCAATGGAGGAAATCAAACAAGACCCGACTACCCATATTGAATCTGTCATTTCAATGCTCTGCACCAAGATGCATATCCCTACAGATAACCCTTTATCTGGCCCACCTCCAGAGACTAAAGCTGAACATTCCTCTAACTTTCAACACCATCACTTTCAATGTGACCTATGCCTTCCACAGGTGAATGTGACCAAATTTGATGGCTCAGATCCCACTGGTTGGGTAACCCAAATGGAACATTAGTTCTCTTTATACGACATTATAGATGACTTGGCCAAACTCCGGTATGGTGTTCTCCATCTAGATCAAGAACATTGGCAATGGTGGCAATGGAGAAAAACTTCCTGTCAAGGGTATATTGCTTGGACACAATTTGTGGTAGAGCTTTATGAACACTTTGACACTGACACCAACCATTTGGGTCATTTGACAAAGTTGAAACAATCAGGATCAATGGAAGACTTTATAGCTTCTTTTGAGCGCCTGGCTTTTCAGACTGAGGGCATGTCTGATGCTTTTTTCCGAGAGTGTTTTATCAGTGGCCTCAAGGATGAGATTCAGGCCCATGCCCTCATGGCTCGGCCTCAAATTTCAGTGGAGGCTACTAAAAGAGCTAAAGAAGCACAACAAGTTGTATCTTCTCAAAACTAGAAACCCTCCTTTATCCCTCGCACTAAACCAGTAAATCCCACTACTCCCTCCGCTCCACTGAAGATCCAAAAATTGACCAGGGACTCCCCCCTTCCCATCAAGTGGTCTTTTCCACTACCCAGGGACTCCCCCCTTCCCATGGTGTTCATTATCATTCCATTCCCCTTGTACTAGGAAGACTTCCTCCCAATATCTGTTTGTATTGTTACCCCTTTTCCCAAAAAAATGAAATTGAGAAAATGGTCCAGGAACTCCTTAACGCAAGCATTATTTGCCCTAGTATGATCCCTTATTCTTCTCCTGTGCTCATGGTCTTGAAGAAATAAGGTTCTTGGAGAATGTGTCCTAACTGTCGTTCCCTCAACAAACTTACCATTAAAGAAAAAATTCTCATTCCTGTCATTGATGACCTCTTGGATGAATTAAGTGGCGCCCAATTTTTTACTAAACTTGATCTTCATTCTGGCTACCACCAGATACATATGAAAGAGGTAGACATTCCCAAGACTACCTTTAGAACTCATGAGGGCCACTATGAGTTTTTGTTTATGCCCTTTGGCTTGTGTAATGCCCCCTCCACCTTTCAAAGCCTCATGAATCATGTCTTTCGTCCTTTTCTCCGTCATTTTGTCTTAGTTTTCTTTGATGATATCCTCATCTATAGCAAAACCTAGATAAACCATCTTTCCCATGTGGATCGAGTTCTCCATCTACTCTCTCAGCACCAACTTTTTCTGAAACAGTGTAAATGTGCTTTTGGTGCCTCAGAAGTCTAGTACTTGGGTCATCTGGTTGGCAAGGACGACATCAGGGTGGATCCTAAAAAGATTGAAGGTATGCAAGGCTGGCCTCACCTAAAGAGTCTCAAAATCTTCCATGGATTTATGGGCTTAACATGTTATTATCACAAGTTTGTTAAGAATTATGGAAAGATTGAAACACCTCTCACTGCACTCCTAAAAAAGAACTCTTTCACTTGGACTCCACCAGTTGCTCAAGCTTTTCAAACCTTGAATATGGCCATGTGCACCACTCCAGTCCCGGCCCTTCTTGATTTCACCAAGACCTTTGTATTGGAATGTGATTCTTCAGGGAAAGGAATTGGTGATGTCCTTATGCAAGAGGGTCAGCCTTTGGCCTTTACCAACAAGCAACTTTCTAAAAGAAATATGGGCAAATCAATCTATGAAAATGAAATGTTGGCTATTATGCATGTCGTTGATCTGTGGTGCCCTTATCTATTGGGGCAATGCTTCCAAATTAAGACAGACCATCAAAGCCTCAAGTATTTTTTGGAACAACGCATTTCCTCCCCGGAGCAACAAAAATGGGTGACCAAGCTCTTTGGATATGATTATGAGATCATTTAAAAGAAAGGACAAGACAATGTGGTTGCAGATGCACTTTCCCGAAAATATGAAGATGAAGGATCCCTTTTTTCTCTTTCCTTCATTGTACCAGATTGGCTCCAAGTCGTTCACCAAGAATGACTACAAGATCCCAAAAGTTCACAGTTGATCCAACAATTGCAGTCCAATGCTCCAACTTCCCTAGGGTACTCTTGGCTCCATGATGAGCTTCGATACAAAGGCCATTTGTATTTAAGTAAACAATCAAAACTTGAATCCATGGTACTTTCTGAGCTTCATGCTACACCCACAGCTGGGCACTTTGGGTTTACCAAAACCTATGACAGGGTCAAACGCTCTTTTTTCTGGGATGGCATGAAACAAGACATTCGTAATTTTGTCGCTAAATGTGATGTGTGTCAACGCAACAAGGGCGAAACAGTCAAATCTCTGAGAACACTACAACTGCTTCTGATTCCACCTGCTATTTGGAGGGATATCTCTATGGATTTTATTACAGGCTTACCCAAATCAGGAAATAAATCAGTCATCATGGTGGTTGTTGATCACCTTTCCAAGTATGCTCATTTCTGTGCTCTTCAAAACCCATTTACAACATCCACTGTGGCTCAACTTTTCATGGATCAGGTCTTCAAGATTCATGGCATGCCACATTCTATTGTTTCTGATTGTGACCCAACTTTCACCGACAATTTTTGGCAAGAACTATTCAAGCTACAAGGCACCCAATTGCATCTCAGCACAACTTATCATCCCTAGACTGATGGTCAAACATAAGTTGTCAATAAGTGTTTGGAAACATATTTGAGGTGTTTTGCCTCGGAAAAGAAAAATCAATGGGATCAGTGGTTACCCCTAGTTGAATGGTGGTACAACACTTCATACCATACAACTACACGCATGACTCCTTTTGAAGTGGTATATGGACAAAATCCACCTTCAGTTCTCTCATACTTACCTGTTGTCTTGAAGGTCCAGGTTGTTGACCAAATTCTTACAGTTCGAGAGGCTATTCTCTGTACCCTCAAAGAGAATTTGGTCATGGAACAGAATCGCATGAAGAAACAAGAAGATCAAGGTCACTCTGAACGTCAATTTGCAGAAGGGGATTAGGTGTTTCTTCGACTACAACCTTACAAGCAAAATTCCCTCAAGGTCAAGCATTGTCAGAAGCTAGCACCCAAATTTTATGGTCCTTATACCATTCTCAAGCGTGTGGGATAGGTGGCCTATCAGTTAGTTTTTCCTAGTCATTCTAAGCTACATGTTGTTTTTCATGTTTCATGCTTAAAGAAGGTGATTGGAACTAAGTGCCAAATTCAAACCAACCTTCCCAAGTTAGCCAAAGAAGGGTCCATTTGGCTACAACCACAAGCAGTTTTGGACCAACGTGAGTTTCGCCTGCGTCAAAGAACCATCAAGGAAGTGTTAGTCCAGTGGAAAGATACAACTCTAGCAGATGCCACTTGGGAACCAACTACTATTCTGCAGCAATTTCCACATCTCAAGCCTTGAGGACAAGGTTGTTTTTAAGGGGGAGGAAATGTTAGGGTCCTAACGTGCACATAGGTAGAACAATATATTCAAATGTAATAAAGGTCAATATTAATAAGGCCTTTCAATAAAATAGAATAAGTTGAATGTAAGAAGACCTAATAGAAGCTTTCGCTTCTAGAAGGATCTTCCTCTAGATTCTTCTTTTGATAGACATATTTAGTATAAATAGGAGTCAAGGGTATGAGAACCCTAGCTTGGATATTATTGTAATAGAGCTCTGCTCGACTGGAGGTTGCCCCCTCGAAGAGGCCCGTGAACATTTCTCTCAGAATCAAAGTGTTATTTTTGTTGTTATTCTTATATCATTTCAGTGTTATTGTGGTGATTTTTCTGGTTATATTGTTGTTATTCTGCCATTTCTAGCATTTTATTTATGTTTTGCATACTTTTTATATCTGGTATATTACATAGTCTGTAAAGATTATAAATACCACCTTGGTGGTCATACAATAGTTAAGAAGTTTAGGAAGTTGTGTGTTAGAGACAATTTGATTTCCTCTGTTTTGCCATTTTCATTTTTCCAGAATAGTGTAAGACTGTGTTTTTACATTTTAATGGTGAAATCGTGTTGCTGAGTTCATGGTGTGCATCTGAGGAGTGACCACGACTTGCTGGGGGGCCCACCAATAGTCTGGTAACTGTTCTATGATTTTGTTTATGAATAACATAACATAGATGTCTTTTATTTTATTTCTTGTACATGCATTGCTATTTTATTTCTGTGTTATATAATTTGTTGTTATAGTTTAATTGTTTTAGTTTCCTTTTGCAAGTTAGTATGAACGATTTTTTCAATATGCACTGACTTTGTAGTTAGTAGGAACATGTTTGCAAACTTAAACACTAAACCTGTGTGTGATTAAATATTAGATTATATTTTCTTTATGCTTTTAAAATCAAGTTCAAATTAGAATTTCAAACAGAGTCTTAGAACATAATTTAAATTTATGTTTTCTTTAACAAGGCTTTGATGGATGGATAGTCTTAGTTCTAGTTTTCATTTGTAGATTGATTATTCAATTGTTATTTAGATGTTGCTTAACTAGTTGTTAATTAATTTTCACATTAGTTTACTTGTTATATGTTAGAATCATGTTTAATTTATGTTTATAAGCATTTTCCTTTTTGCAATTTGAATTATTAAATAGGTCTAGCTTAGTTTTGTTTCATGCAATTTCTTTCTTAAATTTAGGTTGCAATTTCAATTTGTAGTTAATGATTGAATTTAGTTATGATTTTGCTTATGTAGTATAGAGTACAATTGAATTTTATAATCTTGTTATACTGTTGAAGATTAATGCATGATTACATAATCACATGGATATGCAGGGTAATTGATGTTGTTTCCGTAATGGCTAAGTTTTCATTGGATTGCCTAATTCACACTTTTCATTTTTCTATTGAAGTCAATATCGGGTTTATCCCTCTTGAATTATCTTTCATTGTTAAGTGCCATTGTGATATTATAAGACACCAGAGACATTCACACAGTCATCAACAATATATTTGAGCTTTCATAGGTTAAAAGATAGTTTCTTGCTTTCATAGATCAAAACATAGCTTTCGTGCTTTTGTAGGATAGATAGTCTTCTTGCTTTGATAGATTAAAAGTTAGTTTGTGTATTGTAGATCAAGGATTAGTTGTTAATTCCTCTTTCTTTCAAGTAGGTAGATTTTCTTTTGTAAATTAGAAATAGTTGTATTAAGAATAAATTTCACTTGTCTTTTAGCTTAGTTAGTTTCTTATTGAGTAGTCTTAATTAGTTTACTTGCAGTAGAAGTTATCCTAGGTTAGTTAGTTGTTTACTTGCTTTAATAGTTTTAATTGCTTACTTGTCTATGTTGGANGGGGGGGGGGGGGGAGTAAATAGTGTAGGGCTCTTTTCCCCAAAACTCCTTAGCTAACAATCACCATTAACTCATTACTCATTGTTGTCATTTATAACCAGTTAAATGTCAACACATATCAGCAACATATATCTTAGAAAGCATCATCAAAAGAATTTATCCTCCCTTGAATTCTGACCCTCTTTTCTTCACCTTCCCTCTAAAATTCGGATTAGATATCCTTTGGTTACCTCAGTCACCTATAGATCTTCAATATTCTCAAGTGTTCCACACCAAAAATGCTCAAGAAGCTCTCACAAGAAGCTCTCCATCAATACTCCAAAAGATATTCTCACAAGAAGCTCTCCATTGATC
>ML782579.1:113740-136842 GCA_009831015.1 Picea engelmannii
CCATGAGGGATTTCACCATAAGGGGACCACTTTGGAGTTCATCCATTTGTGCACCTTATCAATCACGATAAGACAATAATGAGTCATCTATACATTTTTTCAACAATGCATCATATACCAATGAAACCACATCGATCCATCTTTATCATGTATTAATGACAACTCATTGATCCATCTTCATCATATTAATGACAACTCATTGATCCATCTTCATCTATGCATTCTCATCAAGGACAATACATATTACATTACATCAATCATCAATCAATGAATCCTTTGGCATCAATCAATCGCTTGACATCAATCAATCAAACCATTGGCATCAATGACAACATGATCCAACAGTCTATTCTTGCTTTGATAGTATAGTTGCTTGTTTATTTACTTGCTTTCATAGGATAGTTGTTTATTGAATTCAAATAGACTAGTTAAAGTAGTTTTCTATTTCTATTTGTTTATTGTTATGCTCAAATATTTTTCTTTTGCTTATTGTCATGATTCAGTTAGTTTTCTTAGTAGGGTTTTCATTTGCTTTCCTAGAACTATCCATCGATCCTTGGTTCAAAAGTACTTAGGTTACATAGTTTAAAGTTGCTTAGTAAGGTTTTCTCATTAGATAGCTTTGCTTGAATAGATTATCCCTTAGATATCCACTTCCTTAGTTAGACTATACTACTACCAATCCTTCTACCTTCGCATATATTTTTCTACAAATCTAAGTTTACTTACCCCGGGTTGACAATTTAATTGAGGGTTTTTAGTGTTTTTTTAGTGCATATAGAACACCCATCACTATGGAAATGAAAAAAGACAATTCTCTTCCCTTCTTAGATGTTATCATCTCTCTTTCTCCTGACAGTTTGCTTACCCACCAAGTTTATAGGAAAAATAATCATACCAATCGATATCTTCATGCCCAATCCCATCATCACCCAACATAGAAATATGATCTAAAATATTTGGCCACTCAGGTCATTTGAATCTTTGCTCCTCAATTCCTCGAGAAAGAAAAATCCCACTTTAAAAAGGCCCTTGTGGCTAATGGTTACTCAATCTCTCAAATAAAAAAATCCTTTCACTCAACCCTCATTTATAAATTAAAAAAATCTCTTGCCCCTTCACCCCCCCCAACTCTTATCTCTCTTCCCTATATCCAGGGCACCACCAATCAAAATAAAAATAAAAAAATAGCCAAAAAGAATATCAAAACTCTCTTTAAACCCTTTAAGACCCTTAAACAATTATTTATAAATGCTAAGGATAAATCTAACCCTATGCTTGGCCAAGGAGTTTACCAAATTCCTTGATCCTATGGCAAATCATACATAAGTCAAACTAGTAGATCTTTCAAAGCCTGACTCAAAGAACATATAACTGACATTACCCACAACCGGATATCTAAGTTATCAATTGTTGAACACTCCTTTAATTCTAAACACCTCATTTGCTTTGAAAATACCAAAATTCTTTCCTCAACACCCTATCATTCTTCTCGTATCATTAGGGAAGCGCTAGAAATTGAAAAACACCCTAATAATTTCATTTGTGAAGATGAATACAAACTCCGTCAATCTTTGAAGCTCGTCATACATCACCTCAATATTTAATTCCTCCTTCATCAACTCAGTCCTCTTTCCTTCTCCCATTTTTTTGATTAATGCTTAATTTATTATCTTAGTTCTATCATTTCCCCTTTCTATTTTGTTCTTTTTTGTTGACCCTTCTTTATCTTGACCATTTATTCTGGTTAAAACTTATTCACTTCCCATAATAAAATATTTTTATTACTTTTCACATTTCTTTAACATAAATATTTTTATTAGTTTTTATGTTATCTTTAAAAGATTTTAATTATTCCTTTCATCGGATTTTCACAACATTTTTTAGAATTTTAATTTCTACCCTTCCAAAAATCTTTTAATACCCTTCACTTTTCAAAGCATTTTAATAATTAAATATTTCACATTTTCTCAATGGTTATTACATTTTTATATTAATAATTTAATCTTTTTTCACAACTACTTATGTTCATAATGGTCATCTTTGGATTTTTTATCATATATATTTTTACCTTATCACTCTTTTTCCAATATCTCATCTCGTTTGTCTTCGTGGATGGGTGGAGTTCCTACTTGAAACGTCAAACGTTTCAATATCTTTTACACAATTTACATCTAGAAATTTCAAGCAACATTTCTTGCCCAGTTTGTTGATATAGAGATTGAATATGTATATTTTATGTCTAATAACTATACAAACATTAAATTTGTGCTTAATATTGCTTGGAAACTACGTTTTTAGTACTAAAATATAGATTTTACACCTATGAAATTTCACTTACCACATAGGTATACCCTTACCTCAAGTTTTAGCAGAGCCATATAAATCACATAGCAGTGTTGTTTACTACTTTAAAGTTTGGTTTTTACAGTTTAAATCACAATGTTTTATGTGTTCAATATTTTACATAAATTATAATTATGTTATGTTAATATTTTTATATATTTTATACATGCATACTTACAAGTATGTGATGCACCTCCACCTCCATTGCAATGCCACACACCTTGATTTCAAAAATGATGTCCTTGTATGTGCATCCACACTTTTCCCTACTCCACAATCTCTAGCTACTTAGAAAATGAGGCTCAAGTCCACTGACAAGCATAAGCCCTGATTTCGAACGCATAGGTCGTGACTTCACTCTAATGGTTTAAACTTCACTCTAATGGTTTAATCTAATTATCATATGGGTCCAAGATTTAGATCAAGGTGTTTCTTAAGGATTAAAATATTATACCTAAGAATAGTAGAATAGTATTTGAAGTTGATTATTTTTATAAAAAAAAAAAAATACATATAGATATGTAGGTGAGTGTTAAATAAAAAAATATATGTTCATTATTATAATTTGTAAATTTAGCCAATATAATCAATTTAGTCACTTTTGTGTAAAAAAAATAAAAAAAAAATTGAAAGGAAAAGTGACCAATTTACAAATATATTTTTCTTAAAAATAGCCAATTGACAAAAAAACCCCTAAAAAATACCTTTATTTAGATGCACTGAGTTCAAGCTAATATTTTGGTCTAATGGTCACATTGATCTAGAGTTTAGACTAGTTCAAATGGGTGTTGACTACAACAACAATTGTGGAGATAAGTATGCCCATCTGTTAGCACTTCTTGTCGGATAGGAAATCACTACAAATACTTATTAGGTACTAGATGCTAAAATCAGCTTCCAGAGCCCTTATATGCACATATGTAATATAGGTCATGATCATGGTCTAATTGTAACCAAATTGTTTAAATCCTAGGGAGACACTACCTACAAGGATAATCCAGTTCTAACATCTCTCTTATCTAGTTTGCCATAATTTGTTACAGTTTAAGTTTCAATAAAACAAATTAATGTTGACACTAGAGACCCAATGCATATAGAAAAAGGTAGATTATATTGATGTTTGTACACATTCTAGATATTAGGAAAAACCCAACAATTATATGATTTGTGTTATATGATTACATTTTGATTTCAATCCAACACTTAGTGAACACACAATGTTGAGACCGAATGCCTATGGAAGAAAGCAAATCATAGAATGTTTTCCCACAAGTAAATCATACATATATAAACCACCAACAATTTGGAATCAATATCAATGCACTCCCAAAGAGCAAGCATCGCACAAAATTGTAGAAGAGAAAAGTACTTGAATTCCAGCAATGACAAATTCAAATCATATTTAACTTAAGATAGTAAAATCACAAATCCAAACCACCACACATACACCAAGAGTCAAGCAAGTAGGTGATGTAAGTGTCACAAAATCACTTCTAGTGTCCCTAAGGTGTTGAATTAAGTATCATGTTCCCTAACACAAAGCATACATACAATTTAAAACACACCTTTTCAACTTCAACCACTCATATAAGATGTCTGAGGATCTCTTGATGTGATAAATTTGGCTCAATGATTTTGGCCAAAATGTTACATGCAAGGGAAAATCTTGTTGAACTGGAGAATATTTCCATGGTGCACCTAAGAGATTATCATGATCCACCTATCATGTAGATAATTGATTCTCGATTTGTCAAACTTTTATTTGTGATCTTTAATTCCTCTTTACTTCAGCTTGTCAATTGTCAAAAATTCTATCACTAGTTGAATACCTTACCAATTCCCAGTCACGATACTCTCTTTCCCCGAGGACCCTAAAGTTGCAATGGGGTTGTATGGAAGGTACAATACTAGAAATTGAGAAGAGAGTGCAACCATCAAGCTTGAAAATAAACCCCACCTCAAGCACACTCTCTAATACATCAAGCTCAACAACAATTCACCAATATAAAGTTTTGCATTACGACAACCATCCAACATTAGGGAGCAAAAGTGTGTAAGCTTTGTATCTCAAGCCTTCTTTTATAGGCTTTGTAGCTCAAGCCACTTTTCCATTTCATGAAAAAATATGTAATTTCTTTCATTATCAATTACCTATTATTCATCCACTCATGTGTCACTCACATGCACAAGTGCATAATTAATTCATCTTTTAAAAAATACAAAATAATCATTATTCATCACCCAACTACTATTCCTATCTTTGCTCCTAGATGTTACCTTGATATCCTCCTCTTTTCTTATTTCATTGGATGCACATGTAGTCATTACTTTATTTTAATTATATTCTATCATTAGTATTTCACAAGTCTACATATATCTTCCCACTATCCATTTAAATTTGAATTCATTTTTCATTTTTCTTCTCCTTATTTTATGGGTGCACTAGTAATTAATATTTAAATTAATTAAAAGTATTTTTCTTCTATTTCATGCATTCATTTATAATAAATTTTAAATAAACTACTTTATTTTTTTCCTTTTTATGAATGTGCAATAACCTATATGCTCAATCAATCACTCATGCATTTGTTTAAATTTCTCAATTTAATTAAAATGTATATGCTAGTCAAGTATTTTTCCAAGTGTGCATATGAATATGATTGATACCAAGGATGACATGCTTCTCCATGCCTTTCAAGTACTACATTTAAACAAATACCAAGGGTGGCATGCTTCTCCATGCCCTTCAAGTACTATCTTTCAGTAAATACCAAGGGTGCCATGTTTACTCATGCCCTTCAAGCATCCAATTTTATTTGGTGGGGTAATGGTAAAACATTTGAGACCAAGTTAACTCAAATCATTCCTACCTTGTTGAGAGACTAATGGTCATTGAGGAATAAAGATGACACATTATTGTGCACCCCTCAACTAAACCGCACGAGTGATTGAATGTGTGCCCTACCCTCATGACAATGTGCAACCTCTAGATATAATTATCATGAAATTTTCAACCCAAAACATCGAATAGGAGTGCTCATAGGTCAAAACAAGGACATTGTTTCTCATCTCCTAGTGATACTATGTATATCTTCCATACAACCCCATTACCCATATGTGGATTGATTAGAAAGCATATTTCCTACGCATACATACAATGAAATCAATGCATTAAGTAGTCCCATAATCATAAATTAGAAACATATCATTAATAACATGGCATGTCATAATGTCCTGACTCAATATAGAGTCCATACGATATTGACGCAATCCCGCATCAATGTGCACATGTGGCTTCCTTGTCACACTTGGAAAACCATCAGTGGCAACTAGCTATTAATGCGTCTTAAATATATATACATCCATTTCAATGTTTCAAAACCATGTGAATCAATACCATTAGTTACATCATATCATTATACAATTTATCCATCCATGATTATCATATAAACATTAAAACAAAACTCACTCAAAAATAAAAATATTTCAATCAAAGCCAATCCAAGATGATCAAAAGAGATTAAGTTTCATCGCCATACATATGTCAATAGACTAGGTCATTTTGTAATCAAAATGCCCTCAAATAATACGACATAATTAGTCAAACTAATCAAAGTAAAAGAGGGCACTACACCCTGTTTGATGTATTGGATGGGTTTCATTTTCTTTTCCTTTTTGCAACAATAAAAAAAATGAAAATAATTATTTCATGTGATAATTAAACTATGTCTACAAACAAAATATCAATGATTACATACATTTAATGCATTTTGTTGTTAGGATGGTTCCTCCTACAATGCAATTATGCTCATTTCTTTGACCATCTCCTTGTAAATGTTTTTTGACATCTCTACCCAACATGTTTCAAATATCACCATGTTCATCTTTTGGAATTTTATCAATCTTTTAGAAAAACATGTTTAGCAATAATACTTTTGTTATTGTATATTTTTTCTATTGTAAGTCTCACAAGTCTCAGTAACCATTGCTTTGAAAATGCCTGCTATAGTTTATAGATAACTTGATTCTTGGAGTCATTAGATTGATTTGTATACTTTAAGTGAAAATAACATCTATACATTCTTTCCACTACATCCCTCATAGTTTTATAAAAGTTTTTTCCCCTCTCATTAACTTTCAACACCACTCTAAATGAACTAAGGACCAATTCATAATCATTTGCATACTTCAAATTTTTTATTTTCTTAAGATGACCTTTTTTTATCTCACTGTTGATCTTTACACAACATTCAACAAATGTGAAATCAAATGTTTGAAACATGTTAGCGATTATTGTTAAGAAGTACATTATTAGTAAAAAGTCAAAGAAAAACTTCATATTAATTACCTTTTAATCCACCTAGTTCCTCTCTTTACAACACTTCCATAAATATTTTACGCTCTTTTCCATTCAGATTCTAAACAATTTTATAGAGTTTCTTGACGTTTTTTTCTCTACATAACACCCATTATCCAATACACATCATTTAAAACCACATATAATTCGAATATATAATTTTTATAATAAAACTTAAAAGAACTTGCCATGTTATCTTCTTGGTATGTGCTTTTCTCATGTTTGTTTCTATAAGATGTTTCCTTTATATTCTATTAGCCATCTTCTACCAATAAAGGCCTAGTATAATGAGAGACATTGTTGGATAGTTGGTTTAGACACTTGGTTTTCATTGATATCAACCTTTGGATAGTGATGTTGGAGATTGATGTCAACCCTTAGAGACTGATGTCAACCCTTGGAGAAGTTCGAAAGCGAAGTTCGGAAGCACAAAGGTATGGATAAGGGAGCCAAGTCTATTTGAGGTATAAAGGAATGGGTATCAGTAAATATTCATGTAAGATTATCATGGATGGATAGTACATGTCATGATGTTTCCATTGATATGTGGTACATTACACAGTTCCTCATGGTTAGTGAGATATGGATTTGTGAAGTTGGAGAACCCTTTAGAGTAATCTAGAAGCCCCTAGAAGGTCAACAATAAGTCAAATGTTCTAAAAAAGTTCTAGAGAGTCTTTAAGAAGATTCCTAGTCAAAGTGGTTGCAAAGAGAAATTATTTAAATAATAAAGTGGTTGCAACAAGAAAGTAGTTAAGGGTAAATAAGTTATGTGTTGACTAATTAAGGAAAGTTAGTTGCAACAAGAAAGTGGGCTAGCCCTAGAATATGGAGAAAGGGGTAAAACAATTACAAGGAAATTTCTAGAGGAAGGAACTTGGAAAAGTATAAATAAGAGAGAAAGGGACTCCTATTAGCACCTACCTACCTATTGAAAATTATTGAATATCTATTTTGTGAAAGGTTATTTGCAGGTATACATTGACAAATATGAGAAAGCGTAGGTCCGAGGCAGTGAAGTTTTAAAGGAAATGAAGTTTCATAGCTACAAAGAAAGTGAATGAAGTAGAGTTTCAAAGGTTATCCGGAAGCCACAGGCACAAATAAGTGTGGACATGGTCGAGGAAAGTGCGGATACCCACGCACTGTAGAAAGGGAAATCACAGATCTCTAGAAAGGGCAAGGAAGAAGATATGTGTTCCAGGTTGCAGGATATGAGGAGAGATTGCAGGTCTGTTGGTATGAGATTGTTATGAGGAAAATATCTCTATGGTTAGGGGTAAACCACAACAAACAAAAATGACTGTAGAAATCAACTCTAGTATCAAGTATGCTATATAAACAAATATGCTAGCAAGGAAAGATAAAAGGCCTACCTTGTCCAGACGTTCGATGAAGTCCACCATTGAGCACTTGACCCAAAGAAATATACGTGCAACTAATCCTCAACAACCAAGAAACACAAGAATATGGTGATAATATATAATGTTATCACATTTGATAGCATAATCCATCAACATACATAACAAATACGCCCATGGAATAATAATTCAAATATTTGTGAGATATTAATTGGACGAGAAAAGAGAATTTTTATTAAGATGTAATCAATATAAGTGAATGAGTTACAAACTTCTGTGTCGGCATGGTTCGGAATCGAGAAACTAATTTCCTTCCAAATGGGTCTCCACCACTTCAATCCTCCACCAATGTCAAGCTCATATAAGAGGGACAATGAGGTTCTCAATAAATAAGAGAAGAGCTTGGGGGATGAACAATGTGTTCAGACTTAATGAACAAAGGGATGCAGACTCAATGTGAAGTGAATAATTTCTCCAGAGTAACTTTGCTCTAAAATTTGAATTATTTCTCCTCTTTTCCATAGCTTGGATTTGGCCCATTTATAGCCTTCAAGTGGAACTAAAGGGCTGAGTAGGAATGTTTCCATTATATGGAAGGCCAAGGATCATTGATATCGTGAGGTGACATGGAAACCTGACACCATTTTTTAATTTTGGGCACATTTCCCGATGTACGCAGGCTGTAGTGGTGAAACCTGTGTATACGCATGCTTTAATATAGGTAGGGCATGTATATGTGGAAAAATAATGTTTTTAGCTCTGGGATTTGCAAAAAGGGACTTCAAGTCTGCATAGGGAAATCGTAAAAGGCCCTCTGTGCAAGATTGCTTAGGGTGAGGAAAATATTGCTATAACAGATGCCCCTAATGTGTGAGGTCAGAGGAGTATATGCGATGGCCGAAATACATTATAAAACCCAGAAGTGGATGAATGGGGACCCAACTGGAAGAACTAGTTTCTCATTACAATCTGTACTGACTTTGCATACATGGCTGCCAATTTGAATTACATTTGAGATCCATGTGAAAATATACCAAAAAACTGTCCATGGCCATGAAAAGGTAATACAAAGGTGGTTACATGCCAAAGGTTGTCATAGTCATGAACAAGGCCCAGTAGAACCAATATCAAAATCAATCTGAAGATATCTGTATACAATGGAGTACAATTTGATCTCCCATGATCATTGAAGTCAGCAAGTACTGGTCCAATGAAAGGTAGAAACAACTCAGGAAAGATGCGACTATAAATTGATGTCTTCAAGTATTCTACACAATCTGACAAAGGTGCAAGTCTATAGCGTGTGAATAAAGGAGTTGAGGTCAAACACAATGAGACTTTGTTTGATTACCGGTCATTGAGATATATTGTTAACAAACACGAGACAACCTATCGATGATGAAAGTAGGTATCAAGGAACTGAGTACATTATTACAACTGTGAATAAAGGATTTGGGGTCAGACACTTGAAGAATCCATCGATCAGGAGACATTGATGTATTCCCAACTGTCGATGGTGAGAGAACTTGCCACTAATGACTACAAGCCTCTAGGTACTCATAGGACTCTAGGTCTCATTTACAGAATAGATGAGCTGAAGTGAATGGAAGGAGACCCGTTGAAAATAGATCATTAAGGAATCTGTCATCATTTAGCATGAGGTACAAAGCAGGATCTTGATGATTTGGAGGAAATTAGATGAAGAACATGTTCACAAACCAACGAACCTGTGCATCTTCCACATGTGCCAGGTGAAAGCGAGGCACGGAAAAGACCCTTTGAATAGAAACCAATAAGGAAAATAACTGGCAAAGGCGAGGAAACCACCAATAAGGCTAATGGCATCCAAGAAACTACACGAATCCCAATGTGTGAATATATCTCTTATCGTCCAACACAAGGGAAACCACCCAGTAAATGACTAATGATGAAATGTCGACTGTTGGGTTCAAGGTTAACTACCAATGATGAAAGTAGGACCATGGTGCGCAATAGGACTACTACTTCATGTGATTCTGAGACAAATTGAGGGTATGGCCGACATGCAAATTCAAGAGTTATGAGTAATGGCTGACATAGGTTGATAGACATCCTTTGAACAAGAGCATGAGACACATGGAAGACTCTAGCAGCATAGACTCAATGATGAAACCATGAGATGCAGGAGGCATCAATAAAACTCTCCATAGTGACTGGAAGAGTAACTAGTCGGGGGAGTAAACTCTGTGTAATGAGATCAGCTTCCTAAGGTCATGATAAACCCAAAATTATGATGACAAGTGGACTCAAAAAAAAAAAACTTTGTTCAAAGGCGACACAACTACTTCCAATATAAGATAATACTCCCTTCCCGCCCATATTTTTTTGTTTTTTTCATAGTCAAATGAATGTTATGATACAGAGGAGGGAATGAGTATTGCAAGTAAGAAAAACTAGTTCTAGCAATGGAACATACCTATGCTCAATGCAAGGAGGTGCATACAGGATATGGACACTCGAGGGAATGTTTCCTCCTGGGTATAGGGTGTCAAGTTGCAAAGGATATAAACAAGGCTTTGCTTGGTTGAGAATTCAAACTATTTAGGTGAATGAATTATAATGCAAAGAGATAACCGACAATAGGCTCAATACTACAAGAAAGGGCATGAGATGCAATCACAACTTAACGCCAAAAAATGTCCTTTTTCGTAATCTTAGTCTACTTGGTTTGAAAAAGGGATAAAATTGCACCAAATAGACGTCCTTTAAAATCCAATTTATGAGTGTGAAAGAGACAAGTTCACTCGGCAATCTTTTCTCTTTTTGAAAATGAGTCGGAAAAGAGATTAACCAAGACTCACGACCTTTCAAATCCAATTAACGAGTGTGAAAGGGACAAATTCACTCGACAATCTTTTCATTTTTTAAAAGAGTCAGAAAAGAGCTTAAATCATACTCGGGGGAAGTTCTCTAAGCGGCATGTCATGGGGGAGGCCAAGTCTCCCATGCAGGACTTCTGTCGAAAGTTGGCAACTCACAAATAGTTGACATAAGCTTGGGGAAACCCAAATATTTCCAAGTCAAGGAGGATAAAATACTTGCATAGGTTACCTTATCTACAATATATCGAAGAATGTCCCTTATCTGGAAGGGTGTAGAAGAAGGAATTCTAGGGTCTACAAGATCATTCCAATCAAAGGGAACCACCCTAGGACTTGGAGGGAGTGTACTCGAAGAGAGTGGAATTCTCCCTAATGCAGAAGGTATAGAACTAGAAATGCTAAGGACATGGTATAGAAGGTATAGAACTAGAATTAGAAGAGCAGGATAGACCGAAAATTGCATCGGCGTGACCACTTCTTCAACCATTGGTTGATTAGGATGCGAGAAAACAAGGTCAAGAGACACATCAACCCCAAAAATAAGAGTGGTGTCGGTTGAATATTGCATCGACACGACCGTTGGTTGAACAATATGTGAGACAACAAGGTCAAGGGATGCATCAACCCCTAAAGGAAGAGGGGTGTCAGTCAAAAATTGCATCAGCATGATTATTGTATCAGCCAAAGAAGGTTGGGAAGCCAAAGACGACTCAGAACCCGAAGGGTTCCCAAGAAAGGACCACACTTTTGGTACCACAACAGTAGTAGGGAAAAAACGAGTAAGGTGATCTCCTTCAAAAATCCTACAAAGGAACTTGGGATTACGTCTTACACGTCTAGGCTTCTCAATCGTATGAATTCCCCCAACATGACTTGCAGTGGCTAGTGACATGCTCCCAGCATGACTCCCAGAGGATAGTAGCAAATCTCCAACATGACTAACAAAGGTTGATCATGAATTCCCAACATAACTAGTAGAGGTTGGTGATGTATGTGTAGTGTGACTAGAAATGACTATATTTGTGCCCCTGACTTGACTTGCAATGACTAGTTACTAGTCTTCGACATGAATTGCAGAGGTTGTTGACCAATCTCCAATATGACTAGCAGAGGTTGGTGATATAATGCTAGTATGACCTACAGTGATTGGACTTGTGGTGGCGGTGGGTTGTGGAATTTGAGACCAAGGTTCTGGGAAAGACTGGTTTTGGGAAATTGCAGGCCAAGAAGGGTTTTGGTATACACCATGGCCCTGTCCGATAGGATAATATCCTCCTCGATACTGATTCATAAAGGGGTGTAAGGGCATTGACACTGAGAAAGACGCTTGCGAAGAGAAAGAAACATGACAAGGGTTACTCATGTGAGGATGTATATTTCCCCCAAACAAAGGGAATTCATGAAGGGAGTTTCCCATACTATAATAATGACTCCCTCTGGATGGAACACCAGACGAAATATAGAGTTTCTCCATGGGAAAATCATTCGTAGGAATCAACATAGCGAAAGGAGGATAGGTGGACGGAGTGTAATAAGTAGAATGACTGCCCATTTGAGAACTTGCTCCTGAAAAAGCGGATTCGTAGGAAGGAATATTCCAACCTCCTACCATAAGAGTTATTTGAGGGATGTGAATCCCACCAAATGAAAAGGGAGAATAAGGAGGCATCATGGCCCTAGACCCAAAACTTGGATTCATAGAGGATGGAAAGTGTGAAGACATGTCTGGCATACCATGAGAAAAATGATTAGAGACCTAAGGCATTGACTGAGTGAATGTCATGGGGGAGGTAGCACTAAATGAGGGAACCAAAGGGACTTCACTATCCATGATAATGAAAACTCAAGGCGCAATATAAAATCCCAAGGTCAACTAATAATCAAAGAGCACACAAAAAATAAAACAAAAGGCCAACATGCACACAAACAGGATAAAGTGGTTGAAATGGACCTCCCTCTCTAAAGTAGGTATGCCTCGCCCAAGAGGGGCCTGAGAATCCACTGCTAAATATTGGAGGAAACATAATCAGTTATAAGGGCCCTCATGAGCTTAACAAACAGTCGGTCAGATCCCCCCGGAGAGGTAATCCTCCATAAAGGTTGTGTGTTGTCCAACCCTTATCTCACCCAGGGTACCTACAGAATAACCCATGCAAGTAACCTATGTGGTACCTAAGTCAAGCAACTAAGCAACCACAGTATAACCGATGCATAGGCGAAAAATCATAAGTTAGGTCCACCATATGGGCAGGGTAGCATATCCTGAAACCTTGAAAGCACCGCCTCTCACGGAGGTAAGGGCACTAGAAAGATCTCCATATACGAATAGATCCCCATAAATATATCTGGCGCTAAGAAGGTATCGGGGGGATATCCCTTCAACCAACCTCATGCAACCTTGTGCTTAACTTCGGTGTAAGTGAAGCCTCCAGATATTACCGATTATACAATGGATTTCTCCACTCCCTTAGTCAAACACATATGTTGATTTAATAGCCTTGGAGAAGTTAACTCACAAAATCCTATTCCAAGGCTCTAAATCCTAGGCTAGTTTGTACACCCTAGAAATATAAAATCGTACTAATCAATTTTAAATTATAGTGTTACTTTTAATGGCCTTTCTTACTCAAAAGTTGTGGTCGTGAAACTAGTGATGTTATGACTCAACAAGTAAAATAAATGAATATGAATACAATGCAAAGTCCTAACATCAATTTCCAATAAATAATTTTCTTTTCAAAAATGCAATTTTCAATTCAATTATGCAATTCTAAATAAAATGAAATCTTTCTTTACATGCACTAAGATAAATGACAAAGACTCAAGAGATCAAAATGCAAATCAATGTAAAATGCCTAATATTTTTGTACTTTCAATATAAGAGAATGAAAATGCAAGGAATGAACAACAACTTGATATAAAGACTCTACTGTGTATAGACATAGACAACCCAAGTAGGATATCAAGGAGAAAAACACCCATCCCAAGATGCAACGACAATCAAAATGAAAAATATGATGGGAAAGGCACCACCAAAAAATTCAACCAAAGACAAGTTTCTTGTCATTCCTCAGACACTTAACAGTCACCATAGAGACCCAAGAAGACTCCACAATCATCAAAACCTACCCAACAACCACCAAACCCAACAATCAAGCAACAAAGGTTGATGTACACGATTGTTCAAGGGAAAATCGTGTATGTACGCAGCTTGCAGAAGTACAACACACGTATGTATGCGACTGTTAAGCAAAAACCCACATATATGTGTCAAAACACAGCTAGGATAAGGAGACGGCTCAGAAACTCAGACTCAGAGTGAACAGAGGCTGTTAAGAAATCATACAACAAGAAACTCAATATGAACGAGAGCAATATAAGGAGAAAAACACTCCAAACCCCAAAAATGAAGATTCTTTCCCCAGTATGGTCGCCAATTCTTTGATGAGGAAAATATCTTTATGGCTAGGGCTAAACCACAACAGACGGAAATGACTGCAGAAATCAACTCTAATCTCAAGTATGCTATATAAACAAATATGATAGCAAGACAAGATAAAATTCCTACCTCATCCAGATGTTCAATGAAGTACACCATTGAGCACTTGACCCAAAGAAATATACCTGCAACTAGTCCTCAACAACTAAGAAACACAAGCATATGGTGATAATATATAATGTTAGCACATTCGATAGCATAATCCATCAACATACATAACAAATAAACCCATGGAATAATAATTCAAATATTTTTGAGATATTAATTGGACAAGAAAAGAGTATTTCTATTAAGATGTAATCAACATAAGTGAATGAGTTACAAGCTTCCATGTCGGCACGGTTCAGAACCAAGAAACTGAGTTCCTTCCAGTTGGGTCTCCAACACTTCAATCCTCCACCAAAGGCAAGCTCATATAAGAGAGACAATGAAGTTCTCAATCAATAAGGGAAGAACTTGGGGGATGAACAATGTGTTCAGACTTAAAGGACAAAGGGATGTAAACTCAATCTGAAGTGAATAATTTCTCCAGAGTAACTTTGCTCTCAAAGTTGAATTCTTTCTCCTCTTTTCCATAGCTCAGATTTGGCCCATTTATAGCCTTCAAGTGGAACTGAAGGGCCGAGTCGAAATGTTTCCAGTATATGGAAGGCCAAGGATCATTGATCTCGTGACATGACATGGAAACCTTACACCATTTTTTAATTTTGGGCACATTTCTCGATGTACGCAGGCTGTAGTAGTGCAACCTACGTATACGCATGTTGTAATGTAGGCAGGGTGCATATATGTGGAAAAATAATGTTTTTAGCTCTAGGATTTGCAAAAGGGGACTTCAAGTCTGCATAGGGAAATGGAAAAAGGCCCTTTGTGCAAGATTGCATAGGGTGAGGAAAATCTTCCTATAACAGAGATTTGAAGCATCAGGTTAGTTACAGAGTGTAAAGGTATGTCTATATGTTTATGAGGTTATATATTAGTGATGTTGAGGAGCATGCTTGAGGCATGACTTTGTGAGGTTTGGTTTATGCCCTCTAGGATGTATGGTATCTATTGTAGAAGTATGATTTGAGGAAGATCTGTTGAGGCACATTGTTGGTGCATTTAGCTTGGTCTTATTGACATATCTTGTGGTGCATTATGAGAGGAATTTTTTAGTATTATTGGTATATGATTGGCTTATGAGTGGTACATGTTTGAGGCTATATAATAGTAAAGTTTTGGCACATGGTTTGATGGAAGGGTTTTTGGTTTTCAGTTTATGAATGGTATGATGTATTGCTAGAGGCCCTTTGTTGGTTAGCTTGGTGTATGTTCTTGTGCATGGTTTATGCACTTGTTGTGGTATAGGTTTGTACTTGGATGTTATTGGTACATGATTTGTAGAGGTATGTGTGGGTGATGGTTGTGAGTTGTTATGATTAGTTTTGTTTGATGCACATCCTTGTGATATTGTCCATATGGTTGAGAGTATTCTTGGTGATTGGATCTAGTTTGGTTGATGAGATTATTGCTACATATTGTTGGTAAAGTTGTTATAGGTTTCTGGTACAGGTTGACTTGAAAGGATTTATAGAGACAGTGGCAATGATATTGGGTGAGTTTGTGGTAGTCTGCAAGTTGCAGTGAGCATAGACATAGACATCCACAAGTTGCAGTTAAGAAGGGCGCAGATACTCACATGTTATAGTATAGACAGGTTGTGGATCTGAAGGAAATAATTGAAGAAGGATGGTACAATTTGTGACAAAGTGTTGGTAGAGGTTGACAATGACAGTAGTAGTGATTGATTTAGTGACAATGACAGGTTGTTCACATTTGGAATTTATATTTCAGGGTGGATGGACGGGGCAAGGAAATGGGGTTGTAGCCTCCTTTCTGTTGGTGTCATATAATCAGGGAGTTGGAGCTTCCTTCATGTTGGATTCTGAGAACTAGGTGGTTGTAGCCAAAGAACCTAGGGGGTTGTAGCCTCCTTCTAGTTGAAGCCAAAGAATTAGGTAGTTGATCTTCTTTGAGATTGGATCTTGAGAAATTAGGGTTGGAGCCTCCTTCGAGTTGGAGCCGGAGAATTGGAATTTGGTGCTTCCTTGAATGTGATTCTTGACATATAATAAAAAAATTACATGGTTTTCTCTCACATTGGGTTTCCACGTAAATATTGGTGTACTGCGTATTGTGTGGATGTGTTTATTATTGTTTACTATGCATTGATGGATGTTAATGTTTATGATGCAATAGATGATGAACTAATGAACATTGTTGAATAAGTTAAAGGAATATAAATTGTGGTTAAAAGAAGTATACATTGTTCATTATTGATTCACCCCCCCTCCCCTCTCAGTAATCCAACAAACACAAATTATGGAATATTTTTTATAAACAAAGTAAAAAATTCTAGGCTAAAATTATTTTCATGTCAAGCAATGAATTTAGAACATTAATATGCTCTAGTGCTCCTAAAATAGTATTGTGCATTGGTGCATCCTTACAATATAGTTTGATCTCTAAACTCAAAAACATTTTAAAAAAAAGGAGGATTTGCAAGAAAAATGTAGTAGTGTGTGTTTACTATACATTATGCATTGTGAACCATGAAAGCATTTAAAAAAAATCGACAATGACAAGTTTTTGCATCCAATGCAATGAGTGGTCCCAATCCAAAAAATACCCAAATGTATTATACCTAGGGAGGTAATATTAGGTGGTACCTAGGGAGGTACCCAATGGGATTAATAATATATACATGACCATGTAATGTAATAGTGTGAACACAATAAAGGTGAGAAGGATTTCTAGAAGGTTCCACCTACTAGAATATTCCTTCTCTAGAATGTTCCTATGAGAGAGAGAGAGAGAGAGAGAGAGAGAGAGAGAGAGAGAGAGAGAGTTATGTAAAGAAGTGTGAGAAATGTATTGAGCATAGTAAAGTATATTGTGATTGTAACAAGCAAGGATTGTTTGAGGAGTGTTGTCCTTCCTTAAGGATTAATATGTGGTGTTACCCTACCTCAAGGGTTTTGACTATTTCTTGTGTTGGATATTTGGTGAATGTTTTGGTTTATTCTTGTTGAGATTAAGGGTTATTTATGAAATATATTTGTAGATATATTTAGGTACTTAACAATTGGTATCAGAGCTCTTTCTTTGGCCAAAGAAAGGAAGAAAAGTTTGGTTCTTTTTGCATATTCTTTCTAGGGGAAAAAGGGAGTGGAGCACTTTAGACTTTGTTCTGAAATTTTGTGTTCAGAATTTGCATAAATAAATTGGATATTTGAATTCCTCTTGGAAAAATACCCAATTTAATAATAATAATAATAATAATAATAATAAAATCATCCAAAACAGAGTTCGAGAAGTGAAGTTATAAGCATTTTAAATTTAACAGTTTTTTGGGATTTTTCCCGAAAAAGTTGTGATTTGAAAAGTAAGTTACTTGTATAAGCCCTAGCTTTATTTTTGGGTTATGGAAAGAAGGATATTTTTATTGGAAAATATGATGGCCCTACTATTGAAGAATTCATAGACTTGGAAAAGTCAATATGGAAAAAGAGTTGGAATTTTGTGTTACCAAATTGTTTCAAAGAAGATGCGGCCATATGGTGGCACTCATTGGACTTTTTTAAGATGATGGCACTTTTCAAAGAATTTGAAATAGTATTGTTAGATAGGTGGTCTCATATTAAAAAACAATATACAGAGAGAACCAAAGATTTAGTTTCATGTGGAAACTCTATATTACAGGTTCATGGTTGTATTCATAAGGAGAAGGTTATTGTTTCTATTAACCCTAGTTGCCAACAAAATTTTATCAATGTTCAATTGGTTAGTAGATTGAAAATTCCTGCAAATAATATTCAAACCACACAAGTTGAGGGTAAAAATGTTCAAATTTTTAAAGATTTGAAGCTCACTCTGGATAAATATGTGTTGCATTCTGATTTTTGTGCCATTGATATGAATGATGTGGATTTTATTCTTGGATATCCTTGGATGGACACAATTGGTACAATAAACATTAATGTGGAAAATAAGTTCGTGAAACTTTGGTACAAGAGAAAGAAAGTTACATTGCAGGATGTGTCTCTTAGTAAGAAAGAAGGGCCCACAGGGGAAAGCAAAGAAGTTATTTCTGAATCCAAAGTTGCATCAAAGGAAAAGTCTACAAAAGGACATGAAGCAAATCCCGAGGAAGGACACAATAAAGAAGATAAGGATATCATTGAATCAAATGCACATTGTATTACAGAGTTGAGGAAAAAAGGATCGATTCATAAAGTTGTTTTATATCGACATCCACACCACATAGAGAAACAACAGTCATCAAGGCAGGGGCATGAGAATAAACACACTTTTTATGGACCAGTATGACACCTGAAAGGAAACAAATCAAGAGGTGCTTGGAGGAATACCAACACTACATGACGATATCAAGATAGAGCAATGACCCCATGGCACCAAAGATACCATAAGGATCAATATTAGGGTGACATGGAAACAATTGGACATCATGTTCATCTTCCATTAGGATGGATGGATTCTTGGACTTGGTACTAGTTGGCTACAATGCTTAGTTGATCATATTGTATGGTTTCTTCTCATGTTTCAAGGATGAAACATGTAAATGGGGATGGAATGTAGTATCCATATGGAGGTAATATTAGGGGGTACCTAGGGAGGTACCCAATGAGAGTAATAATAGATATATGATAATGTAATGTAATAGTGTGAACACAATAAAGGTGAGAAGGATTTCAAGAAGGTTCCACCTACTAGAATATTCCTTCTCTAGAATGGTCTTATGAGAGAGAGAGAGAATGTTATATAAAGAAGTGTCAAAAAATTATCGAGCATAGTGAAGTATATTGTGATTGTAAAAAACAATGATTGCTTGAGGAGTGTTATCCTTCCTTAAGGATTAATATATGGTGTTACCCTACCTCAAGGGTTTTGACTATTTCTTGTGTTGGATATTTGGTGAATGTTTTGATTTATTCTTGTTGATATTAAGGGTTATTTCTGAAGTATATTTGCATATATATTCAGGAACTTAACACCAAATCCCTATATATAAATACATTAAGCCAATAAATATTCATTTCCTTAAAAAAAATATCAATGTGAAAGAGTAGAGAGAGTAAATCCTTAATGTTAAAGTTTGAACCAACATAAAATAAAACAATAAGAAAACTAGGGTTTGCAATGTTGAAGATAACTCTGAAACTTTCCTATTTTCTTGAAAATGCATTGTAATATTAATAGGAATAAATAAAAAATTATGAATTTTTTAATCATTTGAGGGAAATTTTGAGATGAATAGAATGAATTTACATATTTGAAAATTTGCCTCTACATATTTGTTTGTGACCTACAATAATCCCTTACAAATTTGGCTCTTTAGAAAAATCTTCCCACTCCAAAGTCCTCTTTGGTAAATATCTCTTGCACAAGTCTCCCCTCTAACGTTTGACAAAAGAATGGAATAAATATTATGGTTTTATTTTATAAACTCACTTTTACGAAATGAAATTTTCACTCATTTTTCCGCTTGATATTTTAGCACATTAATGATAAACATGTGCGTTATTTAAAAAATATCAATAAGTAGAGAACCTTTAAGCCTAAAGTACATTGGTGTGCTATGTTGACTTAAACACGCCACCTAGACAATTTACAATGAAAATAGAAGTGCAAATCTACGCAATTAAAACTTTGCAAAGGTTTAGTGTGTATCATAATTTAGTGCAACAATGTGGTAAATGCGAATTGGTACACTAGTTACTTTTAAAATACCCTCAAAACTCAGTTTGAAGTTATAAATCAACTTTCTTTTAAAAATACAGACATGTAAATCATAGTTTTCTATAGGATACACAATTATTATCCGTGCACTCATGGGATGGGACGTTGTTCCCTTTGTTATAGTACTATCTCTCTTAATATTTGTTCCAATAAAATTATTTCAACACACAAATAAATTAAAATTGGATGATGTAATTGTTTAATCAAGGTACATATCTTCATTATCATTTGAAACATGCATACCACATGAATGTGAAGGATATTATTTGAAATTATACAAATGATATTTAAACTACCACATGAGAGGGAAATGCATCATTTGAAATTATACAATTGATATTTAAATTCACAGCATCTACTTAGAAAAAACTTTCAAAAATCTCTTTGAAGTTAGAATGTTATATTCTTCCCAAATTTTCTTTTAAAAATGTATACACGTGTCGATTATGGTTTTGAATCAAATGCAAGGAAAATAAATGTTATAATATCAAATGGTAAATTCTTTAGATTCTAACTCATTCCATGTTGTTTCAAATTCATTAATTTCTCCCTTGCCATTCATAGTAATTCCATATTTATTTTATATTTTCATTATCTAATTAAATTTATGCTACCTTTGCACATGCAGTTGAATAATTGTGCATTGAATTTTGTAGGATCATGATTCAAAATTGAGCTTGGATGTGTAATATATTCCACCCATCCAAAAATGTTGCAAGAACTTATCAGGAGAAAGACACCATAAGAAGATGGTAAATGAAAATGAAAAGTTTCTTTACCCTACTAATTGTAATATGCCAACTTCCAACAACTATCCTAGGCCAATGGTACTACAAAGTGAATTGGATCTCTTTTATGACACCCCAATAGTACGTGGTTTCTTAAAATGTAAAGGCTTGAAGGTGAATCCTTGGCATGTTATGGTAACCTATTATATTAATGATCAACTACCTAAAGTTGATATTCTAATACCTCCCACTACAAACAAGGATGCAATAGGTGATATAGAAAAGACAAGTAAGAACACTTTCGTATGCTCTTTGTGAAAAATTGAAAGTCAACCAAGATTTCTAGTGAGACAAAGTATGATATCAATACCACCTAAAACAACTCTACTAGGATATCCAAAAATGTGTACAAGCTAAGAGAAATTTGTCCAAGTACATAAGAAGTCGACTCAATTGTTAAAGGGTAGCGATGACTTCTCTCCTCCTGTCCATGTAGAAAGTGAATACCAAACCTATAATAACACACTTTGTATGGAACTTGGTCATCTTCCCTTGTTGTGTCTAATGTTGCGATTGAATTATCCTTTTGTGGTAGTAATTACATGATTTCCAAGTCTAAAAAGATTGTTTCAAATCTTGGGTTGTTTATCCTTTCACATGTATTTGTTCCTCCCAAATAGTTAGTAGTACTTATGCCATTTTGTGGTCCTCTTTATAGTCGGTTTGATTACTTAAATATTTTTAAATACAAACATAGCATTTCCATGTATAGATTGCATAAATAACTATGCTTCCAAAAAAAATTAACAAGAAGAACCTGTTATATATCGATGATTGTCCATGCACTTATGGGAACGTTGCAAAGTTCATAAATAGTTGTAGGTGCTCATTGTTTAATACAACTTGTGCATTTTAGGAAGACTACAATTACAAAGATTTCTTCATGAAAATAAAAGCATCCATATTTGTTATTTCACATGCAATGCATATTTTGTCTCCTAGTGACACGTTATTGATAAACTATAACTTTTATATACCACCAACCACTCATCAAAAGACAGATTGCATTAGGACTGCCTTTAGACATCCCCTTGGTGTGTAAGAAAAAAATCATTGAGTCATTGTAATTTTGGATTTTCGATCGAATTAATGTAAACATATTGCTTAATTCAATATTTGTATTATAAAATGTTTGGTTGAATGTGTACTATTAGAAAAAGAATTCCATGTTTCTAATAAATGTTTGGTCTAATGTTTGAACATACTAAATTCATTATGTTTACTGATATTATCTATTTAATGTTCAATATTTTTGCAATTAGGATTTTGAAAATGAGTGACTTGTCTACCATCTACATTGCACCCCACTAGAATGTCAAATCATGAGAAGTCTACTAAATGAACACAAATTAAAGATGAAGCATAGAAAGCATAGTTGAATCAACCACCTATTCAATTCCCACTACATATTGAGTCACCAATTCTAAACATCTACAGTAACACTAGTTCTTCAAATGTTGGGGATGAAGACAATGATATAGAGGTTGGTATAGATGTTTTCTTATGGGATACCCTTACCATGGAGGAAATTTTGTTACATGAATTCTAGCAACATGATCTAGGGGATGATTCTCATGTTGTTGATACCTTATTCAAAATCTTGAAATCCACTTCCACCACCCCTCTCTTTGGGCATGGGCCAAGATATACCTAACTAAGGACAAAAATGTTATTGTACAAATTAGAAGCATTGTATGGTATGTCAAATGTGTGTTTCTTGGCACTATTAATGTAACTAACCATTAAGTACCCTGTATTTTTGTTGGACACACCTACCACACTTAGAGGGGGGGGTGGGTGAATGAGTGTGGGGATTTTTTTCCCAAAACTTCCCTCTTACACAAAAACTCCTTAGTTAACATTCAACATTTTCTCATTACTCATTGTTGTCATTTATAATCAGTTATATGTGAATACATGTCAGCAACATATATCAACAACACATCATCAACAAATCATCTCCACAAGGAACACAAATAACACAAGATGTATGTACAATTTTTCTTTTTATTATGGACTTCAATCCGGGGGTTTTTCAGCAACAACTGAATAGAGTACAACTCTACAAGAGCACCAGCTCTATATGCA
>ML782579.1:137912-184186 GCA_009831015.1 Picea engelmannii
ATCATTTAAATAATGATTTCTTCTTTTAGGTCACTTTGACTTCTTTGACCTTGGGGGCTTCAAGCCTTCATGTGGGGGTCCTTCATCTTCGTAAGGCCATAAGTCTCAAACCATGAGGAGTTATGTGACATTCCACATACCACAGAAAATTGCATGACAAACACTATCCATCTAGGATAGTTTCACCAACAATTTCCTTGATCTTCATCTCATTATTCCACATACAAGCATGGGTCCTCCAACCATTCTTCTAGGATAACTCAATCCGTAAAGAATCTTCTTGTGAGGGATTTCACCATAAGGGGACCACTTTGGAGTTCATCCATTTGTGCACCTTATCAATAATGATAAGAAAATAATGAGAGCAAGGGTCCTCCAACCATTCTTCTGGGATAACTCAATCCACAAAGCATCTTCCCGTGAGGGATTTCACTATAAGGGGACCACTTTGAGTTCATCCATTTGTGCACCTTATCAATCATGATAAGACAATAATGTTTCATCTATACATTTTTCCAACAATGCATCATATACCAATGAAACCACAATGATCCATCTTCATCATGCATCAATGACAACTCATTGATCCATCTTCATCATATCAATGAAAACTCATTGATCCATCTTCATCTATGCATTCTCATCAAGGAAAATACATATTATATTACATCAATCATCAATCAATCAATCATTTGACATCAATCAATCACTTGACATCAATCAATCAAACCATTGGCATCAATGACAACATGATCCAACAATTTTAACAAATCTTGTCACACAATCAACAATCAAAATGGATTTTATGCATGCTTAATGACATTGTACATTTTTATCTACCACTAAAATTAGGTTACCCAAATATGGGTACTTCCAAGTGATGATGTCCTCTCCAAAAATTGTGAAGAGGTAGAGAAATTGCTAAAAATGTTGGGTGTTGAGTACATATCATACCATGCTTATCTGAATCATTTCATTCTATACAAGGGTGAATACACGGATAAAGAGTTATGTGAAAAACTTGGGCATGTTAGGTACCGTAAATATTAAAAAAGGGTAAGGCACATGGTCCTCCTCATAATATATTAAGGGACATGCCTATAATCCCAAGGATTTAAAGCTCTTTTGTTGCAAAGAATTAGTTGTGTTGCAGGGATGGCATGTCTGACATAAAGGTGAGTCAAGAGTTGTGGAGATCCAAATAGATTCAATATCCATGAAGCGTATAGAGGATACATGAATTGATAAAATAAAGTATGAAGTACAAAGCCATCATTTGAACATATCCATGGATGGAGTTAACCCTTATTCCCTCCAAAACACCAACTATTTTATTTGTTGAGTGGTAGTGATCAATAACAATATCCCCTCATGGTTTTTTGTGAAGAACAAACATCTTATGTTAGCTCTTATAGTCCCTGGTAGAAGACAAGTGAAGAGAAAGGATATATATCTCCAACCATTTATTAGTGAATTGAAGCAATTATAGGAAGGCATACATATATACAATGTATCAATACCTATATCGATGGATAGGTATTTTATGTTTTATGGAATATGTGCATATACCATGCATGATTATCAAGGACAAATATTTTTCTTAGGTAAATGTGTTGATTAATTTGTTTATATCCGCAACATTATTTGGAATATTTAATTTGGTTCAATTCATGTCTTATTTGGTGATAACATGTTTCATATACAATAACATCACAGGTCTTGTAACAATATGGTATCATGGATGTAAATGTTGTGGACCTTCTATCAAGGCTAGGTTCTCCAACCACCTACAAAATCTGATGTATGACTACTTGAGGGTATTCATCTTAGAAGATCACCCTTATAGAATATCAACATTTTCTTTCAATGATAAACCATAGAGAACCAAGATACCTAAAATATTTACATTGGCATGTTGGATTAGAGCATATGAAATAGAGAAGGAGAAGGAAATTACATAATTGTTTCATTTAAATGAGGAAAATGTGTTTGATGATCCTGATTTTTTTGACACCTATGTTGAGAAAATACCCATTAGAATGAAAAGAAAATCCATAGTTTATGAGCTTCCATATTGGGAGCATTTTAAGATTACCCACTTACTAAATCACATGCATATATTAAAAAATGTTTCATCTTGTTTATGTAAGTACATATCATTGAAAAAAGTGACACATTGGGTGTTAGGGGAGATATTATTTCTTTGAATACTAAAATGAAACATTGGCCAAGAAAATGAATTAGAGGATAGGTTGGTCCCTCTTAGTCTTTTAAAGATGGTGATGTCCCATGGATTTTGAAGAAAGATGATTTGTCTCCGGTGAAGGATATTATATTGTGCGTGAAGGTGCCTTATTTATATTGGTTTAGTCTATGATGATGCTTCACATAGAAGAAATTTTTTCGGGTTTGAAATCACATGGCCATATTCACATAGAAGAACATTTGTCGGGGTTAAAATCACATGGCCATATAAACCTTCTAAGGGTATGTATATTGATTTCATGCTTCTTTTTCTATAGTGTAGGTTATACTATGTTGTGTACTCATAATTCTATGACAATTAATTTTGTATGTGTTTATTGTGTAGTGCATGTTATCAGACAAATTGGTAAGTGTGGACAAAAACTAATCTCCCTAACTTCAACAAGAAGATAAAAAAAAATAGGGCAGTTGGTAAGGGCAGGAGAGCCAATGGCTTTCCAACAAGTGACAAACATCAAGCAAGTTGAAGCTCCTTCATCAACAACTGTTTGAAAAATATTTTTATTTTCCACAATGACTTGTATTTGAAATGATAATTGATGAGGGAGCCTTTGAATGTGATCTTCCAAGTCAAAGATTATCAAATTCATATCGGTAGGATCGATTCCACCAATATCATTTAACAATTCCTTTCTTTGTTTAGGGCAACTTTGAAGGACTTTGAGAGCCGATATCGGAGAAGGTGCCTGTGCAAGATCTTCTACAATACTGTAGTTTTGAGTGGCACATGCATGGGGGTTAAATGACGACTTGCGTACGATGCCCTGAGGAGGTAGACAAAGAAATGTATCTAGACTAGATCGTTCAAGATGAAGAGGAACATTGGGAGGTGAAGTCGATGAAGGAGGTGAATCATCAAATTTATCTTTAGAAGGAGAATAATCTTTGGTTCGAGTAGCGAATTCAACTTCATTCTTCTTGGAGTCACCAGTATACATAAAGACATAAGTTGTGGTAGAGGGAGAAGGTTGGTCATGAATAACCAATTGGTCCTGCTGTTGAGAAGGAAAAGGTTGTGACAAAACGATAGGTGTAGGAGGCATCCCGGTCCCTTGTAGGAACTTAGTAACCTCATCACATCTTAGACAATCTTTCATATAATGGTCCTCACCAAAGATAAGGCAAGGATAACAAGGTTTTCTCTTTTATTTATAATAAACAAGATGAGTCTTGGGTTTATCGAATTGTTGATTATTATTTTTATCCTCTTTATTCTTACCCTTCCCTTTATTTTTATTTTTATTTTTATCGGTAGGTGTAGACTGAACTGTATTGACCTTAGAGGTTTTACCGGGAGAGGGAGTCGGAGGAGTAGCATTTTGTACATTAGCAGTAGTAGACTTGGGATTGGAATGACTGGCTTGTTTGGACTGAGTCTCAGCATGAAAACTGCCAATCACACCATCAACAACATGAGAAGCTACTGGAGGCGTTGGGGTTAGATTTGTAGATGGGTGAGGAGCATCAGGGATCAAGTCATATAACGTGCTCGTTTGTGAATAAACAAGATCCAAGTATTGAGCATGACTAATCGCATGTTCTTTAGTGATGACATCGCCCATGGAAACATCACAAGCTATAGGACCAATGAGTGATTTGGTAAACCACTCAGCCAATAATTGATCAGGAAGGGGAACTTTGATTAATCGTCTTCTCCTCCTCCACTCGTGAATATGATCTGAAATGTGAGTAGAAGAGGATTGTTTAAATGAACTCAAAATTTGGGTTCTTGTCTCATATCGTATCGATAACTGGTAATGTGTCAAGAAATCCATAGCTAAGGTGTTGAAATAATTGAATAATCCTTGTGGAAATTCGATATACCATTTGGAAACAGAACCCGTAAGAATTCATTGGAAAAGACGTAATCGAATGGAGTCATCCATCAAGGAGTTGGATGAACACCAAAGATGAAATGTCATGACGTGATTGTTTGGGTCTTCTCCCGATTGACTGTCAAACTTAGGAATGTCAGATGGTAATTTGGCAGGTATAACCGGCCAATAAGGAGAATGAAAAATAGGATCATTCAAAATCCTAGATAAATCCGGTAAATCCAAAGTAGCTAGAAACATAAACTATCTGTTCACTTGAGGAAACTGGTAATTTTGAGGAGGAAATACCGTAGGTATACCAGTAGGACCATAAGCAGTCTGTAAATAGTTAGAGGTTCCTCTCAAATTCAGTTGTGGAGGGTTTTGATTCAAGTAGCCAACATGTGTTGGTTGATTGGGTATTCTACCTTGGAAAGGAGCATTAAACTGAAAATATTGACCTCGAGTAGGATTTACAGAGCCTGGATACGTTTTCCCGGGATTAGGGGTACAAAATAATTTAATTGAGGAGTTTTCCCCCAGGTGGTTGTTGATTTACTTGGAAAGGAAAATTCCAAGGTTTATTTTGTAATCCAGGTATATATTGTCCATAAACTGGGTTATGACCCCTAACTTGGGGTTGCCCCCCAACTTGAGGTTGACCTCCAACAAGAAGTTGAAAATTGGAAGTGCCAAAATGACTTGTGCCTCCAATCTGATTCGAGCTACTTGGGCCAGGACGATTAGATCCTCCAAGTGGAGGAGGAATGCTAGGCCCTCTGGATATAACCTGGGTAGGTGTGGGAACAAAACCACTAGCAACATTATACCCAGGTGGAACAAGAAGATTAGATCCTCCGGATGGACCCTGGGTAGGATTTGTAATTGAAGTATTAAGAGCGTTATACCCTGGTGGAAGTGATGTATTTGATCTAAGAGGAAGTGGTGTTCCAATAGGATCTTGAAGTGTTACCGTACTTCTGGTAGAAATAGGTGTAACTTGTGGGACCATGGTAGAGCTAGTGATTTGGAGAGGAGGGATTGTATGAGTACCAACCAACAATGGGTCTGAACCTGTAACAACATTACTTGTGCTGCTAGTAAAATGATCTAAAGGTACTGTATAAGCAGTGGAAGTAATGGGTGTATGTGACGACATAGGTTGGTTTGGGCTCATTCCTAGTTTATCAAAAATATTGTGTCCCGAAGAGGTCCTCCAAAAAGAATGGACGGGGACTGGACTAGGATTAAAAATTCCAGTATTATGAACCAGAGTTCTAAATGATTCACTCTGAAAGGGTGGATCATCCACACCAGACTTTGCATAAGGTCCAATAGGTATTCTAGTATAGTCTTCAACAACAATGTCTCCCGAAGAGTTTATTCAAAGAAAAACTAGATCTTGTATAACATTCAATAAAGAATTTACAAGAAGTGTTGATTTTGCCAATGGAGAAGAACTTTCGATCTTAGAGGACACATCATTATTGATTGCTCCTTCAAGAGAAGGACCCTCTGGTGAATTAGGAAGAAAAGGGGCATATTCTTATGGTTCCTCCAGAGGTAACCATTGCATCCTACGTGAACGGCGAGGGCTGATGTTGGCCGCACCCAAAAAAGAATAAAAAGATCTATGTCAATTTAGAGAAACAAAGAGCACTCCACTAATAAAATCTAGATATCAAGAACGGAAACAAACCTTCTTATTTCAAAATCACTAGTTGGTGATGAAATCCAACGTCATGAGATCAATACAAGAAGGGGATGGGATAAAGTGGGTGGAAAAGTTACTTTGATGACCTGCTTAATGGACTTACACCCTGGTGCAAGCTCCCACACATAATCATGGGTATACACTCCAAGGATCTCGAGTGAGTTTGGCCAATGTCAATTCCAGGTACCGTGAAGAATTTCCCCTCCACAGTCACCTCGTTTGAACACTCTAAAGAGATAGGCCACTAAGGTCACCAATTACAAAAATGATGTCTGGGGAAGCAATCGATAGTCTGATCCACGCACAAGGTCAGGGTATCTAAGCCTGAAATCACCTTGAGAAGGTCTGCACATGATTTCTTCTCAAGTGACCCCCAATAATACGCGCAATCTCTACACTAAGACCAACAAAGCAGGTTGAGTAACTCTGTCATCCCTAATGCGACCTTGTGATTGACCCTTGTGTTAGAAGGGCTTCTCAGGACAAAATGTAGCAAGTGGATTTAACTCTCCCTATCACAAGATACTATTGTGTGTTTTGATGCTTTGGAGAGTATTCCTCACAACCTATTCCAAAGCGATATTGTTGGCCCTTGACCAAGTTTTGAGGATCCTTGGTCATGTTTGACCTATTTTGGGACTTTGATAGGCTGTCGAAGGTGGAGCGAAAGTCCAAGTGGATATCGTGGGATCTCGACCCCTTGTTTAGGGATTTTTGGGTTTTGGTCTTATGTAATGGGTATGGGGATGTTGGCCCATGGGTTTTACCCATGTTTAGGCCCATTTTGTAATGTATAAATAGAAAGCTAGGTGATGTAGGTAGGGGGTGTATGTGATGCTAAGTGCAAAGGTGCAAGTGTGTGATACCAAGTGCTAAGTGCAGGTGATAGTTGTACATGATTTGTGGATGCTATGTGAGACTTGCAAGGCTAAGTGCAAGTGACTGTAAGGGATTGAGTAGAAGATTTGTGATGTAGTCTAACTCGGGGAAGGAGGATCTGGTGAGGTGCACGCAGATCTCCTGTCCTATGCAGAGTAGGATCTTGTGGTTCTGTGCATGTATAAGATTGACAAAACATAATAACAGAGAAGAAGAGTTGGTGGACGTAGCCCCAAGCTGGGGGTGAACCATGTATATCCTGTGTTTTTATGCTTTGTGCGATGTATTGATGTGTTTACTTTCTTATTGCTTTGGCATAGATAAATGATAGATAGATCTGTTGATGTTTTGTGCTTAATAATATGAAAAAGTTCTAGATCTAACCTACGTGAATGTGCTTAGTGCTTGACTATACTAGATCTGGGTGAATACTGTGGTGCTCTGTGAGTAGGGTTTTTACTGTGAAGTAGATACTGGTTAAATACTGATGAACTGTAACTACTAAGTGCTTTGATAGAATATTGTAATCACAGATCTGTGTCCCAGCTAAGGTTGCAGACATTGGAGTCTTGCAACCACCCTTGCCTCTACCTTGGGTGAGACTTCATCTGCTTCGCAGGTGTTGCCGAAAGGGTTGGTAGTTAGGGTTTTGTTGGTGCGCTCTTGAGCATTGAACCCTGGATCTACCCCTGTGCCAACAAATGGTTCCATTGTTGGGACATGAAATTCTGATTGTTGGGAACTGAAGAAAAGAGAAAGCTCTGCGCGTAGATCTGTTTCCCTAGTGCACAGTATTCTACTTGACTTATAAATCTCTATGCTAAGAATAGAAGTCAGATCTGGAGAAAAGAGGTAAGATATTGAAGCTTTGTGCTATGATAAAGGTAAGAACAGTGAAAAGTTTTGATTGAAAAGGTAAGATAAGTGGAAATTTTTATTTCGAAAGTATGGATCTAGATATGTTTGATAAATTTTGTCCTAGCCTAGAAACTGGGGAACAACTAGAAGAAAGAAGATTTGATATGAGTAGATCTGATAGAAATGATGAAAGATATGTTATTCCTATGCATAGAAATAATGTTTGGACTAACAAATGGATGCAGGATCCTAGAAAGAATTTTTTGCAGGTTAATTACTGTGACCCTAGTGTGTAGTACATGAAAGGTTGGGGATCATTCAAAAGAAAGAGAGGATTAAATCTTTGCTATAATTGCAGAAGACCAGGACATCTTGCTAAGGCATGCCCTGGTAGAGGTCCTATTTGTCTTTGTTGTAAAGATATGGACCATGAAGTTTTGGATTTCCCTAGAATGATTTCTAAGGTTGAAAGAATGAATATGAGATAAGAAAACCCCGAGGAAGATCAAGATACTAAGACCATGGCAGAACCCCAGAAAGAATCAAAGAATGTATTGCTACAAATGAAAGAAACCCTGAATGATCACATAAATGTCTACTTATCATAGATATTCAAAGAAAAAAAATGCATAGAAACAAGAATAAGAGACTTCGACATTGACTGTGTTTTAGATGAAGAAACACAGGTGAAAATCATGACAGAAAGAACTTGGGAAATTTTAGGAAATCCTGTTATGATTCCTTCATTGGGATGAATAAGATTATTCAGAGGAAAGATGATAACCCTATGTGGAAGACTCACCTAGATGTCTATGAGTGCTCATGGAACTTCGACAGAGGAAAATTTTGAGGTTGTTAAATTTATTGAGAATGGCACCCCATTTGCTATGTTACTAGGAAAAAGCTGGATTGAGAAGGATCGGGCCAGAAGAAAAGAAGAGGAAGTCTTAGAACAGAAGAAGCAATAATTAAAAGATTTCATGACTAGGAGGATAACGCACTTGATTGAATAACAAGAGAACATATCGAAGCTACTTAGAACCAGAAACTTGGATGTCGAAGCTGAAAGAACACAAGAAGACTCACATAAGAGTGGAGCACCTACCCCAGACAGAGAATAAGTATTGCCCTTGAACCCTATGAAAGAATATCAACAGTGCGAAGTTACTATGCCAAAAGGAGATAAGAATCAGAATGGAAAGAAGAATATCGAGATGAAGATCACAGGGAAGAAGGCTAGAAAGTTCATTAAGAAGAGAGAAAAGTTGCAGAATGTTCCAGAGGGGACTTCGCAGAAAGAATATTTTCAAAACTAGAAATTCATCGGGATATCAAAACAATGCAACATGGCACTTCGCCATGGTGATGCAATATAACCGTTGGAGGCATTATGACCATTAGACCGAAATCCCCAAACGGTTAGAGCAACAGTTACAACTGGAAAGCTCATCTTCAGACCATTCGGACCGCGTCGTAACAAGCATAACCGCATTGATGAAGGCCTCTTGTCCATTGGAGAAGACCCGTTACATCGTTTTCTACTTATTCTGTCAACTGTTGCACCGAGAACACTTTTACAAATTGTATCCAAGCCAACTCATTGCTATCACGTCATGTTTATTGAGATCGACACCTGTTCTATTGCTTTGAGCACCCATTCATCAATCTGATTTATCCGATCTTGAGCGTGTATGCCGGACGAACTCAGCATAGCTGAAAAGTGTGTAGAAGAAGTTCTAATCGATATAATGGATGAGAAAGTAATGTCTGCAGGTATTCAAGACTCTTCGACAAGAGGAGTGAAAGCCTCCCCGTCGACTGCTCGCGGATCCAGACCATCCCGAGATGCAGCAGAGAAGAGAACCGAGCATCTAGATGACTTGGCGAATGCGAAGTTGATCCCGACTCTCCTGCCTAACTACATCCCGCCTTTGGCTGGCGTGGTGAGTCGTGACAGTGTCCCGAGGGATTTCGATTATACCTTGGTTACTACGTACCTCCCGAAGGGGATACGTGCAGTAAGAACGCAGCAGGATAAGATCATGACATTGAAATTCAGTGACTTCAAACTAGGGGACTGCAAGAACCATAGTATGCTTGCTCCTCACAGATTTTTTACTAGGACAAAGGGGAATAAATCGAGGATAATCCCCCAACCATGGACTATGAACCTCGCGCAGTCCACCATCTTGAATGTGATGAAGATTCCACATTTTGGAAGGCACCGGGAGGTGAATGCGCATGTCAAGATCATGCTATCATGCTACCATAATGACTATCTATGGCTAGATAGACGCATCACAGTCGATCTGACGCTGATCCATAGGATCACCAGATTGAGCATGCAGGGACCCGACCCACAGGACTTCTACCCAGAGAAGGCTGTAGACCGTGCACTAGCACAGAGGATTAAATACACATATGGTGATGTAGAAAAGGGGACACGAGGATACAAGGTATCTTTGATCCAGAATGGCGTAGTGCGCCTTGCCTAGTAGTTGATCGTAGGAAAGATGGTGAGAAAGAACAGACCTACACAGGTCACAGGGTTCATTGTTGACTTCTCCGAAAAATGTGTAGGACTCCAAATGCACTGGGTGAAGTACTTAGTCAACCAACTCAAATTGGATTGCCACAAAGATCAGGATCAAGGCTATGAGTTACATTTTAGCTGGCTACTTATCCTCATAACATTTATAGTCGGGAGATGCCGTAAGGTGCGACCTTCCCAGATATTGAGCCATTCGAGCCACTCGCTGTGAATTTCACCACATTCTATTATTCGAGTGATATGGGAAAACAATGGCAGTCAAACACAATATTTCACACATACTATCTCTATTTGAAGAGGGCTTTTGGGGTCGTCCCACGCATGACGTCGAACACCCTACATCAGTTCATACCCCTCATGAAGTTCCGCACAGATCGACACTTTATTTATATCAATGCGTGTGAAGATGAGCATAAAGAAGAGCTTTAGTCATACTATAAGCTCATAGAGGAGGACCTCAAGGAGATAACTAAGGACTGGTCTACAGAGCTCCTTATCCCTGTTGACCCCACAAAAATGTCTGAGCCCACACTACTTGGTAGCTCAGAGGCAACTCATGAAGAACACGATACACCTGGAACCAGCAGAAGGAAGAAGACCAAAGAGGTACAAAACTTGAGAAACGGATCAGAAGAAACCGCTACAAAATCACCGGGATGAGGAGGTAATGATGAAGTAGCTAAAGAAGAGACCAATGGAAAATATGACCAGCAGAAGTAAGGTGAAGAAACGTCGCCTAGGGATCCTGTTGATGAGGTTGATCCCTCTAAGAAAAAATAGGTTTCCCCCATGAAACCTTCCTCGAGGAAGACATCCAGAGCTAGTAAGACCAAGTTGCAGACTGTGCTCACGCTCGATGACTTCAACTTCATCATCGTAGATGTATTAGATGCTTCGCGGGATATTATGTAGAACACAGAAGCCAAGCAAGTAGCCATGTATGATAGGATCGAGACATAACTCAGAGGGGTAAAACATGCCCTTCACTTCAGCCGCACAGTATCCACTCTGACCCCGCCATCAGAAGAACCAAAGTTGGGAGATGAACCTGCCCAACTCCATAGAATAGATGATGCGACCGAATCTCTCCTTTGTCGAGTGCAAGAAGAGAAAGAACAGGCCACGGTGGCCCTAAAGAAAGCACAAGAGTAAATGGTAGAGCAACGCCGAGTTGCGCAACAGGAGAAGGATGACCTCCACACTAAGTTCGAAGAGGAGAGAGCACAGATCCAGTAAGAGAAAGAGAATTTTCTCGCAGAGCAACTTAGAGTCAAAGAAGCAGTCAGTAGAGCACTTCTCTCTGTGATAGGCTTAGAGCAAAAGGAAGAAGAACCAGTAGAGTAGCAAGTAGCGCAACTTGCAGAATCTATATAGTAGCTTCAACAGAGAATCACATACCTAGAGCTACGAACAATGCCAAGTACCCTGCAGGACGTGCGAGATCGAAGAGAAGCCACTGCCCAGAGTGCAATTGAGAGGATCAGAGCATTTTCTCTGGAATGTAAACAACTTAGAAGTAGAAGTACACAAACCTATGAGCGACTTACTGAAGACCCTGAACTAAAGGCACTGGAGTCACAACTCCAGGAGGCAAAGCAACAAGTAGTGACAGTACAGGCGCAGTTGAATCTCCTGTCAGCAGTTGAAAGGATGAAGAGATCCCAGGAATAGCGCACTTCTCAACAGTAGGTCCACACCATACAGAGAAAAGTCATGGAAGTGACTTAGAGGCTCCAACCAGTCTAGGATGAGGTGTGCCAACTGTTTGAGGAGATTGAAGGCCGAGGAGCAGAGCTGGAACAAATAGTCATTGTAGTCGAACAATTCTTAGAGGGACCTGTCAACGAAGCAGTTATCCAAGAGTTTGCCAAGCAAGAGGCCTTGGCGCAGCAACAGGTCAAAGCATCTCAAGCCAAGCTCAAGGATTTTGAAGCAGAGCTACCTAGACCAGAGTGACTCGGGACGAGTCACAAGTGAGTGTTGGGGGCCTGTTGGACCTTGACCAATTTTTGAGGATCCTTGGTCATGTTTGACCTATTTTGGGACTTTGACAGGCTATCGAAGGTGGACCGCAAGTCGAAGCGGATATTGCGGGATCTCGACCCCTTGTTTAGGGATTTTTGGGTTTTGGGCTTATGTAACGGGTATGGGGATGTTGTCCCATGGGTTTTACCCATGTTTAGGCCCATTTTTTAATGTATAAATAGAAATCTAGGTGATGTATGTAGGGGGTGTATGTGATGCTAAGTGCAAAGGTGCAAGTGTGTGATGCCAAGTGCTAAGTGCAGGTGATAGTTGTACATGCTTTGTGCATTCTATGTGAGACTTGCAAGGCTAAGTGCAAGTGACTGTAAGGGATTGAGTAGAAGCTTTGTGTTGTAACCTAACTCAGGGAAGGAGGATCTGGCAAGGTGCACGCAGATCTCCTGTCCTATGCGAAGTAGGATCTTGTGGCTCTGTGCATGTAGAAGATTGACAGAAGATAATAACAGAGAAGAAGAGTTGGCGGACATAGCCCCAGGCTGGGGGTGAACCACATATATCCTGTGTTGTTATGCTTTGTGCGATGTATTGATGTGTTTACTTTCTTATTGTTTTGGAATAGATAAATGATAGATAGATCTGTTGATGTTTTGTGCTTAATAATATGAATAAGTTCTAGATATAACCTATGTGAATGTGCTTAGTGCTCGACTATACTAGATCTGGGTGAATACTGTAGTGCTCTGTGAGTAGGGTTTTTACTGCGAAGTAGATACTGGTTAAATATTGATGAACTGTAACTGCTAAGTTCTTTGATAGAATATTGTAATCGTATATCTGTGTCCCAGCTAAGGTTGTAGACACTGGAATCCTACAGCCACCCATGCCTCTACCTTGGGTGAGACTTCATCTGCTTCGCAGGTGTTGCTGAAAGGGCCAGTAGTTAGGGTTTTGTTGGTGTGCTCTTGAGCGTTGAACCATGGGTCTACCCATGTGCTAACAGATATCCCTAGCTAATGTTGGTTTATAAAAGTTCTAGAAAGTTACTAGACAGATTTTAAAATTACGCTGAATTTTAATGGTTGTTGCTTACTCAAAAAGGAAGTGGAGATGAAATTGATGAATTTTTTGACCTTGACCCAACAATATGCAAAGAGAGATGAGATGCAATATTTTCGTTCAATGAACTCTAATTACATAAGGGAGTAGGATTTATTTTTCCATAATAAAACAAGTTACAAAACACAATTTCTTCAATCTTTGAATGATCTTGATGCCAAACAATCAAAGCTATCAAATTTTTCTAATTTTCTCTTTTTTCAACAAATATTTGAATGCAAAAATTTCTTTTAAACACTACTAATAGAAAAACAAACTTCAATTTTTTTTCTTTGCAAATAAAAACATAGATCTAAATAAAAAAGAAAAAGTTGTCCAAGAAGATGAATGCACTCACAACGCAAATTTCCCAAAATCAACTCATAATGCAACCAAACATGAAAAAGTAAGAAAACTTATTTGTCTAATACAATAAAAAATCGTTTTCCAATCAACAACAATACAAAACAAAAATATCAATAACAATTCATCTGGAAAGCACCCAAGGATGAAGTCTTGAGATTATACCCTTGCAGCAAGAAGTCAAATATAAAACTATGAAGCTTATGAAAACGAATCTCAACACTTGAGAAATAATCAAATTCAGGCTAAAATATGCAAACCAAGCTGCAAATAATCATTCACCGGGACTAAAAATTCACCCCAAGAAATAATGACAAATCTGGGCAAAGAGGAAAAATTGATTATCACTCCAAACAATTTCTACAGGAATCATCGCAGGCTACAAAAGAGCACAGTGCGATGATCCAGTATCGTCACAGGAAATGGGAAAAACACAGTGCGACATCGTCATTCTGGTTTTAACAAGCAGGGTGCGATGATGATTGTAAATAGGGAAAAAATGAAAAGAGGACAATATGGATCACCCAAAGACTCAGAGAATGAAATTAACCAAAAGCAGGAAAGCTAAAAGAAAAAAGGAAGCAAAATCCAAAAGAGGACATCCCCAGTACAGTCGCCAATTTTGTTATTTGAAAAATCGATAAGTGTAGACACAAACTAATATCCCTAACTTCAACAAGAATCTAGAACAAAAAAAATCAGAATACAAGCTTCTCCTTAGATTTCATTGTAATGTAAACTAGTTTAGAGAGGGATAAATGTCATACCATTTAAACGTCATTGAATCCTTGCTAGTATCGTCCTTGATCCATCTTTGGATTTGTGTGATGTTGAACTTGTTTAGAAACACAAACCAACAAAGAGAGAGAACAACAATATATATATTCCAATGAAACCTATGCATAAGATCAAGGATTTATAAAATAAAAATAGAGACACTTTTATAGGGAATAAATGTGTTACTGCATTATATTGAATGAAAGTGGAGAATACAACCCATTCCTTGATGTTGTAAGGTCCCTTCCAATGGCCCTTTGCTCCAACACACACACCTTTTATCCAATTCTTTTTATGAAGAGCATTCACAACCTGAATTGGAAAGCTAAATCAAATCTATCACAAGTACAATCTTTAGCAGAATTCTTCATGCATAAGCAAGCCTAACCTTTCCCATGAGAGATCCATCCTTATATAGGGTGAAATAGGGATGGATGAGAAGATTAGGATGATCCCATTAAATCAGAGAAGTGAGTAAGATCCAAACTGATCAGAGGCCACCTCATCTTCTAGAAGATTCCCTTCTAGAACTTTTGTGAATTTCATCATTTTCTCTTGTTTGAGCATCGTCGCACCCTATGCACAAGCAGCCTGCAGCACACTGTTAGCAATCAAACGCACTGGCATTTTTTTGAAGAATGATGCCTAATCTTGCAGGGAACTTTTGACTACCTTCCCAAGCTCCAAATTCATATCTGAAAGTATCGTTGGAAAGCTTAGGATCTCTAGTTGTCAATTGACTATTTGAGCGTGTGAAACGACCTTTCCACGACTGGGAAAATTGATTTTTCCCAAGGTAGTTTATTTCTGGAAAACCTGCACTTTCGATGGTTAACTAGCCCTGAATTTCGCCTTCATTAACCACCGAAAGCAGAGCTTTCGGTAGTTAAATCACCCAGTTTTTCCAGTGTTAACCACCGAAAGCCTGTCACTACCAGAATGACCGAATTTTTGCCCAGATCGGGATTTTTTGAGTTGGAATGGTTTGAAACCTCTTCGAATGGATATTTGTCGAATTATCAAGTCAGATCCAATATCTATTTTTGATGGATAAGGGAAAGAAGAGGTGTTTCAATCATTTTGGGTACCTTTTTCAAAGGCAGAAAATCAGGATCTTTTGCACACCTCAGCAAATTCGTATTTTATCTCTTGGAAGAGTCATCAATCAGCCTTGGAAGGCTATTCTGCACTGCACAGGAACTCTAAAAGATTTGAAGACCATGGAATGTGGATTTGACCTCATTTTTAGGACCATCCCTTATCTTTTGCAAACTGAATTTTGACTTTCTATCTTTAGCATATCTGATCCATGCTTTTAGGATCTCAAAACTGCATTGTAAAGCTATAAAGCTAAAGATAGAAGATGAACTAAAGGTTCGATTTTGAGTTCTGTATCTTACTGATATTGTATGAAAGACATATTTTGAAATATATCAAGCCTGCAAGCTTCTTTCATTTGTTGTTGTCATACCTTCCTTCATCTTTGTCCATGCTTATGAGTTGAATGTGTTCTTTGTCTCTGTTTAATTTTCCTATGGTAATTGTCGTCTTACTTTTGACTGCTAAGCAAGAATCATAAGCATATTTGGCTAGTTTGTTGATCCATCATATATATGGTTTATGTATGTTCTGATTGACTGATTAGTTTTCTTATCCATTTGTTATACAAGCCTATCTGACAATAGCTATTGAAGGCCTTTTGTCGCATAAATATAGTTTGACTGTCTTGAAATACAATCTAGAGATTAAAGATATTCATGTTGATCCAAAACCCACACCTATTATTGAGAAAATAGTTTCCAAAAAGATTGAGTTACCAGGCATCTTTGACTTACAGCCTAGGAGAGTTTCCTGGAGTGATAACAAATTGGCGTCGTTGCCAGGGAGAGGAGATTGAAGCTCAGCTTCCTTGGGAGACGACATAGATCCAGCTTTGATGATAGACAAAGTCTGGACATCAATTGGTTGTAATCATCTATCTGGTGACTCCATGAAGGAGGGATCTATTGGCAACTCCACTGGTATGACATGAACAGAATCGTAGCAAAGAGGTATGCCTTCTTTGATTTTTCAAAGATTGTTGGTTTCCCTAATCCAGTACCTACTAGAGATGAATGGGAAAGAAGTATTCCCAGATTTCGAGGAGAAGAATGGGAAGTGCCAGCTGAATACTTGTTGGATTTTCATGACTTTATTCACCGGCTTGAAATTGTGCATGAGGATGTTCAGATCAAGCTCTTCGAGTTTTCTTTAGAGGGGATCGCTTGTGATTGGTGCCGGTCACTTCCGATTGCCAGTATCAGCTCTTTGGAAGATTTTCATGCTGCCTTTCATTTGTTTTGCAAAGAAATATTTTTAGCTGATCTTTTATATCCCGAATGTTGTCATGAATTTCATTTATTGACTAAAGATTTAGATAGTCATGAAGAGTATACTGTTATAATGGATACCTCTCATTGTGATCGAGACATTGATGATCTTCACGATGGAATCCATAGTATAGATGTTTTTGACACTATACCAAATGAATTTACTATCTTAAATTGCCATGAAGATCAGATTGTCCCATTTGAAAACTTGAAAAATGATAAACAGATTTTTATTTTAGCATGTGACAGAGTTGAATCTGTAGCAAATACTGAGAACAGTCTTCAGCTTTTAGATTTGCAGACAAAGGGAAATTGCAGCATACATGAAAAGGAAGATGATGAGCAGAAAGGTTTAGATCAACAGTACATCATGCATGTTTCTTTGATCGAGGTTGAGCAGTTTACATTTAACAAGGAGATCGGTGAAAGCCATCGGCAGCAGCATGTCAGTCTTCAGTTGGAACAACTGCTTAAAGAGGTATTCCTTGATGTTTTTGATGACCCTATTGCCGATTATTGGGAATCTATGAACAACATAAATGTCAAAATATTTCTTTCAGAAGAAGGATGGTTTTGTCATCCTTTTAAAATGCATTTCTGCATTCTAGGCATTCCTTTACTTTTCGGGTCCAGATCAAGGATGTTACCATTTATTTAGATACTTGTATGGCTTCATTGGAAGCGTGATTTTACCTGATCTGGAAGCAGTACAGTGGTTAGAGTAGAAGTAGATAAGAAGAATAAGTTCTTTCTTTGAGCAGGCAGATTACTTTCGGTTTTCTTAAATAAGCAGAGCAAACTACAAGTCAAGCATTAATTATCAATGAATGCCATAGCAGCTGCACATGCATTAGGCAAAGAGACTCCCTTTTTACTTTTAATGGTTGGATCTGGACCATCCTCTCCATTGTCATCTTCATGGCTACCGGTACTACTGTTACAACTAGAGATCATGGAATCATCTTTGTGGTTGCTAGTTGTAACTGCATCATGCAGCTCCTGGAGACGGGAAATGGATATTGTTACTCCCATTCAGATAATATAGAGAGAGCGAGTTCAACCAAATAATAGATGGGAAACCCCTTGTTTCTAAGAATTTAATTGATGCAGTTGTCAACCATACCACAGGATTTCCAATGCTCTAATTCCTCGTCATCGGGCTTTCTATTTTTGTTTCTATTTGCGCATTTTCTTCTTCTTCAAAAGGCACAAACATTGTTTTACAGCGAAAACCAATTCATCCAGCAGATGTTTCATCTCTGTCTGCTCAAGATTTTAGTGTAGTTGGCAACGACCTCAAGCCCTAAACTTAGGGTTATGTTGTTGTTGAGAATGTATTCGTACATCTCTTGCTTCAGCTCTGTCTGTGGGATGACATTGAATATGTAGAAGGGATGGCAGGTGTATGGATTAATGACATCCTGTTTGGTGTACCAAATCATTTCCAATTTTCTACGCTTGTACAGAACAAGATCTTCTGCCGACGACAGTCTAATGGGTAATAAGCAAATTCTTGCACCACAATGTCAACAAACTCTTCTGGGTTATTATCATTTAAATCCATTTAAAGAAACTGAGAAGAGAACTTATCTGCCCGCGAGACAAAAGTTGGAGGAGTGACTGGTCTAAAAGCTATTGGCAGAGGATTTTCATAGAGAGAATGTCTTTTCTCCCTGGTCGCAGAGTGATATAGAAACTGAAATCATAAAAAACATTTTCATACGGGACTACCATAAGAATGGTGTTGGTTAAGCAAAAAAAACAAAATAAAGGAACATTTAAAGCATCCGATGCATGGGGGATTTGATATATGAATTCAAACAGGCAGTTGCCAGAAACACCCGATTTGCAAGCAGAGAATGTGTGTGTAGTTGTCCAATGGAGAAACATAACTTTCCAATGCAGATCCATGTCCAGGGCAACAACAAACTCCACCTTCATCTTAGGCTCCTTCTATGACGTATTTTCAGTAGCTAAGGCCAATGGCAAATGGATCTCCTCTGTCTCACCAGCTGTTTATAAGCCAACACAATTATAGAGGGAAAGAAAACACAGGTGTCGAATTTTTTTTAAATTTGCAGATCGCCCAACAAACCTTTTATTTGGCGTGTCATATGGCCAAGTAGAGATTGCATTGACAGATTATTACTCTTGTGCCAGCTTATATATCTGAGATTGCACCATCAGAAATACGTGGACAGTTGAACACTCTACCTCAGTTCTCTGGTTCTTCTGGGATGTTCCTTACATAATGTATGGTTTTTTGAATGTCATTGCTAAGCAACACCAATTGGAGGCTAACGTTGGTTGTCTTGTTCATTCCATCTATCTTTTTTGTGTTTTTGACCCTTTTTTACTTGCCGGAATCTCCAAGGTGGCTTGTGAGTAAAGGGCGAATGCTCGAGGCAAAGAAGATTCTACAAGAATTGCGAGGCAGAGAGGATGTATCAGGGGAAATGGCACTTCTAGTTGAAGGTTTGGGAGTAGGAGGTGACACATCTATTGAAGAATACATAATTCAGCCTGCTGAAGATCTGGGGGATGAGCACGAATCTGTTTCAAAATATGGTCATATCATTTTATAGGTATCAATATTGCAGAGAAAACGTAGATTAGTATGCTCAGAAAACTTTTACTATTTTGAATTCCAAAAAATCCAGGATTATATGGAAATCACAGAGCGCTCCCTCTCTAGGTTAAAGTCATGCAAGCGCCATTCAGAGAGACGAACGGGTATCCAGGACTTAGAATTTGTTATCTGCTGGTATGGTTTGTTAAACAAGTGATTTAGAGCTGACAGAGGAGGAGGAGTGCAGAGCCACAAATCAAGCATGGGATCGTATGCAAAGGGCACCATGAGGAGCAAGAATTTCTTCAGATTGCAATGATCTCATAACATCAGGAGCCGAAGAAATTAAACAACAAAGACTTCCAGATTAGAGGGCTTGTTCTTAGAAACCCATTTTTTATTAATGTTAAAATCTTGTTGAGTGTTTTGTTGTTTTTTAGGAAGCAAAGTTTCTTGAGTCTGCATATGTCCTTGGAAATTTTTATAACAGCAGTAGGCCATGACCTTTTGATTGGCCTGAACTCTAGAAATGTATATTCAGTATCACTGAGGCAACAGTTACAAGATCCTGGAGGTGAAGATGATCTCGTGCAGGTATGGAGTATGGAAGATCGTGTTGTGGTGGCTTGGGGTGAGAGTTACATCTCTTGGGTCAATGATTGTTGTATTCAATTCATGCTGGACTTCACCTTGTTCAGATAACACAGAGGAAATTTCATTAGTCCTATATGGATATGGGTTCATGAGGTACAATGATGCTCTTTAAAGAAATTGAGCAGGGCGAAGTGTTTGATTCAAATACACCAGGGTTTTCTTTCTTTTCTTGGTGCATTATGTCTAGAGGATGTTTCCAAGGATTTTTTTTAGATGATCTATTGTTATTACAACTTTTTGCTAAAGGCATCTCAAGACAAATGTTTTGTATATGAAGCTACTGGAAAATGAAAAGTCAAACACCTCAAGCTGCCTGCAATGCTCTCATTTCAAGGTTGGAGTTATTCTCGAATTTCCAAACCATGGTTACAGATCTAACCATCTTGCCTATGTCCAACACCTCTCTTCTCAATGAAGAGATTGCCACAACAGATGCCATGTTGATGTGCAAACAACATTTCCAGGGGAGTTTGAAGCAGACATGTTACAGATAAAGAAGATTGTGAAAGATAACAACAAACTTTGGAGAATAGCCAGATGATACATTAATCTGAATGACTCCATGCCCAATACTAAAGGCACAAGGTCTGCCAGGTTCTTGAAGACCTCGCAGGGAGGTCTCCATCCCAGTTGGAGCCAGATGTTAGCGATCAAACACACTGGCAATTTTTTGAAGAATGATGCCTAATCTTGCAGGGAAATTTTGACTACCATCCTAAGCTCCAAATTCATATATGAAAGTATCATTGGAAAGATTAGGATGTCTAGTTGTCAATCGACTATTTGAGCATGTGAAACGGCCTTTCCACGGCTGGGAAAATTGATTTTTCCCAAGGCAGTTTATTTTTGGAAAACCTACACTTTCGATGGTTAACTAGCCCTGGATTTCGCCTTCATTAACCACCGAAAGCAGAGCTTTCAGTAGTTAAAGCACCCAGTTTTTCCAGTGTTAACCACTGAAAGCCTGTCACTACCAGAATGACCGAATTTTTGCCCAGATCGGGATTTTTTGAGTTGGAATGGTTTGAAACCTCTTCAAATGGACATTTGTCAAATTATCAAGTCAGATCCAATATCTATTTTTGATGGATAAGGGAAAGAAGAGGTGTTTCAATCATTTTTGGTACCTTTTTCAAAGGCAGAAAATCAGGATTTTTTGCACACCTCAGCAAATTCGAATTTTATCTCTTGGAAGAGTCATCAATCAGCCTTGGAAGGCTATTCTGCACTGCACAGGGACTCTAAAAGATTTGAAGACCATGGAATGTGGATTTGACCTCATTTTTAGGACCATCCTTTATCTTTTGCAAACTGAATTTTGACTTTCTATCTTTAGCATATCTGATCCATGCTTTTAGGATCTCAAAACTACATTGTAAAGCTATAAAGCTAAAGATAGAAGATGAACTAAAGTTTCGATTTTGAGTTATGTATCTTACTGATATTGTATGAAAGACATATTCTGAAATATATCAAGCCTGCAAGCTTCTTTCATTTTTTGTTGTCAGACCTTCCTTCATCTTTGTCCATGCTTATGAGTTGAATGTGTTCTTTGTCTCTGTTTAATGGTCCTATGGTCATTGTCATCTTACTTTTGACTTCTAAGCAAGAATCATAAGCATCTTTGGCTAGTTTTTTGATCCATCATATATATGGTTTATGTATGTTCTGATTGACTGATTAGTTTTCTTATCTATTTGTTATACAAACCTATCTGACAATAGCTCTTGAAGGCCTTGTGTCACATAAATATAGTTTGACTGTCTTGAAATACAATCTAGAGATTAAAGATATTCATGTTGATCCAAAACCCACACCTATTATTGAGAAAATAGTTTCCAAAAAGATTGAGTTACCAGGCATCTCTGACTTACAGCCTAGGAGAGTTTCCTAGAGTGATAACAGACGCTGCAGTCCAGTTTTGGTGTAGCATGTGACGATCAAGAATCGTCGCACCCCAAGCATTTAGCAGGGTGGGACGATCTCCTTTGACATGGTTTTTGAAAAAATAAAGATGATTCATTTTCTCATGGAGAAAGTCTCATTTTAGTAGCTTCAGGGAACATAGAGTTGAGTCCTACACATATCGTCAGTTGATCATAGGGTTGACCAAAATAATGTGTAACAGTGTCATTATTATTTTCTTGTGTGTGGTTGTGTGAACCCTTGACTTCCCTTATGACCTGCAATCTTCCATATCTAAATCATCTGCAATTGTACATTGGATTGCACCAAAGGATATTCACATGGCTAGCATTCCACGATGGAATCAAGAGATAGATGTCATTATTTATATGTTCGAGAAGGAATTTCCTATCAGTTTCACAGACTTGCAAGTCCATTTTCTAATTCACCTAACTAAGGTACATGAAAAATTGGTACATGAAAAATTCGAAGAGGTTTGTTTGACAAAGGGAAAAACCCAAGGGGTCTCTAGTGGAGGGGTACATAGTATACAAGTCATTCTATTATGTTGGTGAGTACATCAAGTAATTCAATGAAACATTAATTAGATTGGTTTGGGATAACCAATGAGATGAGGACAAAAAGTGAAGGGTAGATTTTCCAAATGAACAAAAAAAGGCACATGATAAAGAGTAAGTCATTTATATTTTGTCAAGTTTCTAAAGAGTAAATTTTTACTCTAAACTTGATGATATATATTTGATCTTATACTATTCATTTTGATGTCATGAATACATTAGTGAATTTAGAAATTGATGTTATCAATAAATTTGTTTTTACAACATGGAGACAATGCAACCATGGGTTGCATTGCATGCAAAGAAGAGAAAGAAATGGGGAAATGAAATAATTTAGATGATTGAATGGTAGAAGCATGCCTTATCTTGATTAATTAAAAGAAAATATGTAAATGATTTGTCCCAACACCTGGGTGGTTAAATAGATTAGAGATAAATATGGCACATCTAGTTGTTATGTGTGTGGTGAAGAGGATGCACTAAACATAGGGATTATGTGCAACAAATTTTTAATAATCTCTCTATGTACATTGTTTAATGTATATTGCACATTTGAATTATAACATGTATTATGTTTATATTAATGCTTAAGTTATTAGACATACAATAGCATCCTTTGTTTATATTTTTACATATATGTTTGTTCCCATCTATGTGGGCATATGGAAATCATTTTCTCACTAAGGTTGTCAATGATGAACATGCCACACTTGATAATGGAGTTGAGGTTGAGTTCAACCAATCTAGTCATGCTAGACACTTTGATCATAAACTAACAAAGGGCAAGTTAGGTTACGTCAAAAAAATATGAGAGACCATGCAAGTTGAAATATCATTTTTCCAATGTGTTATTAGGTGCAATCAGTGGGATTGTTACAACAAAGTTTTCCTCACTCCATGTAGCTTGCTTGGATTTCCTTTCATTTCCCTCTGTAGACTAGAAGTCCCTTTTTTTTCACTCTAGAACCAAAAAATGCACATTTTTGTACATATACATTCCCTATCAGTTATAGAACAAGCGTATATGCAGGTTTCTCCACTATATCCTGCATACATCGGGTTTGGTGCTCAAAACTTAAAAATTATGTCAGGTTTCCATGCCATGTCACGAGATCCATGATCGTTGACCTTCCATATACTAGAAACAACTTGACTTGGCCCTTCAGTTCCATTTGGAGGCTATAAATTGAGCCATATCCAAGCCTAATAGACAATTCAACATTGATAGCAAAGCCACTTTGGAGAAATTTCACTTCATATTGAGTCTGCATGCCTTTGTCCTTGAAATCCTGAACTTCTTGTGTTCAGCCCCTAAGATCTTCTTGCTTTGTGATGGAGAACCTCATTAACTCCTATATATGAGCTTTCCTTTGCGAAGGATTGAAGTGGTGGAGGCCCAGTTGGAGGGACTTATTTTCTCGATTTCGATATGTCTCGTTACATAAGTTTTTCACCTATCCATAGAGAGATTTTCCTCATAACAGAATTGGCAACTTCAATGGGGAGATCTCCTTTTTTGGGGTATTGAGTGTTTTTCTCCTTGATTTTCTCTTTGTTTTCCTGTGTTTCCTTGTCGCTTGTTGCTTGACAGCCTATATTTTACCTTGCATATGAATTTCTTGGTTTAACCCTTTCCCTAACAATGTTTTTCTTGGTACACACAATTTTTCCCTTGACCGATGCGTACATACATGAGTTGTCTGCCTTTAGGGGGCGTATATACGTGTTTTTTTACTAAACAGACACGTACATCATTTCTTAAGTCTGGCTGGATGAGTTTGGTGTTCTATAGATGATTTTTGTTGGTTGTTGAGTCTTCTTAGGTCCCTATTCTAACTGTTAAGTGCCTACAGAGTGATAGGAAGCCTTTTTATTGTTGAATTTTTGGGAGAAATTATTTCTTGTCATCTTTCTCATTGGTTGTCCTTGTGTACCGGTCTGAGTAGTTGCTTCTTGGTATCCTACCTGGCTTGTCTCTTTTTTCTTATAGTAGGGCCTGCCTGTGAGCTTGTTATTCAGTCCTTGCATTTTCTTTTCATTATATCGAAAATAAAAAATATTTGCTCACTTGCATTGTACTTATGGAATTTTCACTTTTGATTATTTTGCATTGATTTTGACACATTTGGAAATATTGCACTTCATTGAAATTGTAGAGATTGCATTTGGAAAAATTGCATTTAGAAGCATACCATCTCTATGAAATTCAATACTAGTACTTAACAATGTTTTTATATTTGATTATTTTTATATGTTCAGTCGTAATACCATCAAGTTCACGATTGCACATATTGAGTAAGAAGAATCCATTAAAATTAATGTTGAATAATTAAAATTGATTAGAAATTATTTTATTTTTCAGGGTACACAAACAAGTATAGGACCTAGGGCCTTGGAATAGGATTTTGTGATTAAAATTCTCCAAGGCTATTAAACTCAATGTATGTGTTTGACCAGAGAGTGGTGAAATGCATTCTGTAATCGATGACGTGAGGAGGTTCTGATCACACCGTAGTTAAGCGTGAGGTCACACGAAGTTGGTTGCAAAGATATCCCTCTAATACCTTCCTAGTGTCAGAGATATTTTTGGGGTTCTATTCATATCTGGGGGTCTCGCTAGTGACTTTACCTCTGTGAGAGGCACTTATTTCGAGATTTTGGGATTTTCTACCCTGCCCATATAGTGGACTGAACTTGTGACTGCTCACCTACGCATTGGTTATATCATGGTGAATCTATTTTCTTGACATAGTAAGCCACATAGGTTACTTGCAAGGGTTATTCTGCAGGTACCCTGAGTCAGATAAGGGTCGGACAACATGTTGAGGGGTCCTAAATCCCTTTAAATCAACAATAGGAACCAAACCCCCCACAGAGGCCCAATTAGACTCTGTGGCGTTTGATGGTGGAATGGTTCTCCTGATATTTCGATCTAGCCAATTTATCAATGGGATTTACGTGGTGATTGACAGGATATCTTCCTATGAAAGTTCCTTCTTCTGTTTAAACATTCTCTTTTGTATTTTCTTTTATTAGATGAGTCTGATAAAATGATATATGCTGGTATAAACCAAATAGTGGAAGGGAGTCTTAACTACTGAAGAAGTCTGAGCTTGGGATAACCCTCGTGCTTAAGCATGCAGACAAATATATTCACACATGTTACATGCCTAGTACTAATACATTAACTTGTTGGTATTTCAATTATTGACTGAGATACAATTATCATAAAGAAAATACGCATGTAATAAGATGATGGAAAGAAAAATAGTTTCCTTAGCTCTAACATTAATCACACATTAACACAACGATTTGTTTTGCATCATTAAGAACAAGAACTGCAAAAAAAATATTGAGACAGATAACTTATCAATAGATTCATAAAATCTTACTCGTTACAACATCAATTACTGAAATAAAGTTGGAAGTAATTCCTCCTCAATCTAATCATACAATGCCTTTGATGAAAAAACAATATTTTGTCTCTGGTCCTAAACAAGACTTCTCAATTAAGGTAGTTCAGAAATAGTTCTTTACAATTCCAAAAATGAGGGTCTTTACCCAAAAACATCGACCTTTGCTAAAAGGTCAATCCCTTTATTTATATAGAATCACTAACTAAGCTACTACAAGTTTAAGTTAAGTAAAACAAAATATCGCCACGTGGTGCTTGATCTCTTTGTTCTCTGAGAATAATCTCATGGTTTTATTGAATTGGATGACTCTTCTCATACTCTGACCACTTGATGAAGAGTTCCTCAAATGTGTTGGCATATGGGAACCTATGCTGGTCCATCGGAGTTGAAAGACTTTCTTTCAGTTCTACTTCCCATTCTCTATACTTGACTATTTTGGCACTCAATTGCTGAAGAACAGCACGAGCCTTGATCAGATGCTCCATAAATTGTTGTATTTGACCTGGCGCCATGCTTTCCACCTGTGCGATCTTCGTTGTCCATGTTGAATATTGTTCTACATGTCGCTTGAGTATGTCATGAAGGTCGACAAAGTCTTTGGGTGAGCCGAATTCTGGGAGGACGATGCCTTTCATCTCCCGGTTAATATTTTCCAAGCCTTTTTCACACTCGACCCACATCTTCTATATCTCCCGCTTAGGTTCCTAGGCCATATTTACCTAGTATTCGTCTGCTTTCCTGATTCGATCGATGTTGTTTTCTCTTAGCAATTGAATACCGTGCTCTTCTATGTCTTGGACCTTTTTTACTATGCTGATGTAATCAATCCTTTCTAACACTTGGTATGCTTCTTCATACCACCTTTCCATGTCTTTGCAGGTTGCTAGTGCCATAAGGGTATCTTCTTGGAAATAGGCTATCCTTGCAGTGAAAAGGTGTTGTTCATTTGTGAATTTTGCATAAGCATCCTCGAACTCACTCCTCAAAAATACCGTGGCCTACGTGGAGTCTTGATCGTATTTTTCCAAATGGCACAGATGCTCCAAATCCTTAAGTGCAGCGGTCGGTTCCTTTTCATCTCTCCTTGCTCGATCCAACGTGGCATCTGTGATAGCCATCCCTACGTCGATAAGATCAAATGTTTTGGCGTGTTCTGTACTGAGCAGCTTCTCCTCTGTGGTGATGGGAAATGCACTATCTAGCATGAACCTTCTCTTCTTGGTGGTCCTCTTCATGATAGATGTTCTCTTCTTGACATAGGCGATCGCATGTATGTCTACGACCTCATCAACTGGATCAAGGATTTGTTGTTCTCCCCAGGTTAAAGTGTTTCCCAGGCTTCTAGATGTGTGTATTTGTTCTAGGGTTGGTTCCTGGACCTGTTTCATATGTTATGATGGCTCGAACTCCATTTGTTGTTCATCGGCTAGTGAGGCATCGACCAATATTGAAGAACCATGGATAGGTTCAGTACTTACGTGGTAGTCAGTTTTCGAGGCATCGATCTCTTGTTGTTGAACCTCCTTTTCTTGAACACCTGATTCTAGCTCATCCCTCGAGCTGTCTTTTGGGGTCCCCGGAAGGTCAAGTAATTAAGTGTCTAAGACACTTTCAACCTCATGGTCTCTCTACGGAAGGTCATGAACTAGAGCATTGGGACTTGCGGTAGATGCTTTTTCAGGTTCCTTCTCCTCTGTAATCATTACCGAAGTTACCAGGGAGACCTCCAGACTCTCCTCATTGTCATAGATGGTAATCAGTTCAAGCAGTGGGTTTGGTAAACCTGTTTCACCTGGAATCCTTGAAACCTCGGGTTGGGATGTAATGGTCCCTCATGATCTAATCTGTGGTGATGGAACTCTAGGATTTTCCAAGATGATGATTTCTTCCAGTTGTATTGTCTCTAAGCCACTTGGCTCTCCTATCATTGTGATTGGGTTCTCTGAGGGGATCCTTATCATTTGTACGAGTTCAAGGTCGTTCTGTAACTAGTCAATGACCCTCTAGGATCATTCTAGTAAAATAATTCCTCTCCTTTGGGCCTTTGGGATCTCTGTTGCTATGATTTCTTCTCTATCTCTAAGAGCCTCTTGAGCTGACTTCTCTATTGTCTCCACCTGTTCATCCATGCTCATAGCCATGAACCTAGTCATGTTCGGGTTATCTTTCCACTGTACTACCTTCTCTTCTGTAAAAATCTCATCCTCAAACTTGTCATGCGCGTATGGCCAACAGGACGACCCTTGTGAAGCATGTTGAAGGACTAGTACCTTATAATCGTGCTTGCAAAACCGGCATGTTGGGAACCTGAATTCATGTTGACTCGACCCTTATTGTTTGGCTTGAGCAGTTTCCTTCACTAGATAAAACCGCACATGGAAGTCGTAGGGTATGAAAGCCCATTTCTTGTCCTTAACTAGTGTGGTGTTATAGCCCTGCAAGATAGTCTGATAGAAAATTTCTCCTACAATGAGTCGGTCTGGGACGTGAGAAAGGAGTAAATGCGGTGCTCCAATGGCCCCAAACACCCTGATATAAGTTGTGTGTTCATCTAGATACTAGTGGCCTACCTTCGATATCATTTTCTTGGCTGTTACAGACAACCTTGGGCATTCCTTCTTAAATAAAATGAAATAGACTCTGGCGATGAATTCATCGCATATAAGGGAGTAAAATTTTTTGTACCTGTTCTCCCATAATATGTTGAAGTAGACGTGAATAGGAAGTTATGTAACATGACAACTCAAATTCATACCAATGAAGACATTTCTCGCACAGATTACATCGAGTAGGTACGAGGCCATGTGAAACGCAGGAGCTTCTCCTTATTTCATCATTTCAGCATGTACTAAGTTGGTGCTCAATTGTTTGGAGATGATTGTTCCCTAGTTGAAACTACTCCCCGAGATAGCCACAGTGTACGATAGGGGCATCCACGCTTCTGAGAACTTGGAGTAGTCCTTTTCTCCATATAGTCTGCAGATTAGAGCCATCAAGTAGATGTATGGCTCTCTCAAGTTAACTACCCCATACCAGCCATTGCTCCGGTTTTTGAATTTATTTTCCTCCTTCCATCATGAGGCCATCAACCAACTGGTGTCATGGACTTCATAAAACTTCACCATGAATTATGTGTTCAGCCGCTCCTCTGGGTCCCTAAGTTTGTAGTACTTTTGGACTTCTGTCGGGAGAAAAAATCCAACAAACCTGCCATTCTCATCATTGATGAGCAACTTTTGAGTGTCTGTATGATGAATTAGCCAACTCAAAACCTCAATGCATGGGAAAACTGGAGTTCGACAGGCTCCCATGTGTAGGCACGACTGTCGAATGTTCGGGAAAACTTGATCTTCAAGCACCCTTACATCTGGGTCGATGTGTGGGATATACTCCAGATAATCCTTCTGATTGATTATGTTTAATATATCTCCCCATTGTGGGAGCATTATTTTGTATCCAGTGGTTGCTTCTATATCACTGAAGACCAGAGGTTGAATGAATGCTTTCTTTGTCGAGGTTTTAATAATCATCTCTGCCCTGGGGGTGTATTCTAACTACCTCGTAGTATCAGGAGAATAACCCTCACCAACTTCTACCTCTTTTAACTTAGGTGCCTTGGTGAGTGCCTGGTCATTGGATTTCTTGGAGGCATTTTTTCCTGTAGCTAAAACATAGTTAGATGTTTTGTAAAAGATCAACTTCTGATATAAAAAATATACGCCTGCCGAATTGATAAAATTAAAAACATACCTATGTTGCTTTTTTAACCTAGTTTTGATGGTCTAAGAAACAACGAAGTCTTGATATGCTCTCTTTGCTTCTTTGGATGCTCTGGAAATGGAAACTTGTGTGCATAATAGAAGTGTTTGAAGTCGTTTCTGTGATTTAAACAGAGATGAACTTACCTTGTCGCATCAACCATTCAATTTAGGATATGCTTGTGGTTCTATAAAATCTTCCGCCAAATCTTGATGAAGTTTAAAAATAAATTCAATCCTAGTTCTATGGCGCAGGCACAGGATATAACGTGGCCTATCGATGATTTCAAAATCATGTCGTTCAATTGGCGCACAGGGTAGCAATGTATGTGGGGTGAAATATTAATTGGCCTATTAAATGAAAAAATTCGATCGTATCTTGTGCTGAAAACATCCCATCATTTTGCTAATCTAGCCGGTGGATCAGGGGTTTGGACTTCTCTTTAAACATCGTTCATTAATATCTCCTAGCAAGAGGTCTGACACCGATCCATCTTTCCATACAGAGCTGACGTGGAAAAGTTGACTTGGAGGTGTGACTAGGACACAGGGAACCTTAAGATGACTCGGGATGAAGCTAGACCATATGAGAACCCTATGCGACAAAGACACATGGCACTTGAAACTGACTTCTTCGTTTAATCGTGTTATTCATAATCGGGGACTTTTCCTTAGATAATTGTTCTCACAACAGATCCCACTCCGTCGACGTCAAAAATTATCAAGGATAGCCGATTAGTGATAAGCTTAACTAGGTGCTCCAGGATTAACTCACTCGAAAATTGTCGATGCTGAAAGTGCATCGGGGATTGGCGATTAGAGATGCGTCAAGGCAGAAATTTTCACTGATTTAACTCTTCAAGATTTTGCCGACCCAGAACCAACGCATATGTCATTGGATTTTGGGAATTTACCATGACTCATGTCAACGTTTAGTACTCTCATATTATGTCGACGTCGATGGTGATCGAATATCTCCTGAAACTGTGTCGCGAATTACCAACGTGAACTTATTCTGCCTTTTACCAACGTCAATGGTGCATTGATGATCGACGATTATTATTATTGTGTGGCCACTTTATCTTCTTGGATTTTTCCGACGCCAAACATAAGCGTGCTTGTCACAATGTTAGCTACAGATTCTAAGTTAGAATGGCAAGTTCTGTCAGACACAAGTCTTCATTTAACAAGTTCAAAACAAATCCGATTTGATCGATAAGAGTCATGAAAGAACAAATAATCACCCCTTTATATTGAGTTGAATTCAAACAGTAAAAATAAAACAAGTGGTACCCAAAAGTGACATAATTTCAAAAAAAAGAAGATTTTAGGGTGTCTTGAGTGCTCAACAAATGGAAATTCTCTAGGAGAAAGAAGAATATATGTTCCTTCCCTCGAGCCTAGCTGATGCGGAAGCTGGTTGGGAAACTAATTGGCTTTTCTTTTGTCAGAGCCTTTCATATACTTGCATTTACAATCTCTCTGGTTCATGAATATGGGTCCGCATATGGAGTTTCAACCTTTATTCCACCTTCGTTCCTCTTGATCGTGACCCATGCTCCCTTTTGACAAGAGTCGGGTAAATAATTCACTAGCACTAGGCCATTTTAGTTATTATTATTCACTCTCTATGGTGTTGCTCTGTTGCCAATAAGTGTACATAGCCCCGATGGAGTCACCCCGATGTCACAGACCTTGCTCCGTTGCCAACGAGCGTCCATAGCCCTGACAAAGTTATTTGCATACCCTATCCTACTTTGCACTCATTTTATATAATTGATTTATTTTGGCAGAGATGCCCTGAGCGAGTGGGAGAGGAGGACGTCTGTTATCTGGAATGTGAGATGGTTAAGGTGAAATTATTACTAGATCTATCTAAAGGTACATGTGGTCCTTTCCAAATTTTCATCTTTCTCTTTAGGTTTTACCAGACCACTAGGCAGACACTTCATCACTCGCCAAGGTTGCTTGTTTTCAAAATATCAGACACCAAACTCTTTGAAGAAAAAATGCAATTGTCCAACGTTTCTTGTGTTTCACATAAGCGTGATTTAGGAACAAACTTTGCTACACCATATTGATTAAGTTCAACCAATGTCTTATGGAACACAACTTTATTACAAGAAAAAACTAAACAAAAGAGAAAACAAGAATAAAATGACTCTGCAATCAGTCTACCTTACACATCTATCCTAATAAGAAAACAACATGAAAAAACACACACACACACATTTTTTTTTTAACAGAAATATTGTTTTAGGGCTTGGTTTTATACAAGGAGGGTGTCGGGTTCCCCCCTTATATTTTGCAACCGATACGTGTCTGCCCCAAGTTTCTCGGATACCTGGAAACGTTTGAACCATAGATTCTGAAACTTTGAATGTTTTCCCTTAGGTTCATTTGCTCTATCCCATTTCAAGACTAAGTCTCCTACTTCAAAATTCTTCTCTTTGGCCTTATGCTTGTCAAACCATATTTTAACTATCTTTTGACGAGCGACGAACTTTGATTTTTCTTTCTCCCTTTCTTTTTCCAGCATGAGGAGGGTATCAATTCTCTTTTGAATAACTAATGAGGGTTGTCCTGTAGATCCCTGAGCAAGCTAAAGAGATGAAAGATACAACCCATTTGGGAGAATGGCTTCTTATCTGTATACTAGAAAGTATGGGGAGTTCCCTATAGCTTCCTTGGGTGTTACTCTATAATCCCATAAGGAATTATGAAGTGAGATATGCCAATTCCCTTGATTGTCTGCAACTTTTTTCTTCAAGATCCTCACTAGTTTCTTATTGGTTGATTCTACCACTTTGTTCCCCTGTGGATAGTAGTTTGCAAAGTATCTGATTATGATTCCTTTTTCTAGAGAAAACTATGTTAATAGAGTGGAAGAAAATTAAGCGGCATTGTCGAAAACAATAACGGAAGGCATACCAAACCTTGTGATCAAATTTTTTTCTATGAATTGGATTACCATCTTTTCATTCATGTGAGTCAGAGGGATGGCCTCTTCCCATTTTGTAAAATAGTCCACAACAGCCAGTATGTATCTATGTTGTTTGGAATAACTCAGGGTAATATCCCCTATGAAATCTAACCCCCATTGTGTGAATGGTCTAGATATGGTCACTGGTTTGAGTGGGATAGCTGCTCTATTTTCCCTCCCCACGCTTATTTGACAAGTTTTACAGTTTCTAGCATATGTATGAGAGTCTCTAAATAGAGTAGGCTATTAATAATCGACTCTCAGTATTTTGTGAGCAATGGTATTCCCTGCAAAGTTTCACCTATCGGACCATCATGGAGCTCCCTTAGGACCTTATCTGCATCTTCATGTTCAAGACATATCAAGAGTACCCCATCATAATTTACTTGGAAAAGTACCGAATTTATGAGGCGATATTGTGTCGATTTCAGTCTAGGAGCTCTCCTTTCCTTGGGGTTTAAGTTTTCTGGGAAAGTCCCATGATGCAGGAGGTAAATTAGTTTTCCATACCAAGACTTGTTCCCTGGGGGAATGTATAAATATTCATTACACCATAACACTAATTCATTCTCCCACAAAGAGTCTTCATTTATTTGGTCTTGAGCTTCTGCGGCCAGTTTACATAGTCCTTGTCCCTTAACTAGTTTGGCAGGTTTTATATCTAGATAAAATTCTTGGACAACTTCCATCCAATTTTCTCTTCTCTCCCCCATCTCTTGTTGAGTGAATAGGGATCAGACTGTGGGGTGAGGTACAATGACTTTGGTGTGATTTTTTAGGATGTAATATTTGAAATGTTTTGCTGTTGTGTACGCCGCATAAGCTTGTTTTTCTATAGCAGGGTAATTCAATTTGGCCCCTTAGAGATTAGTGCTCATGAGTGATAATAGTGCCTCATTGTTATCATCATCCTTCTGGGTTAAAACTGCAACTAAGGATTGGTCAGAGGTGAAAGTATAGAGGAAAAAATATTTACTAAAGTCAGGACTTCGCAGCACCAGAGCTTGAGATATGGAAGTATTGATATTGTTGAAAGCAACTTTTCGCTCGTCATCCCACTTAAAATCAACATCCTTGCGAATGATTTTTTGTAAGGGTTTGACCGTTTCAATGAAATCGGGCGTGAAATTCCTCACAAAATTAATTTTCCCAAAGAATAATTGCATAGCCTTTTTGTTGCGGGGTAAGGGAAGCTGGGATATTGCCTTTATTTGTTCTGGATCTATGCAAATTCCTGCCTGAGATATAATATGACCTAGTAGTTTCCCTTCCTCGACACCAAAGATAGTTTTCTTAGGGTTTAAATATATTCCATATTCCCTATACCTTTCAAAAATATGGGTTAGATGTTGGATGTGGTCTTTTCTGTCCGTTGAATACACAACCACGTCATCCACGTATACTACTACACATCTGTTAATCAATCTGTGAAATGCTACATCCATAGCCCTTTGGAAGGTTGCTCCTGCTTTAATCAACCCAAAGGGCATGTGTTTATAAGAAAAAGTTCCCCACTTGTTTCGGAAGGTAGTTTTGAATCGGTCTTCCTCTAAGAATAGAACCTGGTTATAGCCTAATGTAACACACCTGACCCCTAAGTGCTCTTTTAAGGGGTGGGGCATCAAAATTTCGCTTTCCTTAACTCTCTCTAGGTTCCCCTTTCTTCATATTGTAGGTTCTTCCAAACCCATGGGCTCTTTCCTGGACCCTTTGAAGGATTTGAACAACAGGCGCTATCTCTTCATGCTAGCCCCTTCCCTCATATGACCTCAAACTGTGACCACAGGACTAATCAAAAGGCGCTTTACAACTTTGCGACTTCGGGTATTCTGCTGTGAGTCACCCGACTTTCCCGACTTCCTGAATTCTGAACTAGAGCATAGCGAGCGCTAGCTCCTTCCCTTATTCTCCACTGAGGTGACCTCCAACTATGACCTGGGGCCCACTTTCGAGTGTTTCAGGACTTTTCACTTCGCAGAATCAAAATTTAGCTCACCACCTTCTCCCTAAAATCCAAACTCCGAACTTCACTTATGTTAGATCAATGGTCCACAACCTTCTGCGATCCAACGATCCAGATCACCTCGTGACTTTGAGTTTCAAAGGTTTAGTTGAACCAACATATGGTTCTCCTATCGCGTGAACTCTGAACTCACAGATCTGACAGTCAAGGTGGGTCCTGATAGATCCTTGGATCTATGGTCCAGATCGCATCGTGACTTTGGGTTTCAGACTTCAGAGGATCCGTCCCCTTCATGATGATTACCAACATTCGTCGAACTTGCGAAGACTGAAGTAGTCGAGGCGTTAACACCTGCACTCCTTCTTCAAATCTAACTGTCGTGACAGTCCTTGGATCCTCCCGAACGGATCTTGTCTGTTCATCTTCCAAACGAAAGGATATTCCCTTTCGATACTTGAGTCTCTCTATTCTTCCTTAGCTTTGTTGGCTCTGAAAGGCTTAAGATATTGACGCTCTTTCTCTTGAACATAATGCTTGGACGAATTCTTCCATGCACCCCTTACGTTCATTCCTCAACCTTAGGACTTAAGAGGTTCTTGACCTATGCCCACCTCATAGAGACTCTATGCATATGAGCACCACCTCTCCTGAGCTTAACAAACTCCATCCTCCCAGAGACTCTGGGAAATTGGGAGTGTCGACGTGAACCCGTGAAAACCATAGCCAAGGTCGACGAACTCACAGTCCACTTATTTTAACTTAAGCCATCGCAGGGCTTGGGAATTTATGTATACAAATCAGAAAATTCCATACTTACTTAAATACACAATTTAAACAAGAATAAAGAGATACAATATAATAATTAAATAAACATGCATATCCCTGAGTCGTTCAAAGGATATGAAACTTTATTACATAGTTACATATCAATTACACATGGTATGAGAATACTTATCTATTACAGGTTGCAACCAACTAACTGATTGTGGGTGTGTGCCTTTCCACCCAACCATAGGCTTAGAGGCCTTCATTCTTAGCACTCTAGCCACTCTCATGCCAAGCCATGATATCACTAGGGAATTTATGCCATCTCTCATAGAGACTCTCTCTGTCATAGCAACCCTACAAGGTTTATCAGATGCTTCCTCAGCATCAAGTTCATGTTCAGGTCCTTTAGGTCGTGTTCTCTGCACTTCCTTTTGGTTCGCGCATCTCCTTCCGATATTGCACTCCCATCTGGTGTCTCTCCTCTTGCTTCTCTCTTTCTTACCATTTTCGTGTGTTTTTATCTTACCTTCCTTCTTTAGGAAGGTTTCCGACCTATCCCGGTCCTTCTATCAGAAGGAATCTCAGGCCTGCAGGTCTCTGTGGTACTTCGGGCTGACAACCCATGTCTCCATTCATGGGGGTTTTTGATTATTCAACCACTAGTCGTTTCCTTCATTAACTGATTCTTTCCTCTAGAGATATCATGGCTCGTACTTCAAGGCTTCACCCTCCAATAGTTAGTTATGGGAAATTTAACAATAATACATTTACATCATCCACATGCCTTAGCATGGAAATCCTATTTTATGATTAATTACAAGCTAGGGGAAACAAGGTGTTACAATTCCCTCCCCCTTAAAGGAACACCTTCCTCGGTGTTCCTTCTCAGAAGCACTTGTTATGCCTTTCAGATTCCCCCACTTCAGAAGTCTTCCCCTTCATCCTTGGTCAGGTACTTTTTCATACTCTTATTCTTCGTCACCTTCCTTCAATAATTCTTGTGCAACAAGCACATTAATCACAATTTTATGCAAAAACATCTTACTGTTGTTCAAAATTCAAGAGGAAAATTTCATAATCTAGCACAATAATTATCTGTGTAGTTCGTGTGGTTGCATCCACATGACTGTCTTTTTATCTAGGCTCATTGTTTTTCCTAGACATACCCATTTTGTGCATGATCCCAATCAATAGTTTACAAGAACTATCAAGGTCTCGTCTCCCTTGCAGTCACTCACCCTCCAGGCCCAGGCTCAAGCATCCCCTTCTCTGCTATACAGTTCCTCGGGTGATCCATCTTGCCTTGCCAAGGATTTCTCGCACAAGAATAGTTTCAGAGACTTCATCAAGCCTTACAGTCGAGGCATCCCTTAGACTTTCTTTGTCGATGCATCCCTCCAGCTTTTGTTACCTCAACACAACATATTCCAGGCGATCATGACTTACCATGGGGTTCTCATGTCTCAACAATGGCCTCTTTCATGATTTTCATCTTGACAACCTTCACCTGTTCTTTCTGGACATATCTTTTCTTCTCACTTGTATCACAGGCATACAAAAATTCATGAGACATCATCATAAATTTCAAATTCAAATTTTCATTGCAAATCTATCACCCATAGATTTTCAAGTTCCATATTTATTTTCAGATCTGTTCCACACAGAACCAGATTCACAAGCATGGGACTTTCTTCCCCATAGCACTTTATCTCAACATGAAATCGGTCATCCTTATGGGCTTACAACATTGCCACATCCAACACTCTTTCTTCCTGCAAGTCAACTTTCCTCAGCTAAACAAATTGTTAGTTTTCATGCACACTATATTTTCGTCTCATACTTGCAATGGCTCATAAACAATTTCAGAATTGTGCATACTAACAATCCAATTCACTTTTTCAAAAAGGAAATACCATTCCTTGTAGTTTGTCTCAGTAGGAAATTGGTCTTCCTTATGGGCTTACAACACTGCCATATCTAAGACCTTTTTCTCCCTGCAATTCATCATTTTCATAGCCAAACAAACTGTTAGTCTCTCATGCATCCATGTATATATATATATAACCATGCACACTAACAATTCATCACATCTATATAAACATGAAAAGGGAATCCCATTCCTTGCCTATGCCTCATTTCAACATATCAAACCTTTCAAATCGTAATTCAACGTTTCAAACAATTTTAACAAAGGTTCCAATATTCATGGCCACATTCACACCCAATGCACTCTTGCATTGATTTCAAGTTTGTCACATTTTATGACAGGTCCTTGGCCATGGTGTGTTGGAATTTAACCAACCTTTTCATCATATGGTGTATTCATTTTCATTCATTCTTACAACAAAACTATACTTCCTGTTATAGGCCGATCATGATCCCAAATCAGTACACATGAAACTTCAAAGTTTTTGCATGAATGCACCCAAGCATTATGCCTTCATTAGTAACCAGGGTGCCAACACTCGTGGGCACCCAAGAAATTCTCTTTTCCTTAATACCTCTATAACTTAAGTAGAGTACTGGAAGGTCCTCCTTCCTTAATGGGAAATATGTCATCTTCCCTCTTATGTAAACATGCATTCCCTCAATGCATTCCATGCAACGTGCTAACTATGAGCACCTTGATTCACATAGATCTAGTCCCCATGACCATTGTCTAATCATAGAGTGCTAAACTCTATATTCCTTGACTAGCCCAGAGGAACGTCGTTTTCTCTTCATTCGATCGAGAGTTGTGACCTCAACTCTATTCTTTTTAGGTGCTATCCTTTCGGCTCTCATGTATAGGCACTATGATCATGACTTAACCCCTTATCTACAATTCGATGGTGAAGATATGTCTTCCCCCAGATCCAACGGTTGCAAGGGATTTTGAAACCTCAACTAGCTTGCGGTTTAATTCTCCTTTTGATCTCCGCAATGAATATGGGTCGTCCAATCTATGATCGAACCTCGAACTCAAAACAAAACTATATTGAGTTTAATTTATGAGTACAGGTCCTGACATTAACCCGCATGCATATACCTTCCCCGCAATGAATACGGGTCGTCGATCTTATCCCTAGATCGATTCTAAACCACACGATTCCAAATACAACAACCCTGACATAGAAGTATTTGACCGATAATTTAGACTGAGAGCAGAGCCTTGATTTTCCAAATTCAACCATAGAACCCAATCATGGTACATGTTTACGTGGTATTAACACATGGGTTCCTTGCAGGTCCACCCACCGATCATTCACAGAACAAGGGTTCACAATGTTTGCAGAATCCCCAATGTATTCTCTCTTTATCAGAGAGTTCAATATCCGTAATGAATATGGGTTGTCGATCTTATCGAATGACTCACATTTGATCCGTTAACTCCAGTGGATCATGAAATCGATCTGAAAACTGAGATTGGTTTCTTTCCGATGAACGGCTCGTGTTCACTTCCTCTTTCACGTTCATGATTAACCTGATTCGATTAGGGTTTTCTCTCGCAATCCTCATGATCTTGATCTGTAGTTGATCGAAGGTATTTCTACGATCTCTTAGTAAAGGTTTTTGACCTTTTGAGTCAACATAGATCATTTGGTTCAGATGTTCCTACATCATAACCATGCATACTAACAGTTCATCACATCTATATAAACATGAAAAGGGAATCCCATTCCTTGCCTATGCCTCATTTCAACATATCAAACCTTTCAAATCATAATTCAACGTTTCAAACAATTTTAACAAAGGTGTCAATATTCATGGCCACATTCATACCCAATGCACTCTTGCATTGGTTTCAAGTTTGTCACATTTTATGATAGGTCCTTGGCCATGGTGTGTTGGAATTTAACCAACCTTTTCATCATATGGTGTATTCATTTTCATTCATTCTTACAACAAGACTATACTTCCTGTTATAGGTCGATCATGATCCCAAATCAGTACACATGAAACTTAAAAGTTTTCACATGAATGCACCCAAGCATTATGCCTTCATTAGTAACCAGGATGCCAACACTCGTGGCCACCCAAGAAATTCTCTTTTCCTTAATACCTCTATAACTTAAGTAGATTATTGGAAGGTCCTCCTTCCTTAATGGGAAATATGTCATCTTCCCTCTTATGTAAACATGAATTCCCTCAATGCATTCCATGCAACGTGCTAACTATGAGCACCTTGATTCGCATAGATCTAGTCCCCATGACCACTGTCTAATTGTAGAGTGCTAAACTCTATCTTCCTTGGCTGGCCCAGAGGAACTCCGTTTTCTCTTCATTCGATCAAGAGTTGTGACCTCAGCTCTATTATTTTCAGGTATTTTCAGGTGCTATCCTTTCGGCTCTCATGTCTAGGCACTATGATCCTGACTCAACCCCTTGTCTGCAATTCGATGGTGAAGATCTATCTTCCCCCAGATCCAACAATTTCAAGGGATTTTAGAACCTCAACTAGCTCGCAGTTTAATTCTCCTTCTGATCTCCGCAATGAATATGAGTCGTCCGATCTACAATCGGACCCCGAACTCAAAACAAAACTATATTGAGTTTAATTTATGGTTACAGGTCCTGACATTAACCCACATGCATATACCTTCCTCGCAATGAATATGGGTCGTCGATCTTATCCCTAGATCGATTCTAAACCACATGATTCCAAATACAACAACCCTGACATAGAAGTATTTGACCGATAAATTGGACTGAGAGAAGAGCCTCGATTTTCCAAATTCAACCACATAACCCAATCACAGTACATGTTTATGTGGACATGGGTTCCTTGTAGGTCCACCCACCGATCGTTCACAGATCAAGGGTTCACAGTGTTTGAAGAATCCCCAATGTATTCTCTCTTTATTGGAGAGTTTAATCTTCGTAATGAATATGGGTCGTCGATCTTATCAAATGACTAGCATTTGATCCGTTAACTCCAGTGGATCATGAAATCAATCTGACAACTAAGATTGGTTTCTTTCTGATGAACCTCTCGTGTTCACTTCCGCTTTCACGTTCTTGATTAACCTGATTCGATCAGGGTTTTCTCTCGCGATCCTCACGATCTCGATCTGTAGTTGATCAAAGGTATTTCTATGATCTCTTAGTAAAGGTTTTTGACCTTTTGAGTCAACAGAGATCATTTGGTTCAGATGCTCATGCATCATACAATCAGTCTTCACTGCCAGAGGTTCACACCTCCATCATTTGGGTTCTCCTTCCCGAATCATACCCTACTTGGGTATCCATGGCATACAACCACCTTTCAAAAATTTTGTGCATAGCGTTAAGACAATAAAATATTTTCAGACATGTCCTAGCACATATTTATGCACTTCATCACATTATCCTTAATGTTTTCATGAGTGCCACACAAAAAAATATCGATTGTTTATACAACAATATGACCACCATCACTATGGTGCTAAAGAATATATATATATATATATAAGCTTGTAGCTCACTTCTTAATTCTCAACAATAATTAAGGTTATGACTCTATCCTCCTGACAGAGTCTTCACACAGTTCCTTCACAGGGAACTCCCTCAGCATGAAACTTCCTTAATGCATATACATGGCCTCAACCTTGAGTTAGCTTCAATTGTTTACCAAATATTCCATAAGGAATATAAACATGCATCTTTGTCATGCATCCAAATTATGTATCCACACATATTCTGGTTTTGTTAACTTACATCCATGGTGTACTTAACCGTATGCATAATCAAAAGCCTGTGTGTAGTTTCCATGGTTACATCTCATATCCTACATACTTCTCTACTTTAAAATCAGTCAACTCATGATTGTTTACAATCATTCTCATGTGATCCTCAAAGGCATAATCATTTGCCTCTTATCATGACAACATAGCATCGTTGCTCGTTTACTCTTTCATTTATTTGTACTAGATTCTCCTGGGGGGATGGAGCACATTCTCCTTAAGCTATCATTCAACATAGAAATTTCACGACTCTTCAAAATGGATTCAACCATGCATCCATGGTATTCATTCAATCTTGAAGAGTGCAATGCTTGTCTCTCATTTCCCTCATTTGGCAGTCACCTCGTGCCTTTAGTATACCTGTACTCTTACATCATACATGTGCATCACTTTCACATTTATTATCATTCATACCTAACCGGTATTACTATCAAGATTCATGTCAAGAAGCTTCACAATGCATTAAAATCATTCATTCAAACATAAACACATACAAGCCTAACCAAACATTCATCATGAAAGCTCACGTGCGTATCAGACTCCCAGATCCTCCTCCAAGGATATTTCTGTCATCCTTATGACAAGCCTCATAGGAACACTCACCACTGAGTTTCCCTCTCAGTTGAGAGCTGGCAGACATTCACATGACATCCACATGGATGTTGAATCAGACATAGTCATAACCATGTTCCCTTTTTATACGGTAATAGCTAGCAAGAAAACATTATTGCCTCAACCTCCCTAGAACATTACCCAACTTATAAATACATTTTGGGAAATTATAACCATTCCCAAGGTAACAAAATCAACCAAACTAGCTTCCAATTATATCTATATGGCTACCATCCACCACTGGATGTCAATCTGACCCCTTGGGATTCTAGAAGTGCCCCAACACTTCCTTTACCACATTCAGGATCAACATTTAGTTAACCATTTTATCTTATCTTTAACAATAATGTCTAATACCATTTGGACTACTTACTAAGTATCCTAGTTCAGAAATCCAGAGTATCTTTAGGTCAAGATCGGTCTTGACCATTACATCTAGAGTTTTTTTTTTTTTCCTTCTGTTCAGTGCAGTCAAGGACGGAGGCCATTCTCCTCCTCCCATAAGAACTCTGGAATATTAGTTTTCCTATCCACCAAGCAAGGGAGGTTGTTGTGATTTCTCACTCAATCACTCTATAATTCTACAACTTCGTTTATCAACTTGGTTAGAAAAACCTTGTCCTTCAATTCCTATACCCATAAACAAAATTCATTTCTCAGTCCACTTGAAGCCCAAGAGCTGCGCATGCTCTCCCTTTTCAGGGAATGGTCACCAGACTCATTCCTCTAATCATGAGGGGTTATAAACCTATACTAGATTTAACCCTTCATTAAAGCAGTAATCATTACTGCTACAAATTCTTTCCATCCTTTCACATTGTTATTTTAGTTTAAATATTAGTGTTCTTTAGCATAATCCCACTGTTGTAGGATCGACTATCATTTCCCAAAGAAATGATAGGATTCCTTAAAGTACTTCAAGAATATTTTCATACGACTCGTGCATGAGCCCAAGCAATCCAAGTATTGTTGCCATGCTCTGATACTAATTTGTAACACACCTGGCCCCTAAGTGCTCTTTTAAGGGGTGGGGCATCAAAATTTCACTTTCCTTAACTCTCTCTAGGTTCCCCTTTCTTCATATTGCAGGTTCTTCCAAACCCATGGGCTCTTTCCTAGCCCCTTTGAAGGATTTGAACAATAGGTGCTAGCTCTTCATGCTATCCCCTTCCTTCATATGACCTCAGGTTGTGACCACAGGCCTAATCAAAAGGTGCTTTGCGACTTCGGGTATTCTGTTGTGAGTCACCCGACTCTCCCGACTTCTCGAATTTTGAACTAGAGCCTAGCGAGTGTTATCTCCTTACCTTATTCTCCAATGAGTTGACCTCTAGCAATGACCTAGGGCCCACTTTCGAGCATTTCGGGACTTCGCACTTCGCAGACTCAAAATTTAGCTCACCTTCTTCTCCCTGAAGTCTGAACTCTAAACCTCACTTATGTCAAATCAACAGTCCATGACCTTCTGCGATCCAATGGTCCATATCACCTCACAAATTCAGGTTTCAGAGGTTTAGTTGCACCAACGCGCGGTTCTCCCATCGCATGAACTCCGAACTCACAGATCCGACAGTCAAGGTGTGTCCCGATAGATCCTTGGATCTATGGTCCAGATCACATCATGACTTTGGGTTTTAGAGTTCAGAGGATCTGTCCCCTTCACGATGATTACCAACATTCGTCGAAATTGTGAAGACTAAAGGAGTCGAGGTGTTAACGCATGCACTCCTTCTTCAAATATAGCGGTCATGACAGACCTTGGACCCTCCCGAATGAATCTTGTTCGTTCATCTTCCAAATGAAAGGATATTCCCTTTCAATACTTGAGTCTTGCTATTCTTCCTGAGCTTTTTTGTCTCTGAAAGGATTAAGATCTTGGAACTCTTTCTCTTGAACGTAATGCTTGGAAGAATTCTTCCACGCACCCCTTATGTTCATTCCTCAACTCTAGGACTTAAGAGGTTCTTGACCTCTGCTTGCCTCATAGAGACTCCATGCATATCAACACTACCTCTCTTGATCTTAACAGACTCTGCCCTCCCAGAGACTCTGGGCAACTGGGAGTGTCGATGTGCACCCGTGAAAACCATGGCCAAGGTCGATGAACTCACAGTCCACTTATTTTAACTTAATCCATCGCAGGGCTCGGGCATTTATGTATACAAATCAGACAATTCCATACTTACTTAAATACACAATTTAAACAATAATAAAGAGATACAGTATAATCATTAAACAAACATGCATATCCCTGAATCATTCACAGGATATCCAACTTTATTACATATTTACAGCTCAATTACACAAGGTATGAGAATACTTATCTATTACAGGTTGCAGCCAACTAACTGATTGTGGGTGTGCACCTTTCCACCCAACCATAGGCTCAGAGGCATTCATTCTTATCACTCTGGCCACCCCCGTGCCAGGCCATGATATCACTAGGGAATTTACGCCATCTCTCAGAGAGACTCTCTCTATCATAGCGACCCTGCAATGTTTATCAGATGCTTCCTCATCATCAAGCTCGCGTTTAGGTCCTTAAGGTCATGTTCGTTGCACTTCATTTTGGTTCGCGCATCTCCTTTCAAGATTGCACTCCTGTCTGGTGTTACCCATGATTTTGGTCGTCATGATGACGTATTGATGATGGTGTACTCAGGATCTTCATTAGAACTTTCTCCTGAGAAAAGTTACTTTCTTCTCTTTCCAGAAATATCATTTTTTAAGGAGGTTCGCAGGATGCTAATACATTTGCCTGCGAGAATGTATGATTCTCGCAGGCTGCCTTAAGCCAGGGTGCGAGAAGTTCGCATTGTGTTGAACTGCTAGGGTGCAAACTCTTTCTAAAGAAGGGAAAAAGATGAATTCTCGAAGTTTCTAGAAGGGAATCTTCTAGAAGGATGAGATGGAATTCGAATGGTTATCTAAGTACTGGATTCCCTGATATTTTGGGATCATTCTTATCCAAGTAACTAATTCATTCTCTCCTATATATTGAGGGGATTCTCATGGAAAAGGTTAGAAGCAAACAAGGTTAAGTGAGACATTGGAGAATTAGTGAAAGATTGTGTGAAGGACTGAAGCTAAAGCAGCTAGGGAACTCCAGCAAGTTTATCAAAGGTGGTTGATCTTCTTCATGCAAGTGAGCAAGTGTGTGTGTCAGAGCTAAGGGCCATCGAAAGGGAGTTTGCAACATCAAGGCTCAGGTTGTAATCTTTACTTTCCATCAATATGATACAGTAATGTGTCCCTTTCCCATAAAGTTAATTCCACTTTATTGTATAACTCCTTGATCATATACATAGATTGACTGTTGAATAGATTGTGCTTTCTTCACTTCGGTTGGTTTCTATTGTTTTGATCTTGACTGTACGAGAGAACTGGAGCGAAGCAGGAGAAACAAATACCAAAGGAAGCGATTATAAGGTATGTTCTTTAATCGTGCCTCCTATTACATTCAATAGTTAAAATCTAGGGAAAGAGTATCATTCTGTCTTGTTTTGTTCTAGATCCAGGTGGATCTAGGGAGATCGGTTTGTGTCCGCACTTACGGATTTATCCAATAATCAAATTGGCGACTCCACTGGGGAATGAATTGTTTCCTAGTTAGTCTAGTTTCCCTTCCTTTGATTGCTTGTTTTCTGGTCTTTGAGTCTGTGGGAGATCCATCCAGACTCTCTGGATCTGAAAGTTCACTCAAATTTAGCCCTTTTTCAAATTTTCCTTTGATTACAGACATTCTCGCACTGTACTTGTCTGTGGACTGCGAGAATCATTGATGTTCGCACCCTACTGTTAGGTTTAGTGCGAACTTCTCACACCCTACCTATGTCTAGCCTGCGAGAATACCTAATTCTCGCACTGCACACTATTGCTAGGCTGCGAACTTGTTTGTGAAAATTTTTGGATTGGGTCTTGTCAATTTTTGATGCCCGGTTTTTCTTTGAACAACTGGATTAAACTTTTGGAGCTTATATTGATCTGCTTTCAGTGTTCTTGATATTCTTTGAGTTTCTTTTAGCCACTTTTGCTTTGTTTGGTTTTGAAGGATTCGTCTCTTGCTTTGAGTGTCTTTCAATTACAAAGCGTGTGTTTTATTTAGAATTGTTTAGGGAAAGATCAGATTCCTTCTAAATAGTTCGCTTTAAAAGAAAATTTTTAGTTTGGGTTTCTTTGTTTTAAGAAAGTTCATTATTTCTTTTAGTGAAAATTTTGAAACAAAAAGATTTAATTCCTTGCTTTATATTAGATTGGGGGCATCCTTGCATTTCAAGTAGCGAAATTGCATGATTCTTGGCATTTTTTGATCTTAAATTATGAAAAAATTTCCCCCTCATGGCCGGGGGGGGCCATGAATTGTGCATTGGTGTTCAGTACCTTTTTCTCATTTCTTGAGAATCTTGATATTGATGAGTTTAATATATTTTGGGACATCGTGTATATTGGAATGATAAATGTTTTCTCCTTCTCGTAGCATAGCTTTCATCGAAATGAAAAAATTGCATCTTCATATCTTTGCATAATTTTCGAGTCAATCAAAACACCATACTGTCCACGCCATTTTCCTTTTGAGTAACAACAGCCATAAAATAAAGCGCTTATAAAAATTGATTAGACATTTTTATATTTTTTGGTAGCAAACCTACATTAGATTAGTTGTAGGGCTTTGGAATAGGTGTGAAAGATAACTTT
>ML782579.1:190402-222451 GCA_009831015.1 Picea engelmannii
AAGGACAGTTGGAAGGGACCTTATGACATCAAGGCCATGGTTGTAATCTCTCTTTCACATTTAATATGATACAGTAATATGATTCTTTCCCATAAAGTTATTTCCACTTTATTGTATAATTCCTTGATCATATACATAGATTGATTGTTGAATAGATTGTGCTATCTTCACTTTGGTTGGTTTGTGTTGTCTTGGTCTTGGCTGCACAAGAGCACTGGAGCAAAGCGGGAGCAACAAAGACCAAAGGAAGCGATCATAAGGTATGTTCTTTGTTCTTGCCTTCTCTTTAATTCAATAGTTAAAATCTAGGGAAAGAGTCATATTCTGTCTTGCTTTGTTCTAGATCCAGGTGGATCTAGGGAGATCGGTTTGTGTCCGCACTTACAGATTTATCCAATAACATCTGGTGTCTTTCTTCTTGATACTCTCTTTCTTACCGTTTTCATGTGTATGTATCTTACCTTCCTTCTTTAGGAAGGTTTCTGACCTATCCTGTTCCTTATGTCAGAAGGAATCTCAGGTCTGTAGGTCTTTGTGGTACTTCAGGCTGACATCCCATGTCTCCATTCATGGGGGTTGTTGATTATTAAACCACTAGTCCTTTCCTTCATTACCTAATTCTTTCCTCTATAGATATCATGGCTCGTACTTCAAGGCTTCACCCCCCAACAGTGAGTTATGGGAAATTTAACAATAATACATTTACATCATCCACATGCCTTAGTATGGTAATCCTATTTTATGAGCGAAACTACATTGAATTTCTTGCAGATAGATAATGGCATGACATTAGAGGATGCCCCTAAGTCGACTAAACAATTATGGAGGTTCCTATTGAAGACTTCAAACATTAAAAGGAATGGTGGGACAAAAGGCTTTCCTTTTTTATCTACGGAGCAAGCGTTCACATTTGGTTTGTTCTTTGGATATGTGTGAGCTGGGACCTCCCCTAGGTCAGTGTTTGTTATAGGGGCTTCTATTATCTTTAAGGCCTGTAACAAAAATTCCTTTTGCTGGGGAATTCTAAACATGTCCATGACCAACAAATTATCTTTCAACTTCTTTAAGTCTTCTACTGTGTTGTAGTCTAGCTTGGGTGACTCCCATGTATGTATGTTTATGAGTTTCTTTTGGGAGGAAAAAGGTGCTTTCGGGTGATCGGTTGTTTGTTTTCCTTTCAAAGTTTGGACAATGGTAAGGTCATTTGAGACTAGTTGACCCTTACTTCATTTTGCATAGCCAAAACCTCAGCAGGTGGTTCTTGAACCTCAAATATATCATCGGAAGGCATTGGCAAGTCAAGATCCCACAACAACATGGTTGTTTCTTCCGGCGACACAACTTGCTCCTGATCGGAAATATTTACCACTGAGTCTCTTGATTGTTCAGTAAGGAAAACTTCATCTAGGCATTGATTGACCATTAAATTCATAGCATGCACCCATTGGGGACAGTCTCTTTCAGAATGTTTCTCTTGATGATATGTATAGAAAAGAGTCGGAGGAGACATTACCCAGATTGATGTTTAAGTTGGATGGGGGAGGTTCAATCGCTTTTAAAGGTGGGCTCCTCTTGAAAAAGGGTTTATAGGGCCTTTGACCTTGGTTTCCTTCCCCAAAACTTCTCTTCATGTCTACGATTTCATTTGAGAGTTTCTTTATCATCCGTTGTAGGTCTTCTATGTCTACGCTTCCTTTTTCGAGACCTTGTTTTGCTTGTTTTCCCGGAGGTCTAGTCAGCAGTAATCGTCTCCTGGGAAGAGAATGAACTTCCTTCTTAACTAGTGAGACCTGACCCTCTTTGCATCTCTTAGTTTGGAATTCAATAGTTTTGGCTTCCTCAAAATTCTCAGCTAGGGTATGTTTGACAACCCTTTTCACAAACATGGAAATATACGCAGAGAGAGCATTAGCATATACCTCAATTTGCAACTCCTAGGTAGGTTTAGCTTTGGGTTGAAATTTATTCAAGATAGTGGTAAAACATTGATTGAAGTCTTTAACCTTATCTTTTGAACTCATGGTGGCGGTGAAGATTTCATCCATCAAAGCTCTTGAGGTGGTTTCTTCTGCAAATTTGTCTAAGAAATCCTTTTGAAACTTCATCCAACTAGTTATGGAACCTACATGCAAGTTAAAATACCAAGTCGAGGTCAAGTTCTCAAAAGTATAGGGAAACATTCTACATACTACGTCCTCATGTTGTACATTCATCAATCTTATCGCTAGTATGAACTTTTTAATATGGTATTTAGGAAATTTGGAGGTTTCAGGGTCAAACTTGGGAAGTAATTTTTCTGGATGTCGAGGGAGGTTATGTACCCATCCTGGGATTTCCAGAGAATCTCTACCCAACGAAGGTTGTTTATTTGGAGGTGTATTACCTCTCTCTTTGTTATTCTCTTTATTATCCTCCATGTCATATGATTCTGAAACCGAGTGATCCGATTTAAACCCTTATTCTTCATATTCAAAATCATTTGGTTCAGAGTAGTTACCAGCTGGTGTTTCGAGGATTAGGTTAAGGGGTTGTTCGATCTCAGTGAGGTAAAAATATATCAAGTTTTCTACTGTGTGAACAAAAACCTGGTCAGGGGTATCGACCACTGGTCTGCTTACTTGTTTTCTATGAGGAAGTAATGGGGCTAAGGACAACGATCCAATTTGTCGAGCGTAAGATCTTGTGATTCTTCTAAATTAGTTCAACTCCTCGTGAGGAAGAGCGTAAGGTATTTTAGGGAATAGGTGTTCTTCCTCATGTTGGGGTGAGTTACTCATTTTGGGAGTACTCTCTGTATGTGGGTTGTCTTGAGAATGACTAGCCATGCATGTGGGTTGTTTTCAATCCGTAGGCTATGTGAAATATTATATCAGGAATATTGTTAGTCATTCATTCATCGACCCTCCTTCTAGCACCAATTATGTTGAGGGGTCCTAAATCCATTTAACTCAACAATAGGAACCAAACCCGCCACAGAGGCCCAATCAGACTCTACAACGTTTGATGGTGGAATGGTTCTCCATATCTTTCAATCTAGCCAATTTATCGATGGGCTTTACATGGTGATTCACAAGATATCTTCCTACGAAAGTTCTTTCTTCTGTTTAAACGTTCTCTTTTGTCTTTTCTTTTATGAGATGAGACTGATAAAATGATGTACGTTGGTATAAAACAACTAGTGGAAGGGAGTCTTAACTATTGAAGAAGGTTGAGCTTGGGATAACCCTCGTTCTCAAGCATGCAGACAAATATATTCACACATGTTACAAGCCTAGTACTAATACATTAACTTGTTGGTATTTAAATTATTGACTAAGATACAATTATCGTAAACAAAATATGCATGTAATAAGATGATGGCAAGAAAAATAGTCTCCTTAGCTCTAACATTAATCACTCATTAACACAACGATTTGCTTTCCATAATTAAGAACAAGAAATGCAAAAAAAATATTGAGACAAATAACTTATCAATATATTCAGAAACTCTTTTTCGTTACAACATCAATTACTGAAATAAAGTTGGAAGTAATTCCTCCTCAATCCAATCATACAACGCCTTTGATGAAAAAACATTATTTTGTCTCTGGTCCTAAACATGACTTCTCAATTAAGGTAGTTCATAAATAGTTCTTTACAATTCCAAAAATGAGGGTCTTTACCCAAAACCATCGACCTTTGCTAAAAGGTCAATCACTTTATTTATAGACAATCACTAACTAAAAATAGCTACTACAAGTTTAAGTTAATTAAAACAAAATATCGCCACGTGGCACTTGATCTCTTTGTTCTTTGAGAATCATCTCATGGTTTTACTGAAGTGGATGACTCTTCTCATACTCTAACAACTTGATGAAGATTTCCTCGCATGACTTGGCATACGGGAACCTGTGCTGGTCCATCGAGGCTGAAAGACTTTTTTTTACTTCTACTGCTCGTTCTCTGTACTTGACTATTTTGGCACTCAATTGATGAAGAACTGCACGAGCCTTGATCAGATGCTCCATAAATTGTTGTATTTGACCTGACGCAATGCTTGCCACCTGTGTGATCTTTGTTGTCCATGACGAGTCTTGTTTTGCATGTCATTTGACTATGTCATGTAGGTCGACAAAGTCTTCCAGTGAGCTAAATTCTGGGAGTTCGATGCCTTTCATCTCTTGGTTAATCTTTTCCCAACCTTTTTCGCACTCGGCCCACTTCTTTTGTATCTCTCGTTGAGGTTCATGGGCCATCTTTACCTAGTATTCAGTTGCTTTCCTGATCTGATTGATGCTATTGTCTCTTAGCACTCAAATACCATTCTCTTCGATGTCTCATCCCTTTTGTACTGCGTTGATGTAATCAATCCTTTCTACTTCCTGGTATGTTTTTTCATACCACCTTTCCATGTATTTTCAGGTTGCTAGTGACATAAGGGTATCTTCTTGGAAATCGTTTATCCCTGTAGTGAAAAGGCGTCATTCATTTGTGAATTTTGCATAAGCATCCTGGAAATCACTCCTCAAAAATACCATGGCCTACGTGGAGTCTTAATAGTATTTTTACAAATGGCACATATGCTCCAACTCCTTAAGTGCAATGGCCAGTTCCTTTTCATCTCTCCTTTCTCGATCCAACGTGGCATCTGTGATAGCCATCCCTGCACTGATAAGCTCAGAGGTTTTTGCATGTTCTATATTGAGCAGATTCTCCTCTGTGGTGATGAGAAACAAGCTATCTAGCGTGATCCTTCTCTTCATGATATATTTTCTCTTCCTGTCATAGGAGATTGCCTTTATGTCTGCGACCTCATCAATCGGTTCAGGTATTTATTTTTCTCCCCAGGTTAGAGTGTTTCCCAAGCTTATGGTTGTGTGTATATGTTCTAGGGTTGGTTCCTAGACCTGTTTCATATGTTTTGACGGATCGACCTTCATTTGTAGTTCATCGGATGGTAAGGCATTGACCAATCTTGAAGAACCAGGGATAGGTTCAGTACTTACTTGGTAATCGGCTATCGAGGCGTCGATCTCTTGCTGTTGTACCTCCTTTTCTTCACCACCTGATCCTAGCTCATCCCTTGAGATATCTTTTGGGGTCCCCGGAAGGTTGAGTAATTCAGTGTCCAAGACACTTTTGACCTCATGGTCACTCTGCAGAAAGTGATGAACTAGAGCATCGTGACTTGGGGCAGATGTTTTCTCAGGTTCCTTCTCCTCTATAAATGGTACTAAAGTTACCATGGATAGCTCCAGACTCTTCTCATCGTCATAGATGGTAATCAGTTCAAGTAGGGGGTTTGGTACACCTGTTTCACCTGGCATCCTTGAAACCTCGGGCTGGGATGTAATGGTCCCCTGTGATCCAATCCGTGGTGATGGAACTCCAGGATTTTCCAGGCTAGTGATTTCTTCCAGTTGTATTGTCTCTAAGCCACTTGGCTCTCCTATGATTGTGATTGGGTTGTCCAAGGGGATCCTCATCATTTATACGAGTTCAATTTCATTCTATAAACGGTTAATGACCCTTTGGGATCCTTCTAGTAAAATCAATCCTCTCCTTTGTGCCTCTGTGATCTTTGTTTCTTTGATTTATTCTCTAGCTCTGAGAGCCTCTTGAGTCGACTACTCTATTGTCTCCACATGTTCATCCATGCTCATAGCCTTGAACCTGGTCATTTTTAGGTTGGATTTCCTCTTTACTACCTCCTCCTAGTCTTGAGCGCATTCTGTAAAAATCTCATCCTCAAACGTGTCATGCGCGTATGGCCAACAAGATGACACTTGTGAAGCGTGTTGGAGGACTAGGCCCTTTGGATTGTGCTTGCGAAACCGACCCGTTGGGAACCTGAATTCAAGATGACTTAGCCCTTCTTTCTTGGCTTGAGCAATTTCCTTCACTAGATAAAACCCCACATGGAATATGTAGGGTCTAAAAGCTCGTTTCTTGTCCTTAACTAGTGTGGCATTATAGCCCTGCAAGATAGTCTGATAGCAGATTTCTCCCACAATGAGACGGTCTTGGACATGAGCAGGGAGTAAATGTGGTGCTCTGGTGGCACCGAACACCCTGATATAAGTTGTGTGTTCGTCTAGATACCAGTGGCCTACCTTTGATATCATTTTCTTGGCTGCTACAGACAGCCTTGGGCATTCCTTCTTAAATAAAATGAAATAGACTCTAGTGATGAATTCATCGCATATAAGGGCGTAGGATTTTTTGTACCTGTTCTCCCATAATACGTTGAAGTAGACGTGAACAAGAAATCATGTAATGTGCCAAATCAAATTCATACCAACGAAGAAATTTCTCACACATATAACAACGAGTAGGTACGAGGCCATGTGAAACATAGGAGCTTCTCTGTCTTTCGGCATTTGAGCCTGTACTACGTTGGTGCTCAATTTCTTGGAGATGATTTCTCCCCAGTTGAAACTACTCCCTGAGATAGCCACAGTGTACGCTAGGGGCATCCACGCCTCTGAGAACTTGGAGCAGTCCTTTTCTCCATATAGTCTGCAGATTAGAGCCATCAAGTAGATGTATGGCTCTCTCAAGTTAACTATCCCATACCATCCATTGCTCTGGTTTGTGAATTTCTTGTCCTCCTTCCACACTGAGGCCATCAATCGGCTTGTGTTGTGGACTTCGTAAAACTTCACCACGAATTCTATGTTCAGTAGCTCCTCTGGGTCCCTGCGTTTGTAGTACTTCTAAACTTCTTTCAGGAGAAAAAATCCGACACACCCACCATTATCATCATTGATGAGGCACTTCTGAGAGTCTTTATGATCAATTAGCCAAATCAAAACCTCAATGCATGGGAAAAATGGAGTTCAGTAGGCTACCATGTGTAGGCAAGACCATTGAATGTTCATGAAAACTTGATCGTCGAGAGCCCTTACATTCGGGTCGATGTGTGGGATATACTCTGGGTAATCCTCCCGGTGGATTCTGTTGAGCATATCTCCCCATTGTGGGAGCATTATTTTGGATCCAGTGGTCGCTTATGTATCACCAAAGACCGGAGGTTGAATGAATGCTTTCTTTGTCGAGGTTTTAATAACTGGATCTACCCTTGGAGTGTATTCTAACTACCTCGCAGTATTAGGATAAGAACCCTCACCAACTTCTGCCTCTTTTAAATTAGGTGCCCTCGACGAACTCCTGGTCATTGTCTTTCTCAGAGGCATTTTTTCTTGGAGCTAAAACATAGTTAGATGTTGTGTAAAAGATCAACTGTTGATATAAAACAAAATGTGCACGTCGAATTGATAAAATTTAACACATACCTATGTTGCTTGTTTAACCTGGTTTTGATGTTCTGACAAACAACGCAGTCTTGAGACACTCGCTTTGCTTCTTCAGATGCTCTGGAAATGGAAACTTGTGCGCATAATAGAAGTGTTCGAAGAGGTTTTCATGATTTAAACAGAGATGAACTTACCTTCTCGCATCATCCATTCAATTCGGGATATGAGTGTGGTTCTATAAAATCTTCTGCCAAATCTTCATTAAGTTTAAAATTAAATTCGATCATAGTTCGACAGCGTGGGCACGGGCTATAAAGTGGATTATTGGTGATTTCAAATTCATGTTGTTCAATCGACACACAGGGTAACAATGTATGCAGGGTGAAATATTAATTGGCCTATTAAATGAGAGAATTTGATCGTATCTTGTCCTGAAAACATCCCATCGTTTCTCTAACATAGTCGGTGGATCGGGGGTCGAGGCTTCTCTTTAAACATTGTTCGTTAATATCTCCTGGAAAGAGCTCTGATGTTGATCCATATTTCCGTACATAGTTGACGTGGAAAATATGACTTAGAGGCATGACTAGGACACATGGAACCTTAAGATGACTCAGGATGAAACTAGACTGTACAAGAACCCAATGTGACAAAGACACGTGGCACTTGAAACCGACGTCTTTGTTTAATTGTGTTATTGAGAATCAGGGAATTTTCCTTAGCTAATCATTCTCACAACAGATCCCACTCCACCGATGCCAAAAAGTATCAAGGATCAGTGATCGATGATAATCTTAACTAGGTGCTCCCAGAGTAACTCTCTCAAAAATTGTCGATGCCAAAAGCGCATCAGGGATCGATGATCGGAGATGCATCAACACAAAAAATTTCAGTGATTTAACTCTTCAAGATTTCGCTGACCCTGAACTAATGCATCCTTCATTGGCTATCAGGGGTTTATCATGACTCATGTCAACGTTTAGTACTCTCATATTTTTTCAACGCTGATGGTGACCGACTATCTCCTGAAACTGCGTGGAGAATTACCAATGTGAATTTATTCCTCCTTTTACCAATGTTGATGGTGCATTGATGATCGATGATTATTATTATCGTGTGGCTAATTTATCTACTTGGATTTTTCCGACGCTGAACATAAGTGCGCTTGTCACAATGTTAGCTGCAGATTCTAAGTTAGAATGCCAAGTTCTTTTAGACACACGGTTTCATTTAACAATTTCAAAACAAATCCAATTTGATCGATAAGAGTCATGAAAGCACAAATAACCACCCCTCCATATTGAAATAAATTCAGACAGTAAAAAGAAAACAAGTGGTACCCAAAAGTAATATAATTTCAAAAAAAAATAAACTTTTAGGGTGTGTTGAGCGCTCAACACAGCACACAGACTTTATGGAGGATTTCCTCTCTAGAGGGGTCTGACCGACTGCGCTGTGAATTCTACGAGGGTCCTTATAATTGATTCTGACACCTCCACTCTATTGTTGCAGAGTCTTAGGCCCCTCTTGGGTGAGGCATACCTACTTTAGTTCGGGAGCCCCCTTTCAGCCATTATATCATGTTTTTGTGCATTGGCTTCTTTCTTTATTTTGGTGTGCTCTCTGATTATTAGTTGGCCTTAGGATTTTTTATTATATCTCGAGTTCTGAGTCATCATGGAGAAGGACCAGACTCCTCGTCGGTCTCTTCATATGTTGAAGTTACCATCGCATCTTGATCCTTTACCGAAGCCACCTTCTAAAAGGCGTATAGTTAATAAGAGTGTTACATATATCTCCACCTCCCAGACCTGTGATCATCCAACTATGAGTACTGAGTAAGATATGAACATCTTAAGAAGTCCTTCGAATCCCTTGTCTGTTGTGTTTAGTGGGTTCCCCTCGACTCCCTCATCCTCAACGGTGTGGGTGTTCAAGGCTCCCGCAGCTAGTACTTCCAAACCCGTGAGCTCTACTCGACCCATAGGAACGAACCCTTTTGGATTTATTTTCGATATGTCAAATCATGATTCTCATTCAATACCTTCAGCCTCTAATCATTTTTCTTTTTGTATGCTCGACACAATGTCAGAACTCTCATCATTTGTATCAACAGATAATATGAATCCTATTTTTGGTTCTGGGGGCACAATGCCTCCTTATGTTCCTTTATTGTTTGGTGGAGGTCATATTCCTCAAGTGACTCCTACAGTTGGAGTTTGGAATCCTATTTCCTCTGGGCCTAATCCTAGCCTTGGTGCTCTAGGATGGAGTGCTCAAATGGTTGGCTAGTTTACTTCCTATATTTCATCTGTCATTCCCTCTTCCTCCACGCCAATTCCGATGAACACATTTATTATGGAAAATCCCCCTCTATCCTCTCGTGTTCCATCCAGAGTGAGTCAGTTTCACCATATGGGAAACCCTCAGCATGGAGTTCCTTCATCTGGGGGAAACATATAGAATCCTTATCATGTCGCTTCCGCAGGTATGGTTCCCTTACAACCTTTCATGAATCAGTTTGGAGGAGGATACTATCCTACCAGACAAGGTCGTGGTATATACCAGAACCCTAGATGGTCTGCAATCCCTCAACCCCAATCTTTCTTGAGAGCATGAGCTCAGAAATCCCAACCTCGGCTCCCTTTTCTGGCCACACTAAATATTTTATATTTGTTGAAGTTAATGAATGACCATGTGCATCATGATCCGTCATGGCCCCCATCCCCACCAAGATTCCTTCATACATTCCCAAATTCAAGGGAAATACTAGTGAGGACTCAGCTGATCATGTGACTAATTTTCATTTATGGTTCTCATATAACTCCCTAAATGATTATTCTATTTGTTTGAGTATATTTCAACGAACCCTCATGAGGGTTGCTGCGAAGTGGTACTTTGAGCTACCTGGGAGAACATATGGAACTTTCAATCAGATGTTATTGGTTTTTCTCAATCGATTCCAATTACCGGTTCATTATGATGTCGGCCTAGAACTTTTGTCAACCCTACACATATCTCTACAAGATAAAGCTACACATATCAATTCCAATTACCGGTTCACCAAGATAAAGCTACACATATCTCTGATCATATCCAAGAGTGGCGCAGACAAAACAGGTTGATTAAAGCCTACATTCCTCCATAGTTTCTGTTGGAATGGTTCCTTAAGTCTTTGTTGTCTTCTATTTCAAAGGATGTTTCTACATCTAGAGTAACATATGAGGAAGAAGCCATCTTCAAAGCCCAACAATTGGACCTTATATATGCTCAATCTGGGATGCTTTATGAAATTATCCCCGACGCACAGTGTTAGAACTAGAAGTCACACCTAGATTGTTGTAGATGTAAGCCTAATACCCATCATAATGTAAAGGAGAGTGTTTATAAAAATGTGGCAAATGGATGGAAAACTCAATTAAAGATGTCAATCACAGATATTTCCATGTAATACATACCAACAAAAAAGGCCTTGAATGGATTCAAATCAAGTTTTAAGAGATAGAATTGATAGATGGAAGACTTAGCAAGGAGAGTGTAATATGTATATCATTTTACATCATGTTTTTTGACACACATATGAAATAAAGTTCATTTGAATAAGAACCTCTTAAATCCAAAGAGAAAACTACTCTGATAAATCAGCATGCAATATCACAATAAATATTTTATTGCAATAAAGAAACAAAAGCATGATGAATCCTTCAACAGAGACTGATATCAAAGTGAGACAGAAAATAGATGATAATGAGAATAATATTGATTTCCACCATTAAAATTTTCTTGGATCTGGTCCATACATCAAGAAAAAACTCTGCAACAAAAGAAAATACTAAAATAAGAGTTTTTATGTAACACCATTCGAACCCTTTTCACTCTTACAATGCCCTTTAAATAGATAATATTATCAAAATCCATCTTTACAATCCTCCCCTCAACTTTCTCATAGGATCCCATGCTTAAGGGAAGCGTGGCAACAGGTGTACAACAAAAAAAAAACAAATTTTTATTTTAAAGGAAAATGTTGGCAACGTATACAACAGTCTTCAACAACTTGATGATGTGTCCTTATGTAAGAAAATCCTTGAGGCGGGTGGCATTACAAATTCCAATTGATCCTCTAAGTGCTAGTATGAGTTCCCCTTGACAACTGGAAACTCCCTTTCCCTCTAAAATCCTCAAAAACCTGAGTTCACAGCGCCAATGAGTCAAGGTGTTGTAAACTTCCCTGTAGCAACATGTTTTCCTTTTGCAAGAGTTTCAAAACTTAAAACTTCTACCAGGGGTCCAGATAAGCTGCGAACTCATTATCCTAATATAGCCTTGGAGAAAAACACAAAAACTGCTAAGTCTAGCTCAAAACTCATAACCATCATTAAATGTTGTAAATGCATGCAACATAAAACTTTGACAAAAATGATGTTGGTTTTAGAAGATCATTTGTCTTTATCTTTTTGTTCAGGAACTTCTTCTGGTAGCCACCTTGGCCAACATCTCTAAGTTTCTCTTTGCCACTTCTTCTCTGAAAGGTTGTAACTTTTCCTTCAATTTTATGATTTCAACTTGGTGGGTTCTACTCTGCCTGTAGACATTCTTGAGTTTCCTGTGGAGGGGAAAAAACCTTTTAGCCATGAACCTTGCTTTATCAATTGTCTCTTCATACATGTTCAACAACTCCTTTAAATTTATCCTGGAACCCAAATATTCCTTCTTCAACATGTCAATTTCAGCTCTTGCTTCCTTGAGCTGCCTCCTGAGCCTTTTGAAGGTAGGTTTTCTTTCATGTTGAGGAGTGACGTTGATGTCAATAAATTTTGTGGGATGCTTAGAAGACCGGGGTTTTTCTTTTTTTTTGGATGAATTCTTTGTTGTATCATCCTTCATGAGGACATGTTGCTTGGTTTTTTCTCTAGTAAAAGGTCTTATAGGTTTGAATTTGTCTACAACAACTGGTGGGGAAAAGACAAGATTTTTTCCTTTCAAGCTTATTAGTTTTCTTGAAGGAATCTCCATGGGGATAGGATCTGCCACATGTGAAATTTCTCTATTAGGAGGTTATGAAGGACCACATGTTTCTTCTTCATCAGTATCCCTGACAAATTTCTCACTCCTATTCACCCTCTTCTTCTTGCTTGAATCTGAATGCATAGTCTTCTCAACAAAGGTAGGAGTTTGTCTTTTGGACTGTGGTGTAGTCGAATTATCTAACTGAAAATGTGATGTAGTTAGGAAAGTTTCCTAGTCAGTTTTATTTTTCCTTAACTCTTCCATTACTAACATATTGATAAGGCCATAGTGAAAAACACTGGTATCTACCTGTTTTGACTTAGCCTGGACTTTGTATGAAATCTTACAAATACTCCTGAAAAGATAGAATGCAAGGTTCATGGTTTATTTTCCTATGAAGTGTTACAGTAATTTGATGTGGTATTGGTATACCATATTGAACCTCCCTTCACATGTGAAGTTTGAATGACCTTGAGCATCTTTTCAAAAAATTCCAGCATGTGACTTTTGGGTACTCCTTTAGACAAGTTGTCTTCTTGATATGCAGGCTTAAGGAATTATTTTGAGAAGGAAGAGTTTAATGACATGGATTTAAAATATTTCTCACCATAGTCAGGTATCTTTGTTTCTACAAATATATAATTCTCTGAAACATCAAACTCCAACATCCCCACTTTAGTCTTTGTCCCATTAAAATTAAGTGCAAACTCTTTGGCCACTTCAGGATGTCCTCTCTGCATATTTTGACAAAAATTAGGACAACCCACCCTCTAAAAAGATTCCCTTAACAATAGTTCATATTTAATGAGCTCCATATCATATGGTTCAATCCTCACAATCTCTTCCCCCTTGTGAGTCTTCTTGTTTTGTTTAATTTCCATAATCACTTCTTGAAAACACCTTTTGTAAATTCTTATGACGGTTGGTATTTGAAAAAATAGGGTAAACAAGAAATTTAGGGTTTGATGAAAGAGCTTGTTTACCTGGAGTTAACCTTGTTTAAACACTTATACACAATAGTGGTATGAAATGGAGCAGGCTTCAAAAGGAAATATAAGAGGGAAATCCACTTGAGATATTTAGTAAAAAATGCAGACAAGTAAAAAGCAACTTTGTTAAAAAAGGGTTTTAGCAGCACCAATATTAGTTCACAGTGCCAATATGGTATGAAATTGATCTTGGCTCTATAAAGTATTAACAATACTCTTCATGTTTGATAGGGAGATAATAAAACTGGTTAAAAATGGTTCTTGGATTGATTTCGGAAGAAGAGGGTTTTGACAGTCTAAAAACAGAGGATCTGTAGCACTAGTTTGCAACATGAAATGGTGATGTAGAGTTAAATCAAGCAGTTCACAGTGTTGAGATATCAGTGGGACAAATGGATTATTTGCATAAGAAATGATAAGGTGAGATTAAGATAACATTTCTTACTAGTGGGAATATTTTAGAGCGCCATAGCAGTGGGTTTGAGAGTTGGCAACAAATGGACTTTAACAGTTTGCAGCGCCAGTAATTCAAAACAACATTAACTCCTATGTCAACCTTTAAAAAACATGTAGTTAGTCAAGGAATACCTGATGCATCTGGATTTGATGTTGGTTCTTTGTGAACTTGAGCTGGTCTTAGAGAAAGGAATCCAAATTTGAATAGTCTCCTTCAGCTAGTTCGCAACAGTAGTTTGCAGCGCCAATTTCATAAGCCAGTAGCGTGCTTCAAGGAAACTGTTAGAGTTTTATTGTGACCTCGTATTTGAAAAAAATCCCCTTGACACGTTTCCAAAAAGTAATAATGAAATATAAGTGCATGAGGTACTTCTTAGTATGCTACGAACTTTTAGGTGAGTTGGAAGCACATAAACCTGACCTTTGACTTGACATCTAAATAGTTGTAAAGTGACATAATGGAAACTTGTGTTCACCTTTTGTGACAAGAAATGTCATGATGATGATATTTTAGACCAAGAGTGTGACTCATAAGGACTCTTATTCTTATCATTATGAATAATCCTATGACCCTAAAGCTCTAAAACAAGACAAAAACAATCCTATACTTATAAAAAGAAAAAAAAAGCTCTGAAACAAGACAAAAACAATCTTGTGCTTATGAAAACAAAAGAAGAGAGTTCTGACATAAAAAATGACCCAAACTATAAGACTTAAAAACCCTATGACTCAAAACAAAACAAAACCAAGGTGTTTTGACCCCCTTCACATTTTGTGTGTTAACACACCGTGGTCAAACTATGATCCTATAAAAAATCTCGGTCCTCATGCCAATCGCATCATAGTCTCCGAAAATGATAAAAATACATACTTGGTGATGAATGAGTTGAAATATTTGTTCCTAAGACAACCTGTAGTAAGACAAGCTTCATTTTTTCCTCCACCGCCACCCAGTCAGAGGATGTGCATTTTGTATAGTCGTCGTCTAACCCGAATGGTAACCAGCAACCAGGAGGGACTAAGAAGAAAGAATGAGGTAATAATCGTAAGGGTGGGAAAAATAATAATAAATCCAAGGATGATAATAATAATGATAAATCGAATAACAGTGTTGGTGAGGGAAAGAAAGAGAAGCGGAAGGTGAAGTTTCCTTGTAAACTTTGTAAATATGATCACCTTACCCACTTGTGCCCCGAAATCGAGGAAGCCTCGAGGTTCTTATCACAGCCACCCGTTGTGTTGAAAACATTGTTTCCACGTAATCATCATATGGCCTCGAGGACCTCCAACACTAGAAATGCATCGAGTGGGAGTCAAAACCCCTCGACACATGAACGTGGCCATCTATGCATCAATATGGTTAAGTATTAGATTGATATAGCCACTCGATCTCGTGATTACAATTCTTCACAAATTGTTATAGGTCCAAAGCCTCCTCCTCCCCTGAAAACACCCTTGCATATCGATAAGACAGAACCTCTACCTCATATTCCAAAAGGAGTACTAAAGCGCTCTACTCATAATCTTAATTCTAGACCCACAAAAAACTATTTGATTGTCGAAGATTTGGGCCAAACCCCATGTGTGATGTTGGCTTTGGAGGTGCTCCAGACATGTCCTTCACAGAGGAACACCTTGTTATCTGGGTTAGGAGCTCTAGACCTGTGTAGCTCAAAGGTTATCAAGTTTGATGTCACAGATGTTAATCCTTTCTTACCTTACCACGTGGCCTTTCAAATCCATGTGGAGTACACGAAAATTACCATCAAACATATTGTAATTGATGAAGGTGCTACGACATGTGTGATGTACCTAACCTATTGGAAATACATTGGCTCTGTGACCCTATCTCAATCTATGAATATGTTTACTGCATTTGATGGGCGTTCATTTCAACCCCACGGGATCCTTCCCGCTTTCCTGGTCCAATTAGGTAAAAATACTGTGGAGGTCGACATTGAGGTGGTTGATGCGCCTCTCAACTACAATTTACTACTGAGCCATAATTGGACTTATTCCATGACAGACATTATGTCGTCAATTTTCCCCACTTTATGTTTTCCTCACGAAGGGAATATAATGATGATTGATCAATTTTCCTTTGTGCACGCTATTCCTAGTGCATCAGTTGGAACTTCAGTCCCTATGATTGATAATTCTTAGTAGGAAACTGAGGATGTTGGTGTCGGGATGTATTCCTCCTTGATGGGTAGTTTTGATTTCATGGCACCAATTTACCATATTCATTCCATTTCCAGTGAGTCTCCATCGTAGATGAGGTTGGCTCCTTTTCGTACTTCATATTTCAATGACCCTTGGACCCTACCTTCCCCAACTATGCCATATGAAGGTCAGTCACACATTGGGATGGAAATTCCATTGTTAGCAGTAGAAGTTACGTATCTGGATATTCTATATACTATTGTTGACCCAAATCCTTCATCCTCATAGATGGATGAGGTGGATCCAATTTTAGAGCCCATATGGGCAGCTCAATCATCTTGTTCACATGGTTTCCTCGACAATACTTTACCCTCGGATGAAGCCATCCTAGAGGCCATGTCTAGTCCTGATAGTCCTTGGGACAATATGCATCATCGATCCTGTTTTCTCCTAGAGCTTGTTAGGATCGAACATGCTTACTTTATATCCACCTTGAGTGAGATGTTCGGTCACACTGTGGTTCCATTAGATATGAATGGAATTTATGCTGAAGGAAAAATGGAGAATATTTCTCCTACTGTCGTGATCGACATCTCTCGTACCCCTGGTAAAATCGAGAACGTATATATTGGTGTGGATTGTTCACCTGAAGAAATTTAGATATACACCGATCTCTTTAAGGAATTCTGATATGTATTTGCTTGTTTGCATGAAGATATGCCAGAGATCGACCCCAACACTGTCAAACATAAAATTAAAACCTATATGAATGCTAAACCTATTTGGAAACATGTTAGAGTTTTTAATCCTATGAATTCCCTCGTTATTAAGGCAGAAGTAGAGAAGCTACTTAATGTTGGTTTCATCTACCTAGTTCCCCTAACCGAATGGGTGTCCAATCCCATTCCCATAAAAATCAAGGAGTCATCTGTGTGTGTATGTATTTTAGAGACCTAAACAAGGCATGTCCTAAAGATAACTTCCCCACTTCTTTAATTGACCAGATTCGACGAGTGTACAGGAAGCGAAGTCTTTTCCTTTATGGACAGATTTTTAGGGTATAATCAAATTCAGATCAACCTCGAGGATCAACACAAGAGAAAGTTTATTTGTCCTTGGGGTACCTTTGCATACAGGAAAATTCCTTTCGGCCTTAAAAACTTTGGAGTGACCTTCCAACGTTCCATGACCTTTTCATTTCATGATCTTAATCATATCGTTGAAGCTTACCTAGATGATCTCGCTACTCACTCTCATAAGAGGGTAGATCACTCAACTCACATTCGACTAGTATTTGAGAGATGTCATTATTATCGCATTCGTTTGAACCCTCACAAGTGCACATTTTGCATTAGGTCTGGTCGTCTTTTAGGATTCATAGTGTCTGAGAATGGGATCATGATGAATCCTATGAAGGTTGAGGCAATACTTCGGTTTCCTCCCCTGTGCAACATTCGACAACTTCAAGGTTTACATGGGAAGGCTAACTTCCTACATCGTTTCATAGTGAACTATGCCAATTTAAATAAAGGTTTCATGTGTCTTTTGAAGAAGGACACTCTGTTTGTATGGGATGAGAGAGCCCATAAATCCTTCAATGCTCTTAATAAATCCTTGGTATCGACACCTCTATTGAATCCCCCAGATTACAATAGAGACTATTTGCTTTATATAGTCACGTCTGAAGGGACGGTTGGTATGGTACTATTTCAGGAGGACGATGAGCACCATGAGAACATTTTTTACTATCTCAGTCAAAACCTGGTTGGTATTGAACTTAAATACTCTCACATAGAGAAGTTGGCCTTGGCCATTGTACATGCGATCAAAGGTTACATCATTATATCTTACTGTGCAAAACTATCGTAGTTTTGGATATCAATCCATTTCATTACATCCTTACTAGGCGTATCATAAGGGGAAATACAATAAGTGGATTGTTATTTTGCAAGAATTTGATCTCAATTTTTCTTCCACAAAATCTAAGAAATCACTAGTTTTTTTCGAATTGATGTCAGACTTCCCTCGACTAGATGAGGAAATTTTTCATGATGACTTTTTCACGGATGACCATAATTTTTTTATCTAGTCTTCAAACCCCTGGTATAGAGACATTTTTATCTACCTTTAAACCTTGAAGCTACCCCAACATCTTTCGAGAGACGATCGACGACATATACGTCATCAGGCTAAGAACTACCTTATTATCAGCGACACTTTGTATCGTCGAGAGGTGGATAATATATTACATTGTTGATTCAATCATGAGGAAGATAAAGTTGTTCTCAATGAATTTCACAATGGGGCATGTGGTGGTCATTTATCTTGTCTTGTGACAACCCAAAAAAAATTGCAAGTCGATTATTTTTTGCCGTAAAGTTTTAAGGATTTCGTTGAAGTAGTCAAGAAGTGTCACCCTTGCCAAGTGTTCTCTCAGAAAATGTGCTTGTACCTAGCCCCTCTTCACCCAGCCATTACCTTCGGTCCCTTCACCAAGTGGGGGTGCATTTTATGGACTACAACCCAGCCTCGACTGGGGGGCACCAACATATTATCATGGTCATGGATATTTTACTAAATTGGTAGAGGCCATGCCTATCATTAAATCTAATGGTAAGAATGCAACATTCTTCATGTTCAACCAGATTATATCCTGGTATAGAATCCCAAAAGAGATTGTCATTGATCATGGAAATGACTTTCATAATGAAATGATGAAAGAGTTAGCATCAAAACTGGGGTTTAAACATGGTCATTCTCCTCCTTATTATCTCCAGGAAAATGGGCAAGTCGAGGTGGTGAATAAATCTCTCAAGGCCATTTTGCAAAAAACTGTCAACCAGAGTAAATCTGACTGGAATGTGATGCTTTACCCTACACTTTGGGCATACCGAACCATGGTAAATACTTCCACCGATTTCTCTCATTTTCAGTTAGTACACAGTGTGGAGTCGATTCTTCCGATTAAATGTGACATCCCTTCCCTTAAACTAGCAATTGAGCTCCTACCTGAAACATTCAATCTTGAGGAACACCTTGTGCACCTAGAGCACCTCTATGAGCAGTGTCAAGATGCCTTTATGGCTATCGAAGCGAATAAACGACGTGTCAAGGTCCAATACGATAATTATGTTTGTCCCCAACAATACGTTGAGGGTGACTTGGTTCTCCTTTATGACCAAGCCAAAGAATCATTGGGGGAAGGTACGTTCAACCCCATGTGGCACGGTCATTATATTGTGTGATGTATCCTAGAGAAAGGACCCTATGAATTAGAATATTATGAGGGGAATATATTGGATGAGCCCATAAATGGGCCCTACCTTAAAAGGTATTACGCTTGAGCCCTCAAACTCGTGTGTGACCTCCGTATACTGGTGTATCTTAATGTATATACTTCTTTATATTTTCTTTGTGTCATCGGCTTTCTTATCGAGTTTTCCCCTTGGTTGGTAGATGTCAACGGAATCTTCGGTTTACTTAGGATTCACGGACGGTGCCAGTTGTCATACGTGGAACATGGCTTCCGCCGCTTGGGTCATTTACTCAACTGAGGGTCAACTAGTGTCTTCAGGTGGCATTCATCTAGAGCCATCAACGAATAATGTGGTTGAGTATAGCATCGTTATAGAGCTATTACACGATGCCATTTAACATGGCGTTCAATATTTAGAAGTTCACCTAGACTCCCAGTTGGTCCTATGTCAGTTGAACGACAGTTACCATGTGAGAGATCCTACTCTACTCTGATGATTCCTACAGGTACGACTTTTTGAACAATACTTTTATTTCCTTACTTATAATCACATCCCTAGAATTTATAATCAAGTATCCGATGCTTATGCTAATTTCATTTTAGATTGGCATTTGTCGCATAATGAAGTAAAGAAAACACATTCATACGTTTATACATTGTAACATATGTAAGTAAATTCGAAAACCAAAATTTTTATATTTCATCGTTTCAAGTTCAAAAATTATGGTATCATAGTACAAAATGGGGCTCACACCCTCAAAAATGCATATATGGCTGGTACATAGCATAACCATGGCATCAAAGCATGTGGTTTCAGATGCATATCATTATAGCACATGACGGTGTTTGCAAGACATCGAAAGAGTCGCACCCATGCATGGGGTACACCGACCACCTGTCGTTGCATCGCCTCTGGCAAATCCTCCATTTGAACCATAGGAAGCATGTACGTCAATCGAGACAGGTTCCCCTGTACATTCTATAGCAGACTCTATATGTCCCCGCCTACTATCTCATCTCCTCGACCGCTTCAACAATGTCGTGGGAATCCCTCTGGTCATTGCGAACCTACATTTGCATAAAAAAGAAATTGTTAATACTTTATACCATACAAAATATTTTTGGTTTTATTTTTCCTTTATCAAAATTGGAAAACACAAAAAAAATGAAATATATAAAATAATTTCTTACCAATATCACCGTAGGCAGAACCTGGTAGCAATGGCATGTAATGGTCCCCTCTGTAGTCGATCCCTCTGTAAGGATAGTTTTCAATGGCTATGACCTGTCAGCACCACCAGAAAAAGATCTCATCATTGTAGGGAATTAACACCCTACCACCTCCTAGCTGCCTCATCAAGTTGGTCCATCGTGACATGGATGGACAACAGAGTCTGTGTGGAGTAATATCTACTCTATGGCTCAAGCCTAAAACCATCTCAAATAAAAAACTACAAAGTATGGATGAAAATCTGAAATTCCTCATTTTCCCTTGTTTGCAATCCGTCAATTGGCTCTTCATGTTGGCCACAAGTGAGGTACACCAGTCATAAGCAGTGGGTCTTAAACACTCCACTGCATAGAACATGAGTGGCCTTGATACCTGGTGTAATGAGGTCGAACCTGAAATCTATGTGAGTACAAGCACGACAATCTTTAGAATCAGGTTCTCAATCGCCCTGATAGGGAGTCGGATCCCTACTTTATCCATGTCTTCAACACAGTGGGTGGAAATGTAATCCTCCATAGTCATACCACCTTGCCCCGGTGAAACAATCCTATGATAAAGTATATGTCGTCCACTTCAATCCTCAATGGTTTCCCATCGAGATTGAAGGACTCTATCTCTAGATCCCAATAGTTTACCAGTAACTGGAGTAACCTCACATGAGCCTTCATTCCTTTGAGATCCAAAAATTTATAAAGGCCACATCATTTCAAATCTTGTTGGGTCCTTGCATCTCTTCCCATTGTTGCATCTATCTCCTCATGCTCCCTTTCCCTCCATTAAATAACCATCCTACAAAGGAAAAATCATTTTTTGAGTTAAACCATTTAAAAAACTTGTTCATGGACTTGCATGTGGGCTAACCTTATGACAGTTGTGTATAGGGATTCATATACATGTGCAGGCTTCACTTTTCCCACGTATATGGGGTCGTATACATGACCCGATGATCTATCACCCACGTAAACCCTAGTTTCCATGTAACGACCTCTAATAATCAAAAAATGAATACTAAAACTTTAACGTAACCCATTGAAATGGAAGAAAATTATATGGGTACTTACTTGGTCCAGACGGTTGTTGATTATGTTGATCGTATCTCCCACAATCGCCACCAGAAGATCGTGGGTAAAATGGCCTAAAAAGCACTATGTGGGTGAAAAACTCAAATGGTATGGTAAAATTTCTTATTTTTACTATTATAATAATATTTTTACCCACTTTGTATATTTTTACCCTATCTTTTCTATTTTTAGCCTTATCAACTAATAGCACAGTGGAAAGACTTGGTTTTAAGTGGTTTTGTCCAAGGTTTTTTTACGTATTTCCAACATCTTATCACCCATTCATGCCTTCAACAAGTATATTCTGACACCGACATATAGGATAGGTTTTCATTCCACTTTTCATTCTTGCATCGTCCTATGACCGTGATCCATACACCCTAGGTACGAACCGATTTCTTAGCGACACAGAACCTTGTGATTGCTACTATAAGTGTTGTTATTAAGTGTTAGAGACTTACCAAACATGGGTGCCCTAGTTAGAACCTTTTTTATCATTTGGTGCCCATGTATAAGTTATTCCATAGGATAGGGAGTTCCTTTATAGTCCCAACATGAATTTTTGTTCGAACCCCATTTTCTTACTCACAAGCATTTTGACTATTACCTATGGGACTCTCCCTGAGTCTTGGTTAAGCTCTTTTCTAACTCCCAAAAAAATGAAAAGACTGTTGACTAAACTTTTCTTTTTCACACTCGTTAAATGGTTTTTAAAGGAAGTCTATTTTGTATAAGTTTAACAATTTTTCGGACCAAGTACACTACTTATGAAAAAGGAATACTCTAGTCACCATTGGTTAGAAGAGTTCTCCTAGGTATTATTTTATACTTTTTTGGGTCTAGGGGACTAAATCTATGAAAAAGTACATTTTTGAGTTAAGTTGTAATCACATTCAATCATCATGCTTGCATTGTTGAGCATATTTTTGGTTCCCACTTTCTTGTTATAATCTTCTCGCCTCGACAATTTGCATCACTAGCCAAGCAGTGCCTTCCATATATCCTTTGCATCTTGACACCCTTTACCCGTAGAGGAAACATCCCCTCAAGTGTCCACACCCCGCATGCACTTCCTTGCATTAAGAATAGGTATGTTCCACTGCTTGGAAATATTTTCTTACTCACAACACTCATTTCCTCTCCCGTATCATAGAATTTCTTGGCCTATGAAAACCAAAAAAAATACAGGCAGGAAAAGAATATTATCTCTTATCGGAAGTAGTCGTGGCACATTTGAATAGAGCACAAACTTTTGAGTCCATTTTCATCCAAAGTTTGGGTTTAGCATGACCTTAGGAAGCTGATCTCGTTACTTAGAGTTTAATCCTCTGAATGGTTATTCTTCCAGTCCCTATGGAGATTTTTTTGATGCCTCCTACGTCGCAAACTTTTATCAATGATCATTATCAAGTCTATGTTGCATGAGTTATCCATATGTCTCATGCTCTTGTTCAAAGGAAGTTTAAATCCTATGTCGGCCATTTCTCATAACTCTTGACTTTGCATGTCGGCAATACCCTCAGTGTATCTCAGAATCACATGAATTTGTTGTCCTACATCGCACCCTAGGCCTACTTTCATCATTGGTAGGTAACCTTGAACCCAACATATGGAATTTCCTCATTGGTCGTTGACTAGGGGGTTTCCATTGTGTTCGAAGGTAAGGAATATATTCACACATTGGGATTTGTGCAGTGTATTGGATTCCATTATCCCTATTGGTGGTTTTCTCACCTTTGTCAACAATTTTCTTTATCGGTTGCTATTTAGAGGGTCCCTTTCATGCACTACTTGCATCTGGTGCATGCGAGGGACACACATGGTTGTTTGTTCGTGAAAATCTTATTCATTTGAGCTCCTCCTAATCATCAAGATATTTCTTTGTACCTCGTGCTAGATGATGAGAGATTCCTTAATGATCTCCTTTCAGCAGGTCTCCTTCCATTGAATTCGGCTCATCTATTCTGGAAACGAGACGTAGATTCCTATGAGTACCTAGAGGTTTACAATCATCAGTGGTAGGTTCTCCCACCATAAATAGTTGGGAATACATCAATGTCTCCTAATCGATGGATTCTTCAAGTGTTTGACCTCAACACCCTTATTCACACTTGTGGAATGTACTCAGTGCCTTGAAACCTACTTTCATTATTGGTGGGTTGTCTCGCATTTGTTAACAATATACCTTAATGATCGATAATCAAACGAAGTATCATTGTGTTCGACCTCAACTCCTCTATTCACATAATGTAGACTTTCACCTTAGGCAGATAGTGTAGAAGACCTCCATCTTATAGTAGTAACATCCCTTATCTGTTGTTGTCTTTCATTGGACCAGTACCTATATGACTTCAGTGATCATGGAGATCAGATTGTACTCCATTGTATACAGATATCTTTAGTTGATTTTGAGATTGGAATCCACTGTGTCTTGTTCGTGACTATGACATCCTATGGAATATTTCCACTTTGTACTGCATATTCATGGCCATGAAAAACTCTTTGATATATATCCACATGTATTTGTAGTTTAATTCGGATTGGAAGCCATGTGTACAAATTCATTATGGATTGTAATATTCTCATGAGTAACTAGTACTTCCGGCTAATTCTTCATTACTCCACTTCTGAGAATTATAATATATTTCAACCATTGCAGATATTCCTTTGAACTCACATATTAGGGGGCATTTTTTACAAGAATTGTTTCCTCACTCCATGCATCTTGCTTGGATGGTATTCCATTTCCCTCTGCAAACTGGAAGTCCCCTTTTTTTGTTCACTCCAGAGAAATAAATGCACATTTTTGTACATATATGCGCCCTATCAGTTATACAACAAGCATATATGCAAGTTGATCCACTACATCCCACGTATATCGGGTTTGGTGCTCAAAAATTAAAAATAATGTTGGGTTTCCATGCCATGTCACGAGATCCATGATCCTTGACCTTCCATATACTGGAAACGCTTTGACTCGGCCCTTCAGTTCCATTTAGAGGCTATAAATTGAGCCATATCCAGAACTAATAGACAATTCACCATTGAGAGCAAAGACACTCTAGAGAAATTTCACTTCATATTAAGCCTACATCCCTTTGTCCTTGAAAGTCGAAACTTCTTGTGTTCACCCCCCAAGCTCTTCCTGCTTTGTGATGGAGAACCTCATTAAATTTTATATATGAGCTTACCTTTGCGGAGGATTTAAGTGGTAGAGGCCCATCTAGAGGGACTTATTTTCTCTGTTCTGATATGTGTCATTACAAAAGTTTGTCACCTATGTACTTCTGTTGATTACTTTAATAGAAATACTATTTTATCATCCAATTGATATCTTGCAAATATTTGAATTACTTTCCATGGGCATATTTGTCATGTATGTTAATGGATTATGCTAATTTATATGTTGACATTATACATTATCACCATATGCTTGTGTATCTTGGTTTTTGAGGATAAGTTGCAGGTATAAATCTTTGGTTCGCATGCTCAATGGTGGTCTTCTTCGAACGTCCGGATGAGGCATGATCTTAGCCTTGTCTTGTTAGAATTTCAATTATATAACATACTTGATATTAGATTTTATTTGTGGGTGTTGTTCTGTCTATTGTGGTTTGCCCCTAGCCATAGAGAGATTTTCCTTGTAACAGGGATACCTTCGAATGAAGTATCGTAAAGGAAGATCGTGATAGTGGACTAATATGTATCAATTCTAATGGGACGTGGGATGGAAATAAGAATCCTTATGTTTTCCCAAAAAATTGCAACCAAGTGTTTTTTTACTCGAATGTGTTGGATAGGAATTGATTGTTTGTACTAAGACATGAGACGAGATAAAAACATATTCCTAAGAATAACAATGTTATCATGCCAATCAAGGAACATAATCAAGTTGATGGCAATGAAGAGTGATATGTATATATTTTATTTCAACATTTACATAATTAGCGTGTCATAATTGTCATAATTATAGATAACCATATATACGGTTACCTTCAACTAGAAAATTGTATTTTTTCTCCTTTTTATAATGTTGGATGTTAAAATTTAACAATCATTTACAACCATCATCTTGAAAATAAATTAAATCGTTTTACAACTTCAATATATTTAATGAATTATGAATCATTTTTAATTGTAAGATTTGCATGTTTATAGTTCTCTCTTCTACTTTGACTTTATTTCATTGATATGGTGATTATTATCTTAGGTCATTTTGGTTACAAGAATGACCTAGTTGGTTGAAAAATATACATATGGATGATGTGATCTAGACATTTGAATTGATTTGGTTTGATTATTGCTTGATGTGTACATATATATTTTATGGTCTATGTTTTGATATCCTTGTCATGGTATGAGATAGCTAGATTTTGCTATATAATGTGATGACTTATTGTGGCCTGTGAGTAGATTGAACTGTATCTCGATATTGATGTATGTGTGAACTATTAGTGATAAGTGATGTTATGGAATGTTTAAAATGAATACATGGCTACATGATTAAATATGTCATGTTATATGATGTTATTGATGATTTGGCAAGTGCAACAAGAAGAACTACAGGTGTATATGGAATTCAGATTGAGTCAAGATATGTGGACTCAAGATGGGGTCAGGTTATGTATAACTTACATGTTGTTTTTAGGGAAAACTAGCCCTATACAATCAATAGGGGTCCTCCCCAATGAAAGGTCCCAATTAGAGCTTACACTATTTGGAATAGAGAATCCATTCGGTTTATGACTTGGAAACCTTTTACTACTTTTGAGAGGTTTTACCAATTGTAGCTTGGTCCACCATTTAGGTTTTTATGTGATGCAACTATTATAATATGAAAAATGTAGAGTAATTCCCAAGATAAACTAACAAAACCAAGGAGGAAAACACAACACCAAATATTTTATTGATTTATAGCTTTAGAGAAAGTTGCTAGGAAAGTAAAAGAATAATTTAAATAAATAGTTGCATAACATAGAAGTTTCAAAATGAACGATTGAATACAATACTATGATTATGGATATATACAAACAATTTGTGAGATAAACAAAACAAGTTCCACTACAGTGGTGATGTCCCTGCCGTATGATAAATTTGAAATTGTTATGGAAGTCAATACTATACAAAATATGAGGCTGGCTTAAATAAAAAAAACATTAAGTGTATTTATGAAATAATATTTCTTCGATTATTGGCTCTCTTTATCATAAGATCCAAACCTTAAAGCTCTGTACAATAGTATTCGATTAATGAAACACCTATGCATTACCTTATTTTCCAATGTGCAGATAGAAGACTTATGAAAACCCTAACATATGAATTTAATCATTATGTTTATTTCCTCTTTGTTTGTCTCCAGATATAATACATTTGGAGGTGTGGCGAAGGGATAGGAAGCAAATCGGATTTATACAGATCAATATTCCACCAGTGGTGTGATGTGATTCAAACTACATCCTTCGTGTATCCAATTTCCCTTAGCTTAGGGATCGAGTATTTTGGGGATTTATTATCATAGGGCTTTCCAGAGGAACTCAACTCATAATAAAAAATCAGTAGAATCAAGATACAACTATGAATCTCTCTAATGTAAAAAAATGAGTTGTACTCAAATTTGTAGCTTCAATACCATTGTTTGGAAGATTCAAATTTTGCAATCAGATTTTCAACTTGGATAATGTTGGCAATGTATAATGTTTTTCAAAAAAAATTGAAAATATTGGCAAAACATTGTGGTTTTGAAAGGACAATGTGATCATGGGATTAAGTGTACTATTCATCATGGTAAAAAGTAAAGGTTGAATTGGCAAAAAATTTGGTTTCATAGGTCACATCATGTCATGTTGAAATGTTTCCTAAGATTTCAAAGCAAGTCTGTACTTTTATGTCTTGTAGCTAATAAATTTGAAGCTCACTGCAAAATCTCCTAACATTTCGCAACATCACATCATTTATGTCACATCACTACAAAATTGCGCTGCAAAAAATCTATTTGTTGCCGAATCCTTCCATCATCTTTCTGATCTTCACCAACAGTAATGGAACCTGAGAAGTAGAAGAAGAGGAGAAATAAAGGAAGGAGATATTTCATTCATTAGTTATCTTTTCTTGAGAAATTATGTGGACAGAAGACAATATAATCTGGAAACAATTGCTCTTCACTCGCCCTTAAGATGAAGCATCCATATAATGTGAATTTGATTCATTGAGTGGGTTTCTTTGGTCCTAAAACAAAGCATTAAAAGAGGAATTGCAGCTTGTGAAAAGTAAGGTGTCCAAATGTAACCTAACACTCCTTGCAAAAGCAACCAGTAGGTGAGTTGGTGATATTTTGATGTCATTGCTCAGATACGGTTTGAATACTTGTTATATATATATACCTGCACTAGAAACTTTTTGCCAAAATCAGAAGATGAAAAGTGTGAAAATCAGTTACAGAAGAGTGATGGTAATGAACTAACAAACATTAAAGGAGTTTATGTGTAGAAACCCTATGCATGTGTATGAGAACTAGGGTTATTTCAATTTTGGTTTCAAAAGAAACTTAGAATTTTGTAGGAATAGCTGATCAATATAAGGTTGAAATGCATCTCCTACAACAGTCCAATCATCATCAAGAAGAATGGGATACTATTGGCTCAAGTTTTAAATGTTAAGACATTTTTGCAGCATGAGTAGTTTCCCAGCGATTGTGAAACAGGGCACGCTACAAAAGTGTTGAAAGGCCAGTGAGAAAGATGCAAAAGTAGTACAACAATGTAACAATGAGTTGGTGGCACACATTTTTCCATATTTGACCTATGTAGAGGCCAAAACCATCATACCGATTGCACATAATTAAAAACATAGATTTCACATCGAATTACAGGGACACTATGAAATTTCCTGTAACAAAAGTTTTGCAGCGAAAGTGTATTTTCATCATATCTCCCAAACCGTACACTCGTTTGTCCTGAAATTTTTAGGGGAGATAAATCAAGGTAAGATGACCAATCCTCTTTAATTTTGGGTAAAAATACTTCATGGTTTTTGAGAAATGAACCACCGTCACCTATAGTCATTTTGATTTTTTCTCGAAAACCGTGAACTAGGTTTTGCCCAAATGTTTTTTGGAGGAGCATTATAATATTTTTAACCTTATCAAAAAACATTGGCCCAACCTAGTTTACCATTTGAGATAAAATTAAAAAATATCATCTACATAATTTTAGACAGTTTTTGTAATGAGTTGTCACCAAGACGTTGCAAAATTACATAGTCATCCTAAGACAAAGACTATTCGACTACCAACTAGACAGATCATGCCAAATCACTATGATGACGTTAAGGACCACCTATTTTTCCACTGAATTCATATATTTTGTTATGATTTGTATGTATAAATTAGTCAAGAAACAGAACCCTAGATTGTAGGAGTCAGTTCTATTTTGTTATAATTTGTTGTAACTCCTTCTAAATTTGGAAAAGCTAAATATTTGGACCCTCTTAAGATACGATGTAATATTACTATATATATGATGAAAGAGAGGAGGGTGAAGGGGTTTGGGACTTGAGCGAAAAGACTCCTTGGTTGTTGTATATGTTTTTCTGGAGGTTAATATAAGTTTCCAGTAGAAGTAGATGGATTTGTTGTTTCAAGATTCTTGTGATGGTTATCTTCAGTCTATTTTTCTAGTGAATGTTTTTATTTCTTTGTTAATCATAATATGTTTTTCTTCTATATTTGAATGAGTGTTATGATATGGAATTCATATGTTGATGCTCTATATCTCTACATTCAGATTTTGCACCAGTCTTCTGATATTGTAGTAAAATTCATCCTATGTTAAATTCTTTACTATAATTGATTTGTATTTCTATTTTATACCACCACCATACTACAACATTTAATATTATATATATAGCCATCTATCTTGCCTTTGAGTGCACTTATTCATATTTAACCAGTCTGGGAAACCTTTTATTAACATCTTTTTATTATGACTCCATGCCTAATGGATGTTTCACTCAAACCTAGCACCATATCTTAAAATCCTTACTAAACTGAATATCTAGCCATTGTTCTTGATTAGATAACCAATGATTCATTGATTGAGTTATAACAGAGAGATCCCTCTCTGAATTGGAAGGGATAGTTTCTAATCTACAAGTTGGTTTGTGGTTACCTCTGGAATTTCCTTTCACAACCAAGGAAATTTATAGAGTGATAACATTTTGGCGTCATTGTCGGGGAACGAGAGTGAAATTTTCTCTGGGAGAAATGTATTATTGTTTCAGATTTGATTCCTGAGGATAAAAAGAGAGTCAGACACAGAGATTGGTTGTATATTTTACCCTGGCGACTCCATTTTTAGCAGAATCCCGAATTCAAAACATTAATGGCAGCTCCACTGGTAGAAGGATTCATTGTTGGAAGAACTTACTGGTGACTCCATTGCACTAATGAGGGACTCAGACAACGCTACTATCATTTCAAGGTATGCATGCTTGGACTTTTCATAAATTTATAGTTTTCCTAATCCTTTACCCAAGGATGAACATTTTTTAAGGAATGGTCCAAAATTTAGTGCAGAGGATTTGAGTTTGACTTTGAAACATATTTCAAATTTCTATAACTTTACTAAGCTTCTTAAAGTAAAAAATCAAGATGTATTCATTAAACTTTTTTATGATTCATTCCAAGCAAAGTGCAGAAGTTGGGTTGAAGGTTTATCGGCCAAATCTATAAGATCTCTTTCAACTTTTTGGATCATCTTTCTGGAAACATGGATGGAGGAAAAATATTTTGTGGCAAATCCTGCTTCCATTCAAGGTTTTAGAGAATGGAATGATATGTACACTGATGATGAAGTGGAAAAAAAAATTCTTCATTTTTGTCTTCTTATTTAAGTCATGCAAATGTAGCTCTGAATATTAAATCCACTTTTTAGAAGAGTTTTCCAAGGACATTGAGTTAAGACTTGAAGCTTTAGAAGATCAGGAAATATCCCAAATTCTTCCATTACAGGGTCTTTCTTTTGAAGTTTCATTTCAGAAAAAGAAAAAAGACACATTGTTCCCTTTGCCTTTTGATATTGAGCATGAGGAATGTTTTGATCATGAATTTGAAAAAGAAAACACACATGGAAAATCAAACTATGATAATCAAATTGCATAATACATTAAGGATCAACAAACAGAATATGGCTTCTATGATTTTTATGATCCTATAGTTGATTATATGGAGGAATTTTTCAATCTAAACTTTCAACCATGTTTTTACTACAAAAACAAAATTTATCATCAGTTGTCATTTCCATTAATTTTTCTTCTTTTGATTTTGTTCAAGCATCATCAATAAGTCCAATTACTTGAGCAGCTTCTTGATTGGCTGCATTGGAAGTTTTGTATCACTTGATCCAACAATTTTGTTCAACGGGTTAGAATACGATGGTGTGTACATAAATAATCTAGATGCTTGACGATTCAAGAATTTCCTTCAGTTTGCATAGTGTGGTCAGATTACAGTTTTAGTTTGAATTTAGCAGTGAGAAGTTTGGTTTTATTTTGAATTTTCAGCTTGTATAAAAAAGCAGTAGTTTCAGTTTGGTTTTCAATAGTTTGGATTTCAGTTTGGGATTGGTTTCAGTTTTCAGTTGTCAACAGAAATAAGCAGTTCACAGGTCTGGAATAGGTACAAGTCATAAGTGAAACATTTTGAGGTTTGGAATGGTATGAATAGGAACATGGTATATGTGTTCTTTGTTGCCTCGCAGGGAGGACAACATCCCTAGTTGGAGCCAATGTTGTAACTGTATAATTTTTTTCAAAAAAAAAATGAAAATCTTGTCAAAAAATTGTGGTTTTGAAATGACAATGTGCTCCTGGAATTAAGTGTACTATTCATCATGGTAAAAAGTAAAGGTTGAATTGGAAAAAAATTTGGTTTCAGAGGTCACATCATGTCATGTTGAAAGGTTTCCTAAGATTTCAAAGAAAGTCTGTACTTTTATGTATTGTAGTTAATAAATTTGAAGCTCATTGTAAAAGCTCCTAACATTTTGTAGCATCACATCATTTTTGTCACATCGCTGCAAAACTGCGCTGCGAAAACTCCATTTGTTGTCAAATCCCACCATCATCTTTCTGATCCTCACCAACAATCATGGAACCTGAGAAGCAGAAGAAGAGGAGCAATAAAATAAGGAGATATTTCATTAATTGGTTATATTTTCTTGAGAAATTATGTGGATAGAAGACAATATAATTTGGAAACAAATTCTCTTTACTCACCCTTAAGATGAAGCATCCATATAATGTGCATTTGATTCATTGAGCGGATTGCTTTGGTCCTAAAAAAGAGCATTTAAAGAGGAATTGCAGCTTGTGAAAATTAAGGTGTCCAAATGTAACCTAACACTCCTTCCAAAAGCAGCCAGTAGGTGAGTTGGTGATATTTTGATGCCATTGCTTAGATATGGCTTGAAGACTTGATATATGTATGTATGTATAGATACATACATACATACATACACATACATATACATATACATATACATATACATATACATATACATATACATATACATATACATATACATATACATATACATATACATATACATATACATATACATATACATATACATATACATATACATATACATATACA
>ML782579.1:222501-235170 GCA_009831015.1 Picea engelmannii
ATATATATATATATATATATATATATATGTTAAACATTGTCTAGGGTTACAATATTAAACCTTTATTTTGTAGTCATCCCCTATAATATAAAGTGGAACCTGCACTGGAAACCTTTTTCCAAAATCAGAAGATGAAAAGTGTGAAAATTAGTTACAGAATAGTGATGGTAATGAAGTAATGGATGTTAAAGGACTTTAAGTGTAGAAAACCTCTACACGCATATGAGAACTAGGGTTATTTCAATTTTGGTTTCAAAGCAACTTAGAAGTTTGCAGGAATAGTTGATCAATATAAGGTTGAAATGCATATACTACAATAGTCCAATCATCATCAAGAAGAATGGGAGACTATTGGCTCAAGTTTTAAATGTTAACATAGTTTTGCAGCACTAGCAGTTTCGTAGCGAATGTGAAACAGGGCACGCTACAAAAGTGTTGAAGGGCTAGTGAGAAAACTGCAAATATAGTAAAGCAATGTAACACTGATTTGGTGACACACATTTTTCCATATTTTACCTATGAAAAGGCCAAAACCATCATACATATTGCACATAATTAAAAACAGATATTTCATAGTGAATTACAGGCACGCTACGAAATTTCCTATAGCAACAGTTTTGAAGCGAAAGTGTATTTTCATCGTATCTCCCAAACCGCGCACCAGTTTGTCATGAAATTCTTAGGGGAGATGCATCAGGGTAAGATGAACAATACTATTTAAGTTTAGGTAAAAATGCTTCACGGTTTTCGAGAAACAAACCACCGTCACCTACAACCATTTTGGTTTTTTTCTCAAAAACCGTGAACTGGGTTTTGCTCAATTTTTTTTTGGAGGAGCATTATAATGTTGTTAACATGTTGAAAAAACATTGGCCTGGCCCAGATTACCATTTCAAAAAAAATTAAAAAATATCATCTACAGAATTTTAGATAGTTTTTGCAGCGATTTGTCATCGGGGCGTTGCGAAATTACACAGTCATCCTAAGACAAAGCCTATTCGACTACCAGTTGGATAGATCATGCCAAATCACTATGATGACGTGAAGGACCACCTATTTTTACACCGAATTCATATATTTTGTTATGATTTGTATGTATAAATTTGTCAAGAAACAAAACCCTAGATTCTAGGAATCGGTTCTAGTTTGTTATAATTTGTTGTAACTCCTTCTAAATTTGGAAAACCTAAAGATTTCGACCTTGTTGAGCTAAAATGTAATATTACTCTATATATGATGAAAGAGAGGAGGGTGAAGGGGTTCAGGACTTGAGATAAAAGACTACTTGGTTGTTGTATATATTTTTCTAGAGGTTAATAAAAGTTTCCAACAGAAGTAAATGGATTTTTTGTTTCAAAGATTATTGTGATGCTTATCTTCAGTTTGTTTTTCCAGTGATTGTTTTTTCTTTATTTGTTAATCATAATATGTTTTTATTCTATATTTGAATGAGCGTTATAATATGGAATTCATCTGTTGATGTTTTATATCTCTGCATTCATATTTTTCACTAGTCTTCTAATATTGTAGTAAAATACATCCTATGTTAGATGCTTTACTATAATTGATCTATATTTCTATTTTCTACCACCACCATAATACAACATTTAATGTCTACTAGATAACCAACTATCTTTCCTTTGAGTGAAATTATTTATATTTAACCAATCTAGGAAACCTTTTATTGACATCTCTTTATTATGACTCCATGCCCAATGGATGTTTCACTCAATCCTACCACCATATTTTAAAATCCTTACTTAACTGAAGATCTAGCCACTATTCTTGATTAGATAACCAATCATTCATTCATTGATTTATAATGGAGAGAGCCCTCTCTGGATTGGAAGGGCTAGTTTCCAATCTACAAGTTTGCAAGTTAGTTTGTGGTTACCTCTGAATTTTCCTTTCATGACCAAGAAAATTTACGGAGTGATAATGGATACCATGGTTTGGAATGCTATTATGACTGATAGAACCACCACAATAAAGCGTAGGATCAAAATAACTTTTCCACTTATGTTTCATTTATGCTTTTATGTTTTGGAACCAATGCAAAGGAGAATTAGCATGCTGGAGGATTGGGTTGATGATTGTCTAGAATCATTGTCTCTACTTTGTATTCCCAAATTATATGCTCCACTTTGAGCGAAAACACAATTTCCAAGCTCGTCCTAAACTTGCACCACCTTTAGGCATCCATTAAAGTAAACATAGTGCAGAGGAGATAATATAAGAAATCTATCCAGATGATATAATAAATCTATCGTGTGGGTATTTAGAGAGTTAGCATTGCTTATGAAAGGTTTTTTTAAGGCATCATATCAATACGAAATAGGAAAACATAAGATGAATTCTTCAAACAACAACATTATTTTTTAATACTAATCATATGACTATCCCTCAATTACACCAGGTATGTTGATTGCAGAGTCTTCTAAATATTGAATAAAGTGTTTGCTACATTAACATTATGCCCAAGGTGTACAAATATGACACTACTAAGTTCAACTTAGGAGTTCATATTGAACTATAAAAAATATTGTCGTGATGGGATGCCGCTCTCGACCCATTATTTCTCCTATGTCTTTGAAAAAAAAAGCTATGGTACACATACAGAGAAATAATATCAACTTTGTAGACAAAAGTAAAATAATACACATTTAGAAAACAAAATATTAATTCTAAATGTATCTTGTAAAAATGAGATTATATTAATTCTAAATATATTTATAAAAATGAGATCATATTAATGGTGGAGATGTCAAAGTGTATGGCTAATAAAACTATGATATTAATGGTGGAGATATCAAAGTCTATGGCTAATAAAACTAACTTACAATCATGTTAATCTTCAATTTACTAAACATATATTTTGGATAAAAATAGACATGGATATTCTACGGTGTTCTGATTTTGAAGAGAAATATGGATCATATGGATGATGTACGCTGATTTTAAAATAAAAATATTAAACAAGTTGTTTAAAAATGAACTTGAATGGGAGTTGTTTAACCTCCAAAATAGCAAGAAATTAATCGCTCTCTTACTTAAGAAAGCTTGAATATTCATAAATGGAATAGAAACTAGTTGGAATTCAAAATATCTTGAAGAAAGTTATGGATTATCTCTCCTCTTCTAAACTAGAATTGTAACTATACACAAATTCATGTCCTGATCTGGTTTGATTAACATGGGAGTATAGAAGAAGGGAGAGATCAAAATCAATAAGCATAATGTGACCATTGTCTTGGACCAATATCTTATTTGGCTTCAGATCTCTATACACTATCCCTTTCTCATGCAAATACTCCAGTGCCAATACCACTTTGGTTGTATAAAATATGTATATATTGTTTTCATAACATATGTCTTCGTTGTCTTTGTAAGAAATAATCCTTTATGTAGTTATTTGTTCGAGGAAAAATAATTTTTTGCATGTAATGTTATTCTGACTATTTTAATATGTTTATAAACAAAAATTTAGAATCCAACTTACTCTAATTAATGCTTTGAAGATCTGCAATTTCAGTAGACTATCCTTCAGTCATCTCTTGCAAGACAGTAACAGGATTACATACCTTGCTACAATTAATGGCATTGTGTTTACATTGGCAGTGAGTTCTTTTATAATAACAAGAAAACATAAAGTTCTAGCTTATGTTGTTTTTCCGTAGGACATAAATGAAAAGCATCTTTATAGAGGTTCAAAAGTTAGCTACAGAAAGAAAGCAGAAACTCCAAAAACACTCATATAGCCTCACAACATTGGGGCACCCAGAAAGCCTCTGCAGCGCCTCAATCTCTCTCCACAACTTTGATAGTCATGAACCTCCTTGAGGGCCACTATCAGACTGTTCTCCTTTCTCCTCCCTCTAAACATGTCCAAATAAGTTATGTTGTCGACCCTCTCTAGAATCTTGTAGCGGGCACATGTCTTCTTGTTGTTGTGGAGACTCCATATGATCTACACATTGTCATCCATGTTTTACACTCCTTAAAACTCTGAAACTAATTTAAAATATGTATAGTATTATTATCTGACAATCTTAGGTCTTTTGAATATTCCCTTATCAATCAAGGGAATGAAATCCACAGCTTTATGTCACATTTACATATTTAAAATATGTAAACTATTATTATTAATTTTTTGTGTTATAATGCAAAAATCATGCAGTAAGATTTTCTTGAGGTAGTGCGTATCTAGGCAATACCAGTTTTAAACAAATTTGCATGTTATACAATTGATTGGGGAAGATTTTCTTCATTCTGAAATTATTTGCAAGACTTCTGAGATGTTTTTTTTTAACACAGAGGTTTCTTCCTTGAATGAGACCAACCTATTATTTTGGGTATCCTAAGGATATCTTCCAGATGCGCTCTACGCTTCACCTTCCCTAAATTCTTTCATCTCAACCCTCCTTAGCGCAGGTGAAAAATAAAGAGGAAAATGACCCTCACGGTTGGTCTTGCTTTGACTATTAGGATCATTAAGACCTATTTTTATTTTCAGTACATCTATAGTTGTTCCGGATTTTTGTACATCCTAACTAGTTCAGTGACAATAGCACCATCGGTATCATGGGAAACTCTAGGACCTCTCTAGAGGAGCTTGAACTTTATGATCCTCTCTATTTCTCTTATCTCTCTGCAAAATTTGAGGTGTATTGTTCGGCCTTCTAAACTGATTTATATTTCCAAAGTCTTGAGTATTTTTATTAGCTTGTCTCCCTTCAAGATTTAACCTTTCCATATTTGCAATAATGACTTAACCAACTTGGTCAATTCATCAACCTTGGGATCAATACCCAAAGCATCTGAAGATGAAGCTTATGTTTTTTTTTCTCTCCTATCTCTTCAAATCTTCTCCTCAACTTATATGTTGCTAGTATATTTGATTCAACCTCCACAACATCATATTACATGTAAGCCAATGTTGCAGACCATATTTCTCTCAACAATAGACAAAATTCTAGATCGAAAGCACTTGCATAAGTTATTTTTGCAGAGGTCTCAGTGGGTTTAATCTCAGTAGGAATTTTGTTCTACATCTTGTTAAATATTTTCGATAAATCTAACACATATTCACCCTCTTTCCTCTTGAGAGCCCCAAATTTTGTAATGTAATACAAGAAATATTTGTTGTCGCCCCAATGCCTTAAAAAGGCATCATCTAGGGCCTCAATTCCATCTATTGATCCAGGCACTAAACTTCTAAACAATTTATGGGTGTCTCCATCTAGGAGTTGCACAAAGACTCTCATCCAGACATCTTCATTTTCAATGTTCAAATTATCTACATAACTGTAAAATGCAACAAGATGTTCTTTTGTAAGTAATATCTTCTTCTCTAGTAAATTTAGGCATGTACTTAAGGTAATCTCCTACTAGTAGAGCATTCATGGGCTGAGGAAGCACTAATGGTGCATACCTAGTAGCCACAATGGCATCCATTCTGTTCTGGGGAGGATTAACTCCTGCCATTTGATTTGGAAAAGGAGGACTCTTACTTTTGGGAGAAGTAAGAGGTGATTTTGCAAGTGAAAATAAAGTCTGTATAACAGAAATTTTTGAAAAAGGAGGAGTATGGGGTGAAGAAGATTTGGACTTAACAGAAGTTGGTTTGGACTTGGGTATATATGAGGACACTTTAACAAAAAGTGAGTTTCCTTCTTCTTTGGTTATTGGAAATTTAAATGAATGAGGAGTTGGAGAACCTAAGAAAGGAAAATATTCCAAACATTCAAGTCTAAACCACTTAACAATTTCAGGAGATGCAAGAAAACCAAAGCTTTCTAGACTTTCTTCTTTCAAGTCAGGAGAAAACGGTGTGTATGCAACATAAAGATTTTCTAATTCTGACTTTACAGGAGTTTCAGCTACAGATGAATGAGGAATCTCAGAAATAGCAACCGGTGTAAGAAAATCAGAGTCAGGTAAGTCTCCAGAAATACCTGAAGATTTAGAAGAGGAGTCTCCTTGAAAATCTTTTCCCTTCCTAATGATTTTTTCTAGATCAAGTTTAGGTGTAGCTAGAGGTAACTATGGGTTATCCTTCGAATGTCTTCTCTTGGGAGCCACAATTGAACTTTGGAGTTGTCAGGTGAACTATTGTAGTTGTTATGTTTATTGATTTATGTACACCAACAAAATCAGTAGTGTCCTTGTCATACATCCTAGGAAAAGATGTTCAATTTTTCCTCCCCTGCAACGACGCCAAAAATTTTAGTACTAGAAGTCTCACCAAGACTGTTGTAGGTGTAAGCCTAATACCCATCAGAAACTTGTAGATTTGTTATAGATAATAATGTTTTCAATGTGTAGCAAATGGGTGAGACACTTAGTTTAAAATATCAACACAAAATCTCCATAAAATACACACCAGAAAGCAAGGCAGTTTAAAATATCAACACAAAATCTCCATAAAATACACACCAGAAAGCAAGGCTTGAATAGTCTCAGATCAACATTTAGAATATCAAATGGAAAGATGGAAGACTTAGCAGAAAATATGAAATACATGCATCAGGTTACATCAGGCAATCCTGAAACACATATAGCAGAAATTTCATCAAATAGGAACCTCCTAATAAAAAAGAGAGCACTTTGATAATACTTGCATCAATTACAAACAATAAATCATTCACTATAGTAAAGAACAAGCACTAGGATGAACCCTTCATCAACAACTAGCATCAAAGTAATATTGAAACACAAATGTGACAGTAGAAAAAGAAATTAATCATTCATTATTCAAGATTCTTAAATTTGATACATACAGTCTGGAAACTATGTTACAATTGAAAATAAAGATAAGAGTATCACTCTACAACCATTTGAACCCTCTAATTGAGTTACATTACATATTAAATAGCAAATACATCCAAAAATATCTCTAGAATCCGCCACCTAGCTCATACATAGGATCATGTGCCTTAGAGAGGTGTGGCACTAGGTGCACAATAGAAATCTAACAAGAATACTATATTTTAGGAAATTCTTGGCAACATTGAATGCAACTGTTGACAACTCGTTGCATGTGACTTAACTGAAGCTAGATCCTTGAGGCAGGTGGCCCTTAATGTCCAAATGATTCTTGAGGATCTTAACCCAACCTAATATGACATATGGCAGTCTTCATCAACACAAAATCCACGTGACTATCAAGTTTGCAGCGCCTACGCTACAAACTATTCCAAAATATCCAGTTCGCAACGCCTTTAATAGTACGTGCTACGAACTTTCCTATATGTGTGATTTTACTTTCAAAACTAATGTCTAATGTCAAAACTTGTAAAAAAAACTCGGAAACCTTTTTAGAACCTGCTACAACCTTCTAAAACATAAATTAACCTTTGTAAAAGTCATATGAATATGATAATAGCAACCTAAGACAAAAATCCTTGCTAAACGTTATAAGCCTACAAAACAAAATACATCAGGGAAATTTTTTATGTTGATGCATAAATGATGCCTCATCTGCTCCTCCTTGCGGCCACTCATGCCAACATGTCCAGGTTTTGTTTTTCATTTTGTTCCTCAATTGTTTCACTTCCTCTTTCAGCTTCCTATTTTCAGTTTGATGGGCTCTATTCAACCTGTATACATTATTCATCTGCCTGCGTAGAGATATGGATCTTTTAACCCAATGTTTTTCCTTCTTGACAGTTTCTTCACCCATATCTATGACTTTCGTAAGTTGGATCTTAGCATGCAGATTTTCTTTCTTTAATTATTCATTTTCATCCTTTGCCTCATTCGATTGTTTCCTAATCCTTTTAAAATGGGGATCCTTCTCATCAACAGGAGACTTAATCTCAATGATTTCTATTTATTTCTTTAGAGGCTCAATTTTGTTTGTTGGCTGAGTTGATTCCATGGATGTACCTTCTTCTACAAAGGCATGTTGATTTGTTGCTAATCTAGTGACAGGTCTTCTAGTCTTGACAGCTTCTACAACAACAAGTGAAGAAAACACAAGATTATTTCCCTTCAGACTCATTGTTTTACTAGAGGGCGTCCCCATAGGTGCAGGCATTGCCAAGGGAGAGGTGTCTTCATCAGGAGGTTGTGAAGGACCTTCAACTGACTTATCAGTAGACTAAATGGACTTATCTGTTTTGGTCATCTTCCTCTTTTTACTTGAATTTGAGTGCACAGAATTCTCAGCAGGAGTAGGTGTTTGTCTTTTTTACTGTGGTGTGTGAGCAACATTTAGCTGAAAGCCTGATGCAGCTAGGAAAACATCCCAATCAGTATTGGTCTTCTTCAAGTCTTCCAATACTAGCATTTTGATTAAACCAGACTAAAAAACAATAGTATCCACCTGCTTAGATTTATCTTGGACTCTATCTGACATCTTCCCAATACTCTTGAACAGATAAAAGAGTAGGTTCATGGAATCTTTCCCAGTGAAGTGCAGTACCAATCTAATATGGTATTGATAGACCATATTGAAACTTCCTTCACAAGTGAAATACCTATGAATAAATCTGATCATTTTGTCAAAATACTCCAGCATGTGATTTCTTGGCACTCCCTTCAATAGGTTGTCTCCTTGATATTCATGTTTTAGGAACTCCTTGAAAATGTAGAATTCAAGGACATGGATTTAAACCATTTTCACCATGAACATGTATCTATGTCGTTGCAGAAATATATTGCTCTGAAACTTCAAACTTCAATGCACCCACCTTAGTATTTTTCCCACTAAAATTGAGTGGAAATTGCTTAGCAACCTCGGGATTTCCTCTTTGCATTTTCTCACAAAAAACCAGGCAGCCCACTCTCTGAAATGCTTCTTTAAAAAATGGTTCAAAATTTATAAATTGTAGGTCATGGGGCTCATCCCTGATAATTTCTTCCCCTTTGTGAACCTTCTTACCTTGTTGATTGTCCATGATAGTTGTTTTAAAACCATTTTCCCTTTTGATAACAGTTGTTACCAAGTGTATGATGAAAACAAGAAAAATTATGGTTTATTGAATAAAGTATGCATGCATAGCAATAGTGCAAGAATGAAAAGATTGAAACTAGGAGATGAGAGGAGAGAAAAATAATCGTAAACTAAATGAGACTTTAATCAGGAAAAAAATTGTGGCAATTTGTGTAAAGCAGAGGATTCATGGCGTGATTTTTTCAGTTTGCAACGCACAATGAAGTTTGCAGTGAATGAATATTAGACTAGGGTTCAGTCAAAGAGGTTTGCAAATCCACAAGTCTGGAAAAGGAAAATTATTTTGAAAAATATTATACCAGCTGCATTCTGCCAAATTTTAGTTGATTTGCAAGTTGTTGTTCTAAATATCAGGTTGTTGATTTACAGATTTAGTGCTCATAAAATTTACACCCAATGTCTTACAATTGGATTCAACTAGCAATCTAGCCAATCCTTGACCTTTTACCAGCTTGGTGGGTTTCACCTCTAGATCAAAATCTAAAATCTTAGTAATCCACTTACTTATTTTCCCAGCTATATCAGGTTGAATCAAAATCTCTTTAACAGAGCTTGAAGGAACATAAGAAATATTTTTTTAATGAAGAACATATACCCTGAAAGATTTAAGAGATTTGACTAAAGTATAAGCTTGTTTCTCCATAATATCATACCTGACTTCAACATCTCTCAAGTCCCTATTGAAGAAATAAATAGGCTTCTCCATTCCATTTGAATTCTTCTAAAGAAGGACAACAGTTAGTGTATCATTCGAGGCAAAAGAAAAAAAATAGAAATTCCTTTGAGTAGTCAGGACTGATCAAAATAGGCGCATCAACTAATGCTTTCTTTATCTGTTCAAAATAAATCCTAGCTTCTGGTGTCCACTTTACTTCATTTCATTTTCTCAACATAGCAGTGATTAATTTCACTAACTCGGCAAAGTTAGATATACATCTCCTTAAAAAAATTATCTTACCTAAGAAGGACTGGATTTCTTTCTTAGACCTAGGAAGAGAAAGAGTCTTGATAGCCTCTACTCTATTTGGGTCAATATTTACTCCTTCAGTCGAGACAATGTGTCCTAGCAACTTACCCTCCTTAATGGAAAAAAGAGACTTTTTGGGATTTAGGGACAACCCATACTTTCTGCACTTCAAAAATACCTTCTTTAGATGTTGGTAATTCTCTTGATCAGACTTGGAAAACATTGTAATATCATCCAGATAGATGATCACAAACTTATCTTTCTCTCCAGTAAATTCAATGTCCATTGCACGTTTGAAAGTTTACCCTGCATTCACAAGATTCAATGGCATCTTGGAATACATGAATGTAACTAGGGAGTGGTGAATGATGTCTTCTCTCTGTCTTCTAGCAACATAGAAATCTGATTGTAGCCCGAAAACCCATCAATCATTGATATTCTCACTGAGCCTGTCACCCTTTGCAAAATGTGTTTCATTTTGGGTAAAGGGTAGTTGTATTTTCTATAACATCTATTTAAATTTATGAAATCAACACAAAGCATGATCTCACCATTCTTCTTTCTGACAGGGACCAAATTATCTACCCAATTAGAATACCTCAAAGTTATAATGATTTGGGCATCAAGCAACTTCTTGACCTCTTTCTCCATAATAGGCAATAACATTGGGTTAATCTGCATGAGCTTCTGTTTGAAAGGTTTAGTGTCATATTTCAAAGGTATCCTATGCTCAATAATGCTAGTATCATAAGTCTCTAGGTATTCATACTTCCATGAAAACACATCAGAAAATTCTTTCAACAATTTGACATATTCATCTTTCTGATTTTTTGATAGGCTACTAGACAATTTGACATATTCATCTTTCTGATTTTTTGATAGGCTACTAGACAATTTAACATATTTGGGTTCTTCTTCCGTGCCTAAATTATAGTCTGTCAGATCTACATTTTCTTTAGAACTACTCAACTTCAAAGCAACATCATTATTATCAAATATTATTTCTAAACAAACTAGTCCTTTAGGAATGTGATTTCTAGGCAATTGAACAATTTTATGATCTGCAATTTTGTTCAGAAATTTATCAACACGCAAATTTTTATCATCATCTGAATCTTAGTCAATATGCAGGGCACAAAATTCATCCATTGTCTCCAAAAACCTCTTTAGTTCTTTATCATCTTCAAAAATCTTCCAATGCTTGACAATATCATGTATAACATGTATGTATTTTACCTCAACATTATACTTAGGTTTGGGAGGTAGGGGAATTTTAAAATTGCTAGCAAAAATAGCTAAGGAATCGGCTAGTGTATTAGCCTCTCTAGGAACAAAAGATATGTTGAAGGTTGAGAAGAATTTATCAATGAGGTCCCAAACCTCATTCCTATAAGCTTTCACTCTAGGGTGTTTTATTTGATAGATATTCCTGACTTGATGCAAAACCAGTTATGCATCTCCAAATATTGTCAGTCCCTCAATTTTCATGTCCTTTGCAGCTCTAAGCCCCAAAACTAAGGCTTCATATTCTGAAATATTATTTGTTGTTTCAAATTCAATCTTTAAGGACAGAGTTGTGACATCCTGAGAGGGAGAAATGAACACTACCCTAGCACCAACATTATCCTTGGAAGATGCACCATCAAAATACATCTTCCACAACTGAACACCCTGTCTAGTTATTTCACATTTTGTTGATGCCTATTTTTTTGTCTCTAAGGATGGCTGAGGGGACTCAGTAAGATGAAGAATACTAGATCCAAAATCAGTATCAACATCATATATGGGATGGTTTGTTGGGTTTTTTTAAGAACCAAATATCAATATAGCATAGAAAAACCTCAGAATAAGTACTCAACGCCTTGAAAAAGAGATAAATTCAGATAATAAGCCTCTTCGAGGGGGAAACCTCCTTATTCCCACATAAATGTACAATTACAAGATGATTCAAAATGAAAATGTCTCATTGGTATATATAGGAGACTAAGAGGTATAATTACAACTAATGGCCTAAAGCGGACATAAATAAAATAACATTACTAATATAATATGCCCCAATTAAGGGGTAATGAGCCACTATTTAGGGCTTACCATGCCCCTCCCCTTGAGACAAGTGTTGTCCACAACGCTTGAGTAACTAACTCTGGATGATTTTGTATAAAAGACTCATCTTCCCAAGTGGAATCTTCAGCCAGCAGTTTCCTCCATTTAATGAGATACTCTGAAATGGATCTATTCCTCAACTGGCGAATTCTTGTGTCAATGATGGCTTCAGGCTCCAATATGATTTTTCCTTCCTCATCAAGTTCTGGAAATATAGTTTGAACTGGGATCTTGTCACCTATAACCTTCTTTAAGCATGAAACATGGAAAATTGGGTGTACTCATGAATATGCAGGCAACTTTAATTTGTATTCCATAGTACCAATATTTTGCAACACCTTATAAGGGCCATAGTACTTTGGTGATAATTTATTATCCTTCTTGCCTTTCTTGAGGGACATCTGTTTGTATGGTTGTAGTCTTAAAAACACCCAGTCCCCTACTTCAAAACTTCTTTCACTACGATGTTGATCTGCTTGTTGTTTCATATGGTTATGTGTCATGGTCAGGTTGTCCTTTAAGATTTGGAGAACTTGTTGTTGATGCTCGATGTGATATTCCACTGCTTGAACCTTAGATTTTTCTTTTAGAGAAGAAGTGATGGAAGGAGGGTGGTATCCATAGAGTTCCATAAATGGTGTCA
>ML782579.1:237522-258388 GCA_009831015.1 Picea engelmannii
ATTTCATGAAAAGTTCTTGAAAATTAAAATCCATTGTTCCTAATGATTGTAACCATTGGATTCCTAGTACAACATCAGCACCACCCATGGGTATAGAAATCATTGGACTATTCATTACATATTCCCCCATAGTAAGATTGATCGTATTGCATTTTCCTGAGCAATTGATAGTTCCTCCATCTGCAATCATTACTTGAAACTCTGGTGCTGGATATACAAAGTAATTGAGATCTTTGGCTAATTTATAGTGAGTGAAATTATGAGTACTGCCAGAATCAATTAGGACTATTATCTTTTTCTTTTTGATATATCCTTCGATATTGAGGGTTTGAGGAGTGCTAATTCCCGCCAATGCATTACACGATATCGTGGGAGTCAAATCTTCAGATGAAATTGATTCTACGTTTTCATCTTGAGATGGTTCTTGTTCATGTTCTTGTTCTTCTTCCTCTTCACAATCTGTGTAGAATAATTTCTTCTCACCACACTTATGTCCCTTACTATACTTGTTGTCACAATTAAAGCATAAACCCTTTGCTTTTATTTCCTCCAATTGTTGAGGTGCCAACCTTGTAGGTTGAGGTGTTTTAGAAGAAGGAGCATTATTCTCTCTATAGATGTTAGGATTGGTCCTTCTAGTATCCATAGCCATATTTGTACTTTCAACATTTCTTGCCACCCTAAATGCATTCTCCAATTATTTGGGTTCCCAAAGTCGAACCTCATGTTGAATGTTATCTCTTAAAGTTCCTATGAATACATCAATCAAGTGCTCATCTGGAATATTTGTTACCTTTATATTCAATCTTTGGAAGTTCTCAATGTGCTCTGTAACTGAACCCTTTTCCGTGAGATTTATCAATTGGCTAAAGAAGGTATTGCTCCTTTTATCCTTATAGTGTGTTATCATTTCTTCCGTGAAAATTGTACAAGTGACGAGTGATTTGCGAGAATACAGCCATCTATACCATACAAATTGATTGGGTTCTAAATATAAAGAAGCAATTCGTACCTTTTGTGTATGTGGCACATTATGTAGATCAAATAATTGCTCCATCTGAAGTATCCATGTGATAGGGTCCTTGCCATCAAACTTCCTCATATCAATCTTAGGAACGTGGTTGGTCTTCAACCCAAAAATACTAAAGACTGTCCACTATCCAATGAAACCAGTATCACTCAATTTGGATACTCTAGGAAGAAGTTATGATTGTTTTACCTGGAACACCTTCTTGAGACTAGTCAATATGACTAGTCAGATACCCTATCTTCCACAGGGTGTATCTACAAATGTAAGATGACCTAGAAGATGAAATTTTTACCACATATACGTTACTAATTTATATGAATATCCTCTAGAGTTCAGGGTCTGAAACGTTACAGAAAAAAATTGTATAGCGACAATTCCGCAATGACTCAGTTCAGGAAGATTCCAGAACCCTATATTCCATAGGTTGTATCTCCGAAAGTATAAGGCCTAAAGAGCTGAAATTTTAACCCAACATACCTTGATATGTCTAATAAATACCCTCCAAGTCATTCCTTCTGAAACGTTGTAGAAAAAAATTTATAAAGAAAATTCCAAGGTGTCTCAGATGTAGCAGCGAAACCCCAAGACCTTGAGCTCTGATACCATATGTTAAGAACCAAATATCAATATAGCATACAAAAACCTCAAAATAAGTACTCAACACCTTGAAAAAGATATAAATTCATATAATAATCCTATTCGAGGGGGAAACCTCCTTATTCCCACATAAATGTACAATTACAAGATGATTCAAAATGAAAATGTCTCCTTGGTATATATAGGAGACTAGGAAGTATAATTACAACTAATGGCCTAAAGCCGACATAAATAAAATAACATTACTAATATAATATGCCCCAATTAAGGGGTAATGAGCCACTATTTAGGGCTTAGCAGGTTTCTCTCATCACTTATGATGTATGCTAGTTGAGCTTCTCTATACAGTCTTGTGTGCTCACCCCCAAAGACCGGTATGGTAGCATAAGAAAGCTCCATTTGTAAAGTTCCTCCTAACCTCTTAATCCATTATCTAGACAAAAACATCACAAATTTTGGGCGTACATCTGCAACTACAATGTCAATGACCATGTTTTGCATAGGTAATTGGAAAAGTGTCACAACTAGATCTTTAATAACTCCAAGACATTTTACTTTCCTTGAGTCAAAAGAATACAAGTCATGATAAACTTTACTTATTTATGGGCCCAATTCATCCATGTCATCCTTATCCATCATGTTATGGGATGCACTCGAATCCATAATACAAATATGCAAAATCTTGTCATGCACATTCAAAGAAGTGTAAAATGGGGGAGAGGAATCAAATTGTACTTGTTTTGAGCTTTAGCTTGATTTACTGTTTCTCCTTTACATAACTCATCTAATTGATTGCACATCAAGGAATCTTCATAAGAAGTATGTATTAAATGGGGAGAGACAATTGTGCCTCATAAACAATGAATTTCCTAGTCTTCATCCTCATTATTTCCTTCTTCATCATCAACCAAATTGTTCTGTAGGGGAGATTGAACTTTCTGATCCTCTCTATTTCTCTGATCTCTCTGCAAAATTTGAGGTGTATTTTTCGGCCTTATAAACTGATTTATATTTCCAAAGTCTTGAGGATTTCTATTATCTTGTATCCCTTCAAGATTTAACCTTTCCATCTCTGCAGATAATGACTTAACCAACTTGATCAATTAATCAACCTTGGGATCAATACCTGAAGCATCTGAAGATGAAGCTTTTGTTTTATGTTTTCTCCTATCTTTGTCAAATCCTCCCCACAACTTATATGCTTCTATTATATTTGATTCAACCTCCATGACAACATCTTGCATGTGAGCCAATGTTGCAGACCTTCTTTCTCTTAACAATAGACAAAATTCTAGATCAAAAGCACTTGCATAAGTTATTTTTGCAGAGGTCTCAGTGGGTTTAATCTTAGTAGGAATTTTAGTGTACATCTTGTTAAATCGTTTCGAGAAATCTGACACATGTTCACCCTCTTTCCTCTTGCGAGCCCCAAATTTTGTAATGTAATACAAGAAATATTTTTTGTCACCCCAATGCCTTCAAAAGGTATCATCCAGGGCCTCAATTGCATCTATTAATCCAGGGGATAAAATTTTAAACCATTTATGGGCATCTCCATCCAGGCTTTGCCCAAAGACTCGCATCCAAACATCTTCATTTTCAATGTTAAAATTATCTACATAATTGTAAAATGCAACAAGATGTTATTTTGTAAGTAATATATTCTTCTGTAGTAAATTTAGGCATGTACTTAAGGTAATATCCTACTAAGAGAGCATTCATGGGATGAGGAATCACTAATGGTGCATACCTAGCAGCCATAATGGCATCCATTCTGTTCTAGGGAGGATTAACTCCTGCCATTTGATTTGGAAAAGGAGGACTCTGACTTTTGGGAGGAGTAAGAGGTGATTTTGGAGGTGAAAATAAAGTTTGTATAATAGGAAGTTTTGAAAAAGGAGGAGTATGGGGTGAAGAAGATTTAGACTTAATAGAAGTTGGCTTGGACTTGGGTATATTTGAGTACACTTTAACAGAAAGTGAGATTCCTTCTTCTTTTGTTACAGGAAATTTAAATGAATGAGAGTTGGAGAACCTAAGAAAGGAAAATATTCCAAACTTTCAAGTCTAAACCACTTAACAATTTCAGAAGATGCAAGAAAATCAAAGCTTTCTAGACTTTCTTCTTTCAAATCAGGAGAAAAAGGTGTGTATGCAACAGAAATATTTTCCAATTCTGACTTTATAGGAGTTTCAGCTACACATAAATGAGGAATCTCATAAACAACAACTAGTGTATGAAAAAAGAGTCAGGTAAGTCTCCATAAATACCTGGACATTTAGAAGAGAAGGCTCCTTGCAAAGCTTTTTCCTTCCTAATGTTTTTTTCTTGATAAGGTTCAAGTGTAGCCAGAGGTGACTGTGGGTTAGCCCTCATATGCTTTCTCTTGGGAGCCACAACTGGAATTTGGAGTCGCCACGTGCACTATTGTAGTCATTTTGTTTACTTATTTATGTACACCAAAAAAATTAGTAGTGTCCTTTTCATACAACCCAGGAAAAGATCTTCAAATTTGCCTCCCTGGAAATGGCACCAAAAATGTACTAGAAGTATCAACTAGACTATTGTAGGTGTGAGCCTAATACTCATCAGAAACTTGTAGGTTTGTTAAAGATAATAATGTTTTAACTGTGTAGAAAATGAGTGAGACACTCAATTTAAAATATCAACACAAAATCTCCATAAAATGCACACCAACAAGCAAGGCTTTAATAGTCTCAGATCAACATTTATAATATCAAATGGAAAGATGGAAAACTTAGAAAAAAACATGAAATACATGCATTAGGTTACATTCGGCAATCTTGAAACACATATAGCAGAAATATGATTAAATAGGAACCTCCTAATCAACAAGGGAGCACTTTGATAATACTTGCATCAATTACAAACAGTAAATCATTCACTGCAGTAAGGAACAAGCACTAGGATGAACCCTTCATCAATATCTAGCATCAAGCTGAGATTGAAACACAGATGTGATAGTAGAAGAAGAAACTAATCATTCACTATTCAAGATTCTTAAATTTGATACATACTGTCTGGAAACTCTGTTATAGTTGAAAATAAAGATAAGAGTATTACTCTATAACCATTTGAACCCTCTAATGGAGTTATATTACATATTAAATAGAAAATACATCCAAATATCTCTCTAGAATCCACCACATAGATACTACATTGGATCTTGTGCCTTAGAGAGACGTGGCACTAGGTGCACAACATAAATATAACATGATTGCTATATTTTAGGAAATTGTTGGCAGCAATGAATGCAATTTTTGACAACTCGTTGCATGTGACATAACTGAAGCTAGATCCTTGAGGCAGGTGGCCCTTTATGTCCAAATGATTCTCGAGGATCTTATCCAAACCTAATATGACATCTGGTAGTCTTCATCATCTCAAAATCCACGTGACTACCAGGTTTGCAACGCCTGCACTACAAATTTCTCCAAAATAACTAGTGTGCAACGCCTTTAACAGCACGCATTGTGAACTTTACTGTAGGTGTGATTTTACATTCAAAACTGATTTCTAATGTCAAAAATTGTACAAAAACTCGGGAAACCTTTTTAGAACCTACTACAACCTTCTAAAACATAAAGTAACCTTTGTAAAAATCATATGAATATGATAATAGCAGCCTAAGACAAAAATCCTTGCTCAGGGTTATAAACTTGAAAAACAAAATACATCAGGGAAAATTGTTATGTTGATGCAAAAATGATGCCTCATATCCTTCTCCTTGTGGCCACTCGTGCCAACATGTCCAGGTTTTGTTTTTCATTTTGTTCCCTCAATTGTTTCACTTCCTCTTCCAACTTCTTTTTTTCAACTTGATGGACTCTATTAAGCATGTATACATTCTTCATCTACCAACATAGAGATATGGATATTTTAACCCAATGTTTTTCCTTCTTGACAGTTTCTTCACCCATCTCTATGAATTTCTTAAGCTGGATCTTGGCATGAAGATTTTCTTTCTTCAATCGTTCATTTTCAGCCTTTGCCTCTTTCAATTGTTTCCTAAGTCTTTTAAAAGTGGAATCCTTCTCATCAGCAAGAGACTTAATCTCAATAATTTCTATTTCTTTCTTTAGAGGCTCAGTATTGTATGTTGGTTGAGTTGATGCCATGGATGTACCTTCTTCTACATAGGCATGTTAATTTGTTTCTGATCTAGTAACAAGTATTCTAGGCTTGATATCTTCTACAATAACAGGTGAAGAAAACACAAGTTTATTTCCCTTTAGACTCTTTATTTTACCAAAGGGTGTCCCCATAGGTGAAGGCTCTGCCACAGGAGAAGTTTCTTCATCAAGAGGTTGTGAAGAACCTTCAACTAACTTATAAATAGACTGAATGGAATTATCCCTTTTGGTCATATTCCTCTTTTTACTTGACTCTGAGTGCATATGCTTCTCAACAAGAGTAGGTGTTTGTCTATTTGAATTTGGTGTGTGAGCAACGTCTGGTTGAAATCTTGATGCAGCTAGGAAAACATCCCAATCAATATTGATCTTCTTCAACTCTTCCAATACTAGCATTTTGATTAAACCAGAATGAAAAACACTAGTATCCACCTGCTTAGATTTAGCTTGGACTCTATTTGACATCTTCCCAATACTCCTGAATAGATAAAAGGGTAGGTTCATGGACTCTTTCCCAGTGAAGTGTAGTAATAATATGATATGGTATTGATAGACCATATTGAGCCTTCCTTCACAAGTGAAATGCCTCTGAATAACTATGAGCATTTTTTCAAAATACTCCAGCATGTGACTTCTTGGAACTCCCTTGGATAGGTTGTCTCCTTGATATTCAGGTTTTAGGAACTCCTTGGAAAATGTAGAATTCAAGGACACGGCTTTAAACCATTTTTCACCATGAACAGGTATCTTTGTGGCTGCAGAAATAGATTTCTCTGAAACTTTAAACTCCAATGCACCCACCTTAGTCTTTGTTCCACTGAAATTGAGTGAAAATTGCTTAGAAACCTTGGGATGTCCTCTTTGCATTTTCTCACAAAAACCAAGCAACCCACTCTTTGAAATGCTTATTTGAAAAATGGTTCAGAATTTATAAGCTACGGGTCATGGGGCTCAACCCTGACAATTTATCCCCCTTTGTGAACCTTCTTACCTTTTTGACTTTCCATGATATTTGTTTTAAAATCCTTTTCCTTTTTTATAACAGTTGTTATGAGATGTATGATGAAAATAGGAAAATTTAGGGTTTACTGAATAAAGTATTCATGCACATCAACAATGAAAGAATGAAAAGATTGAAAATAGGAGATGAGAGGAGAGAACAATAATCCTAAACTAGATGAGACTTTAATAAGGAAATTTTTTATGGCAATCTGTGTAAATCAGAGGATTTGTAGCACAATTTGTTCAGTTTGAAGCGCACAATGAAGTTTGCAGTGAATGAATCTTAGACTAGGGTTTAGTCAAAGAGGTTTGCAAATCCACAAGTCTGGAAAAGGAAAATGATTTTGAAAAAGATGATATCTCATACCTGAGTGAAAACACAGTCACTAAGGGTTTTTTCAAGTGAGAAAACAGAGGGTTCGCAACGCCTTCAATGAATACAATTTGTAGCACTAACAGGAAATTGCAGTGGATAGGGTCATGGTTGTAAGAAATGGCTGCAATTGATCTTATTGGTATAAAATAGAAAACTTGGTTCTGCAAAGGCTTAAGATACAAATACTATAGGATTTTACCAAGTGAAATAAGTTTGCAGTGCAAATGCTATGGAAGCATTTGCAGCGTAAACGCTATGGAAGAGTTTGCAACGTGTAGAAAAATTACAGCAACTAGGGTCCAATTATGATAAACCTTCAGATAGTGCATTCGATCATGATAGGGTACCTGGTATATCTAAAGTTCAGTTGTTGTCCCACGAACTAAATTAACAATTTCTGGAAGCCTTTAATCTTCTTTCATCTACTACAAGAAATTTGTAGCGCCATAATTAAAAACCAGTTTCCAATGCGCTTTGTTAAAAATGATAGGCATGCTTCTTGAAACAGACTTGAAGAAAATGATAAATAAATGGCACTGAAAACAATAATATACTAATTTCCATGTTTCCAAAGCATGATGGTATGCGATTAGTGCATAATGTACCTTTCTTGATTCGCTACGAACTCTCGGGAGAGTTTGTAGCAGATTGATTTGACATATGACTTGACCCCCAAACAGTTAGATATGACATGAAAACCCTTTATACACCCTTTTGAGACACAACACTCGATAATGATGAGCTTTAAAACAAAGGTGTAACCAACACTTTCCCCTTTTTTTCTCTAATTATAATGACCACTATCATGACACCAAGACTCTCACATGGACTATGGTCAATTTTATTGACTCGTGAAACAATCAAAACATAATTTATTGACATAAGGAATGACTCAAAAAACATAAAATAAAAAGACCCAATGACTCAAACCTAGAAGATTTGAAAATTTGACCCCTATACATCATATGTGCTAACATCTAGCTCCACAGGGGATGGAGACTTCCCTGTGAGGTTCCAAGAACATTGCAGTTTCAGTGCCTTATCCATTGGGAAAGGAGTCATTATTAAAAGAAAACAAAACAAACTAAACAGATCGATATTTACAATGAAATGAAGCCACCTGTGGCTTTTAGGAAATGTATTTTTTGAGAAAATTCCCATTGACTGGGCCACCAAAAATTTCAACATATTCCAAATTATGCAACTTAAAAGTATTATTTTCCAAAACTTTAGAAATTTTAAAAGGACCAACCCAAAGATATTCAAGTTTACCATGTTTCATTTATCCTACCTCTGAGGATCCCACTTGAGTACCAGGTCTCCAAAATGAAAATTTTCATTCTTCACCTTCTTGTCAAAAATTTCTTTGATTTTTTGTTGATGACTTTGTGCTTTGTCAAACAATTGCTCAGTGTTTTGTTGCACTTACACAAGTTGATCCATCCTTCTGATCATGTCATCGGGTTCCCCTTATTGATCTTGAAGGAATTTTTCCACAGGTAAAGCTAACTGAGCAGGGAAAATAGCTTCAATTCCATAAACCAGCTGAAATGGTGTGGTGCCAATTGACCTTTTGGTGGTTACTCTGTCTTCCCAGAGAGAAAACTTCAATTTAGAGTCCCATGACTTATTATTATCTTCCAACAACTTTTTGATAATCTTTACTAGGATTTTGTTGGATAATTATGCTACGCCATTACCCTGAGGGTAATATGGAGTGGAATGGATAAGTTGAATACCGAATTTTTCACAAAACTTCACCTAGGGCTCAACTTTGAAATTTGTTGCATTATCAATGACAATTTTATTTGGGCAACCAAACCTTGACATAATATCTTCCAAAAGACTAATGATTACTTTGTGTGTTGCATTCCTTGTGGGAATGGCTTCTATCCATTTTGTAAAGTAATCAGTAGCAGTTAGAATCCAACAATGTTGACCACTTGAGGATGGATGAATTTCTCCAATAAGGTCTAAACCCCACTACTGGAAAGGAATAGATACCACTATGGGTTTCAGAGGCAAAGACTTGAGTTGTTGTTTACTTGAGAATTTCTTAAATTTGTCATGTGTTATGATATTTGTGTTATCACATAGTATTGCAAGGGTCAAAAATCATTTCAATTTTGATTTTGAGTCATACGTTTTCATTAAGTTTTAGGCTTTTTATGTCCCTTTGCTATAACAATTTTTCAAATTTTGATTTAAATAATATAAGGTTAGTTTTGGCTTTGGTTTAGAGTCCTTGGGTTATGCCTTGCTATCATAACAATTCGGATAAAGCTTCATGAGTCACATCTTTCAAATTATCCATCATCACCCTGACATGTCACACCTCCATGTTGTACGCAGACCCCCTTTTGTCATATTTTACCCGTTTAGTTGTCAAATCAGTTTTGAGCTATGCGTTGCCAACTCACTAGGAGAGTTCGCAACGCATTCAAAGGTACACCGTGCATTCATTTCCATTCATTGAATTTATGGATTGTGTCAAAGAAGATCTCATTGTTTTCAGAGTTGATATTTTAAACAAATGTCCATGGATTATGTCATAAAGGATTATAACTGTTTTCTCCAAGTGTGCAAATCATATTTGAGCTCAGCGTTGTGAACCTGGTACTACATACAGGCATTGTGAACTCAGTGTTGCGAACTTGTTGAAGAGGAGAGTTGGAGGTTGAGCTACTTGCATACATTCCTGCTCAAATTTAACGACATCAACAACAAACACAAGTCCATCAGGTACTCCATGAAGATTTATACGTTGTCTAAAGGATGAAGGAGAGGTTTTTGTTGGTTTCAGCCCTCGACGCTACGAAATATATTATTATGTTGCTGACTACTTTCAAATCCATTTACTTCATGATTTGGACCTCCTTCATTAAACCTTGTCACCTTTAACATCTCATCTAGCATTCTCACTACTTAGAATTCATTTTCTCCTTTGGTATTTCCCAACGCTGCAAATCCCCTTGTTCTGGCACTGCGAAGTCTCATTTCTAGCACTACGAACCTTGTGTTGCAAATCCATCGCTACGAACCCTTTGTTCCAGTTTTGTTGAAAATCCTTCCTCTGCATACTTGGTGAGATCAGATCCAAAGGAGTGACTCTACACCCATTTCATCTTGGATTTTTGGTTGATAAACTTTTAGATTAGGTTTAAAGATTACATGCATTCTTCATTTTGCTAAAGGATACTTGTATTTTCATAAAATCCCTATTTCAAGCAGAGAATTCACAGGTGTATTTCTCTTATTGTAAATTCTAGTTTCCTATATTTATATCTTATGTTTGAAGAATTCACTCTCTCATTCCTGAATGTGCATAAATTTTGTTGTATAAAGTTTGTACAAGATCAACTTATTGAAAATAGTTCGCCATCAAAACCCTAGTATATCATATCCATGTTTTCATACATTTACCTGTTATTAAAACTCACAGAAAGAACTCCTTAGCAATAGTCATGGACAACCCATAACATAAGAAGACTCATAAGGGAGGTGAAATAGTAAGGACAGAGCATTATGATATGCATATTTTTTATTCTGAACCCTTGATCAGATAGGCTTTCCAGAGGGTAGGTTGTATCAACTTTTGTCAAAAAAATGTAGAGGGGGAACCCATAGGTGGATAGGGAATTTTCACTAAATTTCAATGGGACCAAAACCAGGGTTGGGATATTGGAATTTGAAGTTTGAGAATTGTCCATCTCCGCTGCAACAAAGATACCTAACACTGGAGAAAAGTGGTTCAAGGCTATGACACTAAATGCCTCTTTCTCCAAGGAGTTCCTCAAACCAAAATACCAGGAAGACAATCTATCCAAAGGGGTACCCAGAAATCATATGCTTGAAGGTTTTGATAAAATGTTGAAGGTGATTCAAAGGTATTTCACCTGTGAAGGAATATTTAATATGGTATACGAATACCATATCAAATTGTTGTTACACTTCATAGGGAAATAAGTTATAAGCCTCCCTTTTTATTTGTTCAGAAGTATTGGCAAGATGGTTGACATAGTTCAGGCCAAATCCAAGCAAAGTGGACACTAGGGTTTTCCACTCAGATCTTATCAAAATGTTAGTGATGGAAGAATTGAGAAAGACAAACACGGATTCGGAAACATTCATCAATTCTTCACAGTTTCAGTTGAATGTTTCCCCCACTCTACAGTCCAAGCTGCAAAGCCATGTTCCTGCTGAGAATATTATGTATTCAGAGGTGAGCAAGAAGAGAAAGAGTATTATGACTGCTAAAGATGATAGATCCAAAAAGGGAGATGAAGAAGGAGGACATTCATAGTATTAACAAAGGGAAGATTCACTCATGCCAGATCCCACTCCAATGAAGACTCCTTCAATCAAACCCACAGGCCCAAGAGGAAGAAAGTTGGTGTTTCCTTCACCCAGTGCAGCTGACAAGGTCAAATCTAGGAAGCCTCTTACCAGAGTAGCAGCCAAGCAAGAAATCCCTGTGAAGGATGATGTAGTAGGAGTTTCATCCCAAAGGAAAGGTAAATCCATAGTTGTTGAAAATCCTATTGAAATTATTGACATCACTACTCCTCAAGAAGAGAGAAATCCCACTTTTAAGAGGCTCAAAAGAAAACTTGAAGAGGCAAGGGTTGAAGTTGATGAACTGAAGAAGGAGGAGTTAGTTTCAAATAGGAAGCTTAAGGGACTCATGGAAATGTATCATGAAATTATTGACAAAGCCATGTTTATACCCAAAATGTCCAACCCCTCCATAGGCAGCTCATAAACCTCTACAGACGGAACAAATCTCACCAGGCACAAATCAGAGAACTAAAGCCAGAATTTCAGCCTTTCAAAGAGGAGTTATCTAAGAGAAATATAGATATGTTGGCTAAAGTTTCTACCAGGAGGAGATCCAGTTTTAGAAAATGAAGAAGTTGAATCCCTTAACCCATATCAGTTTTTGACAAGTTTCTTGTTTTTTGTATTTTACAATTTTGAGGATGGTCATGCTTGATAAATCATGTTTAGATACTTGTGTGTTATATTCTAATTCTTATATAAATATCATAAGTTATTAAAATAATTTGTGGCACTGGACATAGTTTTGGAACAATTTAAGGAATTATCAAATGAAATAAGCTGCAGGAAAGTTCGCAGCACCTAGCACTGTGAACTAGCTTATACAGACAAGCGTTGCAAGCTGGGGCTGTGAACTTAGGTTTTGGAGTTTTGAAGGAAGGAACAGTCGCCTGGTGTCATAGATCAATGCAATCCAGTTTTATGATGGTTAGTTACGATTTGGGAGGCCACCTACCAAAGGGAAAAGTGCTCAAAGGGACAATTCATCAACCATAAAGAAGATGTTCAAGATGTTGCCAACATCAGCCTAAATTTTATCATTTTTTTTTTTCTTTTTATCCACCTGTTGCCACGCCACTTTGAGGGCACAAGTATCCTATGATAAGGTTGTTATTCGAATTATAGTGCTATCACTGGCAGTCTAGGTTATAAAAACACTATTGTAAGTCTGATAGAGGATTCGAATGGTCTAAGAGAGGACTCACTTTTGATACTATGTGTATTATAGTAATACCTTATCTTTTATGTATCAGACTTAAGATTATATAGATAATGAAAATCATTTCTTTTTCCTACCACTTTTTTGTCTTTCTAATTCTGGTTATAGTCCAGTGACAGATTCATTTGATTGATCGATAGCTTGTTGCAATAGAGGATATATTCTAATGTTGTTTACAGATATATCAAAAATCATCTCTTTTATTATAAGAATTTCTTGTTTCAAAGAGTTTTTCTTTATATGTTTTTCATACTGCCTGATGTAGTTGATAGACATTTTATTTTCTTCTTATTAAGTCTTCCACCTACTCATCCTTTTTTCTAAAACCCTGATCAAAGTTATTCAAAACCTTACTTGTTGGTGCAAATTGTGTGAAGTAAGCTGTGATTTACACTATTTTCCTGAGTTTTCATCCATTTTCTACCTTATCATAAAACACATATTTAACCTACTAATGGGTGTTGAGCTTACACTTTAGCAGTCAAAGTGTGAATTTCAGTGCTGACATTCTTGGCATCATTGTTGGGGAACGGATTGAAGACTTTTCCCTGGGTTGTACGAAAGAGAAATATTGATTCTGAGGTGCACAGTGATCAGTAAACTGAAGACTGCATATTGCACTTGAAGACTCCATTGTTTTAGTTGTGGTTCCCAAAGGTAGACACACAAGATCCACTCCACATTTACCTCTGGTTGCACCTGAAGCTGACCCAAAAAAGATCAACAAGAAAGGAAAGGCTTCACAAAGAGCCTCTTCATCTATTTTCTTAGGTACTACTGGGAACTTATGTGACTCTATTTTTCAAACACCGGTAGTTGTATCTAGAATTTCTAAATTACCTACTGTTGAAGCTTCTGGAGATTTAAAAATAGGAGAATTTTGTGTTGAATACTCATCTTTTTCTCCTCAGTTGAAAGAAGAAAGTCTTGATAATTTTGATGTTCTTGTATCCCCTGAGATTGTAAATTGGTTTAGGCTTGATATTCTAGAGGAATTTCCCCTCCTAGGTTCTCCCTCTCCTTATTCTTTCAAATTTGTTGTGACCAAAGAAATAGGAACCCATGTCCCTCTTGAGTTTTCACCATCCTCCTCCAAGACCCAGCCGCTTTTTGTTAAACCTAAAACTCCTCCATATTATACTCTTCCTTTACCTAAGATACCTGATATTCAGTTTGCAGATTTTCATATCCAATCACCTCCCACTTCCCCTAGGACTCAGAATCTTCCTCTCCCTAATCCAATGGCAAGTGAAAACCCTCCTCATAATAGGATGGATTCCATTATGGCTGCTAGGTATGCTCCTATGGTGTTTCCTCATCCTATGAATGCTCTCCCAATAAGAGATTACCTAAAGTATATTCCCAATTTCACATGAAAAGAGGAAATAACTGCAAAGGGACACCTTACAGCTTTTTATAGCTATGTTGATAATCTGAATATTGAGAATGAGGATGTGTGGATGAGAGTTTTTGTACAAAACCTTGATGGTGAAGCCAAAAAATGGTTTAGGGGTTTACCTCCTGGATCAATTGTTGGGATTGAAGCCCTTGATGATGCCTTTTTAAGGCATTTGGGGGACAAGAAGGACTTTATGTATTATATCACTGAATTTGATGCTCTCAAAAGAAAAGAAGGTGAATCAGTATCAGACTTTTCCAAACGGTTCAACAAAATGTATAATAAAATTCCTACAGAGATCAAACCTACTGAAACCTCTGCCAAAATAACCTATGCTAGTGCCTTTGATCATGGGTTTTTTCTTTTGTTAAGAGAGAGAAGATCTACTTTAGTAGCTCATATGAAAGATGTTTCCCTAGAAGTGTAATCAAACATATTGGTTGCAGACAAATTAAGAGGAAAATATGATAGGGATAGGAGGAAACAAAAGGTATAAGCTTCCACCTTTGATGCTTCAGCAAATAACCCTCAGGTGGATGAATTGACCAAGTTAGTCAAATCCCTTTCTGCAGAAATGGGAAAACTGAAATTAGAGGGGAGACAAGAAAACAGAAACAACTTCAAAAGAAAAAATAATGCTCCTCAAATTATTCAAAGAGATCAAAGGAACATATATGATCAAAAGGTTCAGACTCCTCTTAAAAACAATCTAGTTGATGATGAAGAAGGAGAATATGAGGACATTGATTAAGAAATTCACTGTCTAAGAGACACATCTACTTCCCCTCACCTAACTCAATATGCTTATGAAGAGTCCCTAATGAACAACCAACTAAATGAGTTAAGTAATGGAGAAAAAACAAATGAAACTCAGAATAAGTACAACTTGAGGTCAAAACATAAAGAGGGAAAGCCTAGTACATCAAATCAACCTAAAAAATCAGACCCCTCTACTAAAATAGTGGGTGCACCAAATAAAGGAAATGCATGAACAAAATAATCAACCTATGGTTAAATCCCCTATCCCAGAAGTAAAAGAAATTCGGAAATCCCCATATTCTTTTAACTTTGAAAATGAAATTCAGAAGATTAAAATTCCAGTCTCATTCTTAGAGTTGATAAAGGATGAATATTTCAAGCAGTCCATTTCTAAAATGTTGCAGTCTAATTTTTCTTCCCATTCAATAGATTCAGTGAATTTGCAAGATGAAAAACCTGCAGTGATATTGGGGCCCTTAGTAGAAGATAGGGATGACTCATCCCCTCCTTTTTATACTTCATTGAGTGTACATGAAAATATCTTATGCAACTACTTGATGGACTCAAGTGCATCCCATAACTTAATGCCTAAATCTGTAATGGATGAATTGGGTATAGATATCACCAAAACAGATCATGGTATATATTCTTTTGACTCAAGGAAAGTGAAACTCCTTAGGGTGATCAAAGATTTGGTTGTTACCCATTTTCAATTTCCCATGAAGAGTATAATGATGGATATAGTATTTGCAGATGTTCCCCCTAAGTTCGGAATGTTATTGTCTAGATCATGGATTAAGAGATTGGGAGGAACATTGCAGATGGACCTCTCATATGCCATAATACTTGTCTTTGGGGGTGAACATAGAAGGTTGTATAGAGAAGCACAACTGGCTTATATTATCAGTGATGAAGGTAACTCCACCAACCATCCTATTTATGTTGTGGACATTGATTTGGGATCTAGCATTCTGCAGCTCACTGATATTCCTCAACCACCTTTGGAAATAATAAATCCATCGCCAATAACATGTGTTGGCCCTTGACCAAGTTTTGGAGATCCTTGGCCAGGTTTGACCTATTTTGGGACTTCGACAGGATGTCGAAGACGGAGCGCAAGTCGAAGTAGATATCGCGAGATCTCGTCCCCTTTTTAGGGCTTTTTTGGTTTTGGGATTATGTAATGGGTATGGGGATGTCATCCCATGGGTTTACCCATGTTTAGGCCCATTTTTTAAGGTATAAATAGGAAGCTAGGCGATGTAAGTAAGAGTGCAAGGGTGTGATTCTAAGTGCTAAGGGAAAGTGAAGGCCAATGTGCTAAGTGCAAGTGATAGTTGTACATGCTTTGTGCATACTGTGTGAGACTTGCAAGGCTAAGAGAAACTGACTGTAAGAGATTTTATAAAGGCTTTGTGTTGTAACCTAGCTCGGGGAAGGAGGATCTGGCAAGGTGCGCGCAGATCTCTTGTCCTCTGCGGAGTAGGATTTTGATGCTATGTGCATGTAAGAAGCTTGAAAAGAAGATAATAAAGAAGACAATAGTTGGTGGATGTAGCCCCGGGTTGGGGGTGAACCATGTATATCTTGTGTTGTGTTTTATTTGTGCATTATGGTTGTTTTATGGTTCATATGATTAGTGCTTAGTGCAATACTGTATGCTTATATGGATATGATAGCTTAGTGCCTAATAATGTGAATAAGATGTTAGATCTGATCTATGTTGATGTTCTTAGTGCTTGAATGTGTTGAATCGTGTTTAATACTGTGTTGCACTGTAATTAGGGTTTATCTGCATTGTAGACAAAGGTTAAGTACTAATGAATGACAATTGCTAAGTGCTTTGCTAGGGTATTGTAATCACAGATCTATGTCCCAGCTATGGTTGCAGACACTGGAGTCCTGCAACCACCCCTGCCTCTACCTCGGGTGAGACTTCATCTACTTCACAGGTGTTGTCAAAAGGGCTAGTAGTTAGGTTTTTATTGGTGTGTTTTTAAAGCGTTGAACCCTGGGTCTACCCCTGTGCCAAAAAATCGTTCGTTGCCGGGACCTGAAACTGTGATTGTTGGGAACTGAGGAAAAGAAAGAAATCTTTATGTGTAGATATATTGAATTAATGCACAGTATTCTACTTGACTTGTGAAAGCTCTATGCTAAGAAAAGAAGTTTGATCCGAAGAAAAGAGGTAAGATCTGAAAGCTTTGTGCCCTGATAAAGGTAAAGTGAAATTTTTTTATTAAAGAGGTAAGATCTAAAAGATTTGTCCTCCATTAAATGTAAGATAAGTGGAAATTTTTGCTTCAATAGTATGGATCTAGGTATGTTTGATAAATTTTGTCCTAGTCTAAAAACTAGGGCACAACTAGGAGAAAGAAGGTTTGATATGAGTAGATCTGATAGAAATAATGAAAGATATGTTATTCCTATGCATAGAAAGAAAGTTTGGACTAACAAATGGATGCAGGATCCTAGGAATAATTTTTTGCAAGTTAGTTACTATGATCCCAGTGTGCAGTACAAGAAAGGTTGGGGATCATTTAAGAGAAAGAGAGGATTAACCCTTTGTTACAGTTGTAGAAGACCAGGCCATCTTTCTAAGGATTTCCCTGATAGACGACCAAGTTGTCTTTGTTGTAAATCTATGGACCATGAAGTTCTAGATTGCCCTAGAATGATTGCTAAACTTTAAAGAATGAATATGGAACAAGATAAACATGAGAAAGACTTAGAAATTAAGACTATGGAAGAACCCCATAAAGGATCATAGATTGTATTGTCATAAATAAAAGAAACCCTGAATGATCATAGAGACATCAATCTATCAGATATCTTAAAAGAAAAAGAATGCATAGAAGCAAGAATAGGAGACTTCGACATAGACTATGCTCTAAACAAGGAAACATAGGTGAATGTCATGACAGAAAGTACTTGGGAAATTTTGGGAAGGCCTGCTATGGTTCCTTCATTGGGAGGAATATGATTATTTAGAGGAAATATACTAAGCCTATGTGGAAGACTTACCCAGATATCTATGAGTGCTCATGGAACTTCGACAGAGGAAGAATTTGAGGTTATTAAATTTGTTGAGAACATCGCCCCATTTTCTTTATTGCTAGGAAAACCTTGGATTGAGAAAGATCAGATCCAAAGAAAAGAAGAAGAATCCCTAGAACATAAAAAGCAAGCATTAAAATATTTCATGACTAGGAGAATAGCACACTTGATAGAAGAATAGGAGAACATGTCAAAAACCAGAGACTTGAGTGTCAAAGTTGAAAGAACACGAGAAAATAGAGCACTTACCCCTGACAGTGAAGAAGTATTACCCTTGAACCTTATGAAAGATCATCAACAGCACGAAGTTATTATTCCAAGAGAAGAGAAGAATCAGAATGGGAAGAGGAACCCAGTAACACAGATCACAGGGAAGAAGGCTAGAAATCTTAGTAAGAAGAAAGAAAAGTTGGAGAAATTACAGGAAGTTCCAGAGAAGACTTCACAGAAGGAAGGTCTCCAGAATTCTAACTTCGCCGAAATATCAGAACAACTCAGATTGGCACTTCACCATGGCAGAGAAATATGACCATTGGAGGCATTATAACCATTAGATTGACGTTCCTGAACGGTTAGAACAATAGTTATGATCAGAAAGCTCACCATTGGACCATTGGACCGCGTCGTAACAGACATAACTGCATTGATGAAGGCTTCTTGTCCGTTGGAAGGATTTGTTACATCATTGTCTACTTATCCAGTTGGTCATTGCGTCGAGCACACTTTCGCGAATTGTATCCGAGCCAACTAGAGAACTCGTTGTTAATGTGTTGTGCTTATTGAGACCTTGCCATCCATTCTATTGCATTGAGAAATTGTGCATCAGCCTGAGATATCTGATGTCGAGCATGCATGTTGGATGAGCTCAGCACTGTGGAAAAGTATGTGGAGGAAATTTTAATCAATCTAATGGTAGAGAGAGTGATGTTCGTAGGAGTTCAAGCCTCATCGATGAGAGGAGTGCAAGCCTCCTCGTCGACTGCTCGCAGATTCGGACCATCCTGAGCTGCAGAAGAGAAAAGGATTAAGCATAGAGATGACTTAGAAAACACGAAGTTAATCCCATCCATCCTGCTCGACTACATCCCACCTTTGGCCGGTGTGGTGAGTTGTGATAGTGTCCCGAGGGATTTCAACTACACAGTTATCATGGCGTACCTTCTGAAGGGGATACGCGCAGTCAGACTGCAATTGGAGAGAATTCCAACTCTAAAGATTAGTGACTATAATCTATGATACCACAAGACTGGCATGCTCGCGCCTCAAAATTACTTGACCAAGATGAAGGGAAAGAAATCGAAAATCATTCCCCAACCATGGACCATGAACATCATGTAGTCCACTATCCTGAACGTAATGAAAATCCCACATTTTGGAAGGCACCAGGAGGTTAACGCGTGTGTTAAACTCCTGTTTTCATGATTCCACAGTGGTTACTTATGGATAGACATACGCATCATCGGCCTAACTATGCAGGGACCTGACCCATGGGACTTTTACAGAGGGAAGGCTGCAGATCGCGCCCTAGCATAGAGGATTAAATATACTTATGATGATGTAGATAAGGGAATGTGAGGCTACAAGGTAGCCTCCATTCAGAATGGCGTAGTGCGCCTTGCTTTCCAGTTGATTGTTGGTAAGCTAGTAAGGAAGAACAGACCCACGCTGGTCACGGGGTTTGTCGTTTACCTCACGGGAAAGTGCGTGGAGGGATTACATATGAAATGGGATAGTTACTTAGTCAACCAGCTAGAAGTGGATTGTTGTGAAGCTCAGGTTCAGGGCTATGAGTTCCACTTTAGTTGGATACTGGTCTTCATCGCATTTACAGCTTGGGAGATTCCAAAAGGTGCGACCTTCCCTGACATTGAGCCATTCGAGCCGCTTGTTGCGAAGTTTACCACGCTTTGGTATTTGAGCGATATGGGAAAACAGTGACATTTGAACGCAGTCTTCCATACCTACTACCTACAGCTGAAATGAGCTATTGAGTTGTTCCCCCATATGACATCGAACACTCTAGACAGATTCAGGCCCCTAATGAAGTTTCGCGCAGATAGGAATTTTATATATATCATTGCACGCACAGACGAGAGTAAAGAAGAGATGCATTCATACTATAAGATCATCAAGGAATGTCTTATAGTAAAACAAGGTGCTCAAATTTGGAAAATGTTTTTTGATGGGGCATCTTCTAAAGATAGTGTTGGAGTGGTTTTCATTTCCCCCTCTCAAGAAGTCATAACTTTGTATTTCAAGTTAGATTTTGAGACCACAAATAACATTGTTGAATATGAGGCTCTAGTTTTGGGGTTGAGGGCTCCTAAAGATATGAAGATTGAGAAATTATCAATTTTTTGAGACGTAGAGTTGATTGTACATCAGATCAGAAATATATATCAGGCAAAGCATCCAAGGTTGAGGACCTACATAAATGAGGTATGGGATTTGATTGATAATTTCTTCCTGGCTTTCAATATATCATGTGTTCCTATAGAAGATAATGCATCGGTTGACTCCCTAGTTGTTTTTTATAGAAACTTTAAAGTTCCACTATCACCTAAACTCAAGTACAATGTTGAAGTAAAATATAGGCCTTCCATACCTCACAATGTCAAACATTGGAAGGTTTTTGAAGATAATATTGAGATAAAAAAATTTATGGAAACAGTGGAAGAATTTTTTGCACTTCACATTGATCAAGATCTAGATGATGAAAACAGTCCTCATGCTGATAAATTCCTAAATAAAATTGTAGACCACAAGATGTTACAGTTTCCTAGTAATCATATCCCCAAGGGATTGGTTCCTTTAGAGAGATTATTTGATAGTAATGATGTGGCTGTCAAAGTAAGAGGTTCAAATGAAGATGTTGATTTGACAGAATGCAATCTAGATACTGATGAAAATCCCAAGTATGTCAAGATGTCTAGT
>ML782579.1:258402-342301 GCA_009831015.1 Picea engelmannii
AAAAAAAAAAAAAAAAAAATAAATAAATAAATAATAATAATAATAATAAAATAAATAAATAAATAATAGTATATCAAACTGCTAAAGCAATTTGTTGATGTTTTTTTCCTGGAAGTATGATTATTTGCAAACTTATGACACAAGCATTATTGAACAAAAAATACCTTTGAAGGATGATACTAAACCATTTAGACAAAAACTAAGGGATATCAATCCAATGTTGTTGCCCATCATGGGGAAGGAGGTCAAAAAATTGCTTGATTCTCAGATCATCATATCTTTGAGGTATTCTGAGTGGATAACTAATATTGTCCATGTTAGCAAAAAGAATGGAGAAATCAGACTTTGTATTGATTTCAGAAATTTAAACAAGTGTTCTAGGAAAGATAATTACCCCTTGCCTAAGATGGAACATATTTTGCAAAGGGTGACGGGCTCAGCAAGGATGTCCATGATTGATGGATTTTCAGCCTACAATCGGATTTATGCTTTGCCTAGAGACAGGGAGAAGACATCCTTTACCACTCCTTGGGGTACATTAATGTATTCCAAGATTCCCTTTGGTCTCATGAATGCAAGGGCGACCTTTCAGCGTGCAATGGATATTTCTTTTATTGGAGAAAAGGATAAGTTTGTGGTAATCTACTTGGATGACATCACAATGTTTTAAAAATCTAATGAATAGCACTATAAACATTTGAAGGTGTTCCTAAAATGCAGAAAATTTGGATTGTCACTCAATCCCAAGAATTCCCTCTCGACTATGAAGGAAGGTAAGCTATTGTGACATATTTTCTCAGCTGAAGGGGTAAAAATTGACCCAAGTAGACTAGATTCCATCAATACTTTGTCTGTCCCTAGGTCCAAGAAAGAGATCCAGTCCTTCCTGGGTAAGATGAACTTGTTGAGAAGATTCATTTCTAATTTTGTTGAGTTGGTTAAGTTTATCACATCAATGCTGAGAAAGGGAAATGATGTAAAGTGGACACTTGAAGCTAGAAAATATTTTTATCAAATTAAACAAGCACTGACTAAGGCACCTATTCTTACCAGCCCTGATTATTCAAAATAATTTCTGATATTTTATTTTGCCTCACATGACACATTGGTCGTTTTCCTCCTTAAGAAAAAATCAGATGGTATGGACAAACCTATTTCTTTTTTCAGCAGGGCTTTGAGAGATGTTGAAGTCAAGTATGGCATCATGGAGAAGAAAGTGTATGCTTTGGTTCAATCCCTCAAGGCTTTCAGAGTGTATGTTCTGCATTATAGAATTATTTCTTTTGTACCTTCATCCTCTGTTAAAGAAATTTTAATTCATCCTGACATAGATGGAAAGAGAAGTAAGTGGATTGCCAAAATTTTGGAATCTGATCTTGAGATGAAACCTACCAAGTTGGTGAAAGGGAAAGGTTTAGAAAGATTGTTAGCCAAATCAAACTGTAAGGCACTTGGGGTTAATTTCATGAATGCAGATTATTTATATCAGTAGACTGATATTGCTAGAAACATCTCACATATCAACCCCAAATTGACAAAGTGTAGTTGGTACAAGGAACTCATCCATTTCTTGCATACATTGTAGCCCCGTGCTAGACTTGAGGAGACTAAGGTGAGGGATTTAAAGCTCAAAGAAACTAGATATTGCATTGTTGATCATATTTTGTATTGGAAGGATCCTTTAAGGGTTATTTTAAGATGCTTGGACCTAGATGAGGCAAATAAAACCATGACTGATTATCATGATAGCCTATGTGGAGGCCATCATTTTTGGAGGACCACAGCATATAAAATACTCATATATGGGTACTTTTGGCCTAGTTTATTAATTGATGCATGTGAAAATATCAGGGCCTATGATAAATGTCAAAAATTCTCAGGAAAGAAGCAGCTAAAATATTTTCCTCTAAAGCCCATAATGGTATCTAGTCCTTTCCAGCAATGTGGATTAGATTTCATTGGAGAAATCCATCTAGCTTCAAGTGGCCAGCATCGTTGGATCCTGACTACCACTAACTATTTCACCAAGTGGATAGAAGCCATTCCTACAAGAAATGCAACACATTAAGTAGCCATTGGCTTCCTGGAAAACATTTTGTCAAGGTTTGGATGTCCTAACAAGATTATGACTGATAATGTTGCATCTTTTAAAGCTGAACCTCTGGTCAAGTTTTGTAAAAAGTTTGGGATACATATTATTCACTCTACTCCTTATTACCCTCAATGTAATGGCTTGGCAGAATCCTCCAACTAAAGTCTAGTAAAGTCATCAAAAAACTATTGGAGGATAAAAAAAAGTCTTGGGATTCAAAGATAAAGTTTTCTCTATGGGCAGATAGAGTAACCACCAAGAGATCAATTGGTACTACTCCATTTCATTTGGTCTATGGAACTAAGGTTGTTTTTCCTTATCAACTTTCATTGCCTATGGCAAAGTTTCTTCAAGACCAATAAGGAGATCTAGATGATATGATTAGGAGGATGCATCAGCTAGTGGAAGTATAGCAGACCAGGGAAAAGCTCTTTGATAAAGCACAGAGCCATCAGTAGAAGATCAAGCAATATTTTGACAAGAAGGTAAAGAAAGAATATTTCCATCTGGCAGACCTGGTGCTCAAATGGGATGCACAAAGGCAAGAAAAGGGAAAACATGGTAAATTTAAAGCCTTGTAGATTGGTCCTTTCAAAATTTCTGGCGTTTTGAAAAATAACACTTTCAAATTGAAGAGCTTAGAAGATACTAAATTTTTTGGTGGCCCAGTTAATGGGAATTTTTTGAAGAAATACTTTTCTTAAAGCCATGAGTTCCTTTCCTTTCAATGTAATATTAGTTTTAGCGTGTTTTGTTTGCTTCAATTAATGACCCCATAGCCCTTGGATAAGGCATTGAAGCTGCATGTTCTTGGAAACACACAAGGAGCATGTCATCCCCTATGGAGCCAAATGTTATCACATAGTATTGCAAGGGTCAAAAATCATTTCATTTTTTATTTTGAGTCATAGGTTTTCATTAAGTTTTAGGTTTTTTATGTTCCTTTGCTATAGTCATTTTTCAAATTTTTATTTAAATAAGCTAAGGTTAGTTTTGGATTTGGCCTAGATTCCTTGGGTTATGCCTTTCTATCATAAAAAGTCATATAAAGCTTCATGAGTCACATATTTCAAATTCTGCATCATCACCCTGACATGTCACACCTCCATGTTGTACGCAAACCCCCCCTTTTGTCACATTTTACCTATTTAGCTGTCAAATCAGTTTTGATTTGTGCACTACCAACTCACTAGGAGAGTTTGTAGCACATTCAAAGGTACACCATGAATTCATTTAAATCATTGCATTTATGGATCGTTTCAAAGAAGATCTCACTATTTTCGAAGCTAATATTTTAAACAAATGTCCAGGGGTTATGCCATAAAGGATTATAATTGTTTTATCCAAGTGTACAAATCATATTTGAGCTCGGCGCTGTGAACCTGGTGCTACAAACAGGCACTGAGAACTCAGCGTTGTGAACTTGTTGAAGAGGAGAATTGGAGGTTGAGCTACTTGCAGACATTCTCGTTCAAATTTAATGACATCAACAACAAACACAAGTCCATCATGCACTCCATGAAGATTTATACGTTGTCTAAAGGTTGAAGGAGAGATTTTTGTTGGTTTCACTCCTCGGCGTTGCGAACTCTATTATTATGTTGTTGACTACCTACACATCCATTTACTTCATGCTCTGAAACTCCTTCATTAAACCTCATCATCTCTAACACCTCATCCAACCTTCTCACTACTTAGAATTCATTTGCTCCTCTGGTATTTCCCAATGTTGCAAACCCCATGTTCTGGCACTATGAACTCTCATTTTTTGCGCTGTGAACCTTATTCTTCAAATCCATCGATGTGAACCCTCTATTCCAGTTTTGTTTAAAATCTTTCCTCTGCCTACTTGGTGAGTTCAAATTCAAAGGAGTGACTCTACACCCATTTCAGCTTGGATTTTTGGTTGATCAACAATCATATTAGGTTTAAAGATTACATGAATTATTCATGTTGCTAAAGAATACTTTTATAGTCATAAAATCCATATTTCAAGCATAGAATTCACATGTGTATTTCTCTTATTGTAAATTCCAGTTGACTATCTTTATATCTTTTGTTTGAAGAATGCACTCTCTCATTCCTGAATGTGCATAAAGTGTGTTGTATAAAGAATGTACAAGATCATCTTCTTGAAAATAGCTTGCCATCAAAACCCTAGTATCTTATATATTTGTTTTCATACATTTACCTGTTATTACAACTCACAGAAAGCACTCCTTAGAAACAGTCATGGACAACCCACAGCACAAGAAGACTCATAAGGAAGGTGAAATAGTAAGGAAAGAGCCTTATGATATGCATATTTTTTATTCTGAACCCTTGATTAGAGAGGATTTCCAAAGGGTAGGTTGTATCAACGTTTGTCAAAAAATGCAGAGGGGGCACCCAGAGGTGGATAGGAAATTTGGACTAAATTTCAATGGGACTAAAACCAGGGTTGGAATATTGGAATTTGAAGTTTCAGAATTTTCCATATTTGTTGCAATGGAGATACCTAACACTGGAGAAAATGGGTTCAAATCTATGACACTAAATTCCTCTTTCTTTGAGGATTTCCTCAAACCAAAACACCAAGAAGACAATCTATCCAAAGGGGTACCCAGAAATCATATGATTGAAGGTTTTGATAAAATTTTGAAGGTGATTCAGAGATATTTCACCTGTGAGGGAAGATTTAACACGGTATACCAATACCATATCAAATTTTTGTTACACGTCATAGGGAAAGAAGTTTTAAACCTCCCTTTTTATTTGTTCAGAAGTATTGGCAAGATGGCTGACAGAGTTCAGGCCAAATCCAAGCAAGTGGACACTAGTGTTTTCCACTCAGGTCTTATCAAAATGTTGGTGATGGAAGAATTGAGAAATATAAACACAGATTGGGACGCATTCATCACTTCTTCATGGTTTCAGCTGAATGTTTCCCCCACTCCATATCCAAGCTTCAAATCCTTGTTCCTAATTAGAAGACTATGTATTCAGAGGTGAGCAAGAAGAGAAAGAGTATTATGACTAATAAAGCTAATAGAGCCAAAAAGGGAGATGAAGAAGGAGGACCTTCACATTATTCACAGAGGGAAGCTTCACCCATGCCAGATCCCACTCCAATGAAGGTTCCTTCAAGAAAACCGACAGGCCCAAGAGGCAGAAAGTTGGTGTTTCCTTCATTCAGTGCAACTAACAAGGTCAAATCTAGGAGGCCTCTTACCAGAGTAGCAACCAAGAAAGAATTCCATGTGAAGGATGATGCAGTAGGAGTTTCATACCAGAGGAAAGGTAAATCTATAGTTGTTGAAAAGCATGTTGAAATTATTGACATCACTACTCCTAAAGAAGAGATCCATCCCACTTTTAAGAGGCTCAAAAGAAAAATTAAAGAGGCAAGCGTTGAAGTTGATGAACTGAAGGAGGATTTTTTTTCAAAGAGGAATCTTAAGGGTCTCATGGACATGTATCATGAAACTATCAACAAATCCATATTTATAACCAAAATGTTTCGGCCCCTCCATAGGCAGCTCAGAAACCTCTACAGACATAACAGAACTCACTAGGCACAAATCAGAGAACTAAAGACAGAAATCCAACCTTTCAAAGAGGAGTTAGCTAATAGAAATATAGATATGTTGGCTAAAGTTGCTACCAGGAGGAGCTCCAGATTTAGAAAATGAATAAGTTGAACCCCTTAACCAATATCAATTTTTGACAAGTTTCTTGTTTTTTGTATTTTGCAATTTTGAGGATGGTCATGCTTGATAAATCATGTTTAGCTATTGGGGTGTTATCTTTTAAGTCATATATCATGATCATAAGTTATTACAACATTTTGTGGCACTAGATATAGTTTTGGAACACTTTAAGGCATTATCAAACGAAATAAGTTGCTACGGGAAAGTTCGCAGCGCCTAGCAAACTGGCGTTGCGAACTCGGGTTTGGGAGATTTGAAGGGAGGAACAATTGCCAGGTGTCAAATATCGATGCAAGACAGTTGTATGACTTTCATTTATGAGTTGGGAGGCCACCTTCCAAAGGGAAAAGTGCTCAAAGGGACACTTCATCGTCCATAAAGAAGATGTTCAAAACGTTGCCAACATCAGCCTAAATTTTAGCATTTTGTTGTTTTCTATTATCCACCTGTTTCCACACCACTTTGAGGGCACAGGGATCAGACTTATATAAATACCTTCTCCTCTATGTATCATACTTAATATTCTTTGGATAATGAAAATCAGTTATTTTTCTTACCACTTTGTTGTCTTTCTAATTCTGATTACAATCCAGTGAAAGATTCAATTGACTGATTTATAGCTTGTTGCAATAGAGGATATGTTGTAATGTTGTTTACAGATATATCAGAATTCATCTCTTTGATTATAATAATTTATTGTTTCAGAGAGTTCTTCTTTATATGTTTGTCATACTGCTTGATGTAGTTTATAGACATTTCACTTTCTTCTTATTAAGTCTTCCACCTACACATCACTTTTCTAAAACCCTGATCAAAGTTATTCAGAGCCTTATTTGTTGGTGCAAATTGTGTGAAGTAAGTTGTGATTTACACTATTTTCCTGAGTTTTCATCCATTTGCTACCCTATCATAAAACACATCTTTAACCTATTGATGGGTGATGAGCTTACACTTTAGCAGTCAAAGTGTGACTTTCAGTGCTAACAATTTGCACACACATCAGTGAATAAATTAGGCCATAAATACTCATCTCTGAGTATCTTGTATGTTGTGGTTCTCCAAAAGTGATGATCTCCACATAAAATCCCATGAAATTAAGTCATAATTTGTTTTTCCTCCTCTGGATCTAAACATCTTAAAAGAATCCCTGAAGTATCCTTCCAATATAGAATCTGATCAACAATACAATACCTAGATTCTTTAAGTTTCAGATCTCTTACCTTGGTATTCTCAAGTCCAGTAGGAGGATGCAAATTTTGCAGGAAACAGATGATCTCCTTATACCAACTACATTCTACCAAATTTGAGTTGATTTGCAAGTTGTTGTTATGAATATCAGGATATTTATTTATAGAATTAGTGCTCATAAAATTTACTCCCAATGGCTTACAATTGAATTCAGTAGCAATCTAGCCAATCCTTGACCTTTTACCAGCTTGGTGGGTTTCACCTCTAGATCAAACTCTAAAATATTATCAATCCACTTGCTTCTTTTCCCATCTATATCAGGTTGAATCATAATCATCTTTAATAGAACATGAAGGAACATAAGCAATGATTTTTGAATGAAGAACATATACCCTAAAATCTTTAAGATCTTTGACTAAAGCATAATCTTGTTTCTCCATAATATCTTACCTAACTTGAACATATATCAAGGCCCTAATGAATAAGGAAATAGGTTTCTCCATTCCATCTAAATTCTTCTGAAGAAGGACAACAACTAGTGTATCATTGGAAGAAAAAGAAAAAATTGCAATTCCTTTGAGTAGTCAGGAATGATCAAAACAGGGGCATCATCCCATGTTTGCTTTATTTGTTCAAAAGAACTTCTAGATTTTGGTGTCCACTTTACTTCATTTCATTTTCTCAACATAGCAGTGATGAATTTAACTAAATCAACGAAGTTATATATAAATATCCTCAAAAAAATTATCTTACCTAAGAAGGACTAAATTTGTAATATCCCTCGGTAGTGCCCCAGTTTTATTATGAATTGTAATCATGTTTATAGGCTAGTGATCCAAGTGTATATAAGCTGGTGGGATTATGTGTTTATTAGGCTGGAGAGCCTAAGTGTTAAAGGCCAGGAGCCTGATTTTGTAGATGTAATTATCCAGATCATTAATAAAATATAAACATTGTTGCCTGCAGACCGACCACGAAGAAAGAGTGATGGGGGACTAAGCTTCCAAAAGGTTGCGTAAGGTAGGAGGCTAACTGTGTGGGCCTAGGGGATACACTAGGGGGCTTACCTCTAAAGGGGATAATAATTTATTATTATGTCCTAAAGGATAAGGTGGAAAATTGATGAGTTTTGTCCTAAGTTCCTGGGAAAGGGGAACAAATGCAAATGCAGTGCATGCAGCTCCAGGAGTTATTCCAGTTTCAAAGATAAGTATCATCATGTGTTTAATTTCAATTGAAATGCATGTTTTTGATGCTTGTATGTTTGTGATGCTTGTATTTTTTCATGTATTCCATTGCATGTATGAATTGCTATTAATTCTATTTAAGTTTGTATGACGACAGTAACTCTATGTTAAATGTGTTAATTTGATTTAATGCATATTATATATATAAGTGTATATTTCGCAGTAGTGGCATTGCCTGGCCTGTAGGTGGTTAGGGATGTTACAATATGGTATCAAAGTTTTAAAGTCTAAGTTAAGGTTGTGTTGGTAGAATTGCCTGGCCTGTTGGTGGTTGGGGATGTTACAAATTGGTATCAGAGCTAAGGTTTTCAACACTGAGCCTGGATGGGCCATGTTAGTGGAAAATGAAGAAAAAATTTCAGAAAGAATTGTTGTCTAAGTAGACAAAATTTGTTTTCGTTCCCATTTTTTCAAACATTGATCCTGAATGGGTTGGATAAGTGGTCATTAGACCCAAGGTTTCAAGAGGAAATTGTGTCTAGAGGATCAATTTCGAACCTTAGAACCTTCCTGAGTGCCAAGAAGTTACCTTAGTCGTGTTATGAAGCTCAGGAGGAGTAGCGGTGTCGTAAAACCACGATAGAAGTGGTATTGGACCGCAGAGTAATGTGGACCTTAGGATATATTCGGGAGAAGGAGAATCCTTCACGACTGTCAGATCTGGTAATGTTGCGAGCAGTTAGTTGTGAATTCCTTTGGAAATCTGCAGAGTAACATAGTTTGTTTTACGTTGTAGGATCTGTTCGGAAGGAAGGGAAATACCTTACGACCGTCAGATCTGGGGAAGGTGCAGAGGAGTTAACCTGGAAGCCCTTCGGAATTCGAGACTTTAGTGAAGTTTGATGCCAGAAACAAGAGAAGGGTCGAAGTCCAAAACTCTGAAGTGACATGGCATGGTGATGTCACTTGGTTTGACGTGGACACCTGGGTTGTGCATCACGTGTCAGTGGGTTTTGAACCTGTAGAAGTTTGAAATTCCATATGGAACATGACATGTGACACCCATATGATTGGGCCACGAGTCAACCACTATTATTATGCCATGTGGCTTTTCGTATGAGTAGGGCTAGTGGGGCCAAGGTTATGTAACATAGTTAAAGGTCGGAGGACCCACACTGGCATTGATCACGATACATCAAGATCAACGACCATGAGGCATTGCGGGGATCCAAGTTGCATGGGAGTTAATTCTCCAAGGAGGTCCTGTAATCCAAACCGTGGTTTCATCGAGGGGTTATGTGTCAGTGTCAAAAGAATTGGTAGATGAAATGTGGGTTACTCCAAACCATCGTTGCATGCCCCCACAATTGGAAAACATTAATCGATGGGACATAATGATGTCACCAAAGGTGATTGGGAATATTCAGAGATTAATAGTTTGGATGTGTGGATGTGAGATCCTCCGAAGCTTCGAAGTCCTGGAACTCAGACACCTGAGGTTCCATAGTAAGTGTCATCCATCGGATGCTGAGTATATGTGGATGGTTGATCCACCCAATTGCGCGAGTTCGATAATCTATAACTTCGATAGGTTGTTGTGTGGTGCTTTGAAATCTTCTGAAGCCGAAGGCCCGAGTAAGCAATTATTGATCTAGCGCTTGGTCACGACCCATGGTCGCTTGGGTTGGGGACTGAGAGAAAGGGGCTAGTGCCTGAAAATGATTAAAGAGTAGAGAAGAGCTCAAAAATAAAATGAAATCTGAACGTTTTCTTAAATCAGATTGGTCTGAATGCATAAACTGGTGAAGTATTGAATAAGTTTCAATTGTTTCTCTTCTTTGAGTTTTTGAGTGAAAGCAATGCACATTGACCGCAAGGAGTGAGCTTACATAGGTAATTTAACCTTAAAGAAGCTCAAGAGAGATATCGTTGAACCTTCATCAGAAGTGGTGCAAGGAGTGCACAGGAAGAACTCTATGTTGAGTTCAGAGAGAGAAAGAGTCACTAATAAATCTATAGGCCTCTGCCAAGCAGGCATCGTGCGAGTGAAAGTGTGCACAGAGAGAACTCTTTATTGAGTTCAGGGAGAAGAGTATCAAAGGAAGATACTCATAGAGCTATTGAACACTCTGTAGAAAACGCTCAGCAAGGTGTGCTTTGAGAAGAAGGTTTCCAGGAGGGCACAAAGTTTTCCTTTGAAAGGAAACAGAAGGGTCGAGACCCTTAGGATACTGAGTAAATCGAAAAGCTCATAAGCGATAACGCAAGGAGTGTGGGGGGGATGGACTCATTCTAAGTCCTAAAGCTCATAAGAGATAACACTTACGAGAGTGAAGACGAGATCCAAGAGGCGGACTCGCAGGAGAAAGGTCAAAGGTTGAAGCCTTTGAACACTGAAAAATATTCCAAGGTGGAAGAAGTCAAAATCTCAGAAGGAGAAGTGACAGCAGTCATCAGATCAGTTGTGGGGAGGAGACTGGACCATTAGGTCAGTGTCCAGCAAAACAAAGGAAGTGCAAAGGAGAGGAACAGATCCCATCTGTTAGGTCTAAGTGTGAAGGACCAGCAACCGTTGGATCCAGAGGTAAGCGCAGGAGACTTAACCCTAGTGTGCACAGGAGAAGTGGACTTGTAAAAGTCCTAAAGTCCCGAAGTGATTTGGGACCATCCATTGTCAAGGAGGAAAGGTGGCGTAACATCCACAACTTCATACATTTGTGGACAAGGAGGAGGAGAAACAACCGAAGTAAATCTTGGTTGTTGACTTGAAAGTGGACGCGTGGCGCCAAATCTGGAACTTTGGGTATGGAGCACTCTGGAGGAAAGAAGAGGATGAAAGCATTGAAGTCCCGAAGGAGATATCAATTGTTGATCGAGGAGGAGGTTGAAGGACCATTGATCTAGTCTTGGTTGGAAAGAGTCGGAGTTCATCAAAACTGTCTAATTGTTGAGGACATGTGGCATTAGATCTTCCACTCCAGAATATTGCCATAGGGGAAAAGCAGATAGTTGAGAGTTGAAACTCCCGAGGGACGGAGATCCAAAACCAATCGTAGTCATTGGTTTAGAAGGGATCTATGTGTCGATAGATCACAGAGATATGAGATCGTGCTCGAAAGGAGAGAAGGTCGTTGATTGGACAGTTGGTCAGAGGAAGGGAAAGGATAGATAGAAGCCATTTATCATGGATCATCATTGAAAGCGAGAGATCAATGGTCGGGAAGAATTGCAGGGCCAGAACTTGCTCGGATGTTAAAAATCTAAGAGTGGGCTGCAATTTATACCACAGTTTTAACAAAGTGATACATGGCAAGTGGAGGTGAATTGCAGGGCGAAAAGCAGGTTGGTCTAAAACCACTCTTGCTCGTGCCCACAATCACAGTTTTCCATGAGGGAATAGCCCTTTTGGAAGAATGCAGGAATAGCCTGTGGGTCTGTCAGGACCTGCACACGAAAGGAAAGGATACCTATGTATAACTGTTTTGGGTTCAATCATGAGCCCGAAGAGTCAATGTGACTTATAAGTTTGAAAGATCCTTTGATCGGGAGGTCAACAGACTCCGCTGAGGTAGGGGCACTACGTTGAAAGTGCTCACGGCAGAAATAGTCATGTACAGTGACTACAATGAGAGCACAAGAAGATTTAGGAATTCGGGGAGAATTGAATACTTCTAGGATCAGCAAGAAAAAGTTTTATAGGGAGAAAGAAATTGTTGAAATTTATGTGGCAGCTAGTATGATTATGGTTGGTTGGGTCAGCCATAGGAAAGAATGATTGCGTGTTTGCAAGTGTTGTTGGTGATGTTGTTGCATAAGGAGGGAAGAATTAGAGAGCTAAAGTGTTGGTTATAAGTTTTATAAAAGAAGCATGAAAGCTTCTACTTCCATCAGACTTTCAGATAGTATAAAATTTATTAATGGCAGTCATGCAGGTATGAGTTTGTATTACTCTTTTTAGCTTCTGAATGCACACACTGACATAGTAGAATGTCACGTTAATTTGTTCATGGGGTGATAACCAAAGAATTAAAGATAAGAACTGGTTATAGGAATAAATGCCAGTAAGCTATTCATGTATGAGACCAGGACCTGGTTGGATATGGAAAGGTTATGAGCCACACAGGTACTAAAATCTTCCTACTTTTAAATAAAACTTGGATTGCAACCTTTTTTATAACACTAATGAACACCACAGAATTATATTCTTGGTATAGTGTTCGGGTCGAAAAGGAAGGCATCCAATTAATTGGGAAGACAATAGGAAGTGTGTGGAGAATGTGTCAACACATTGGCCAGAATTCCAACTCACGGATGGTGAGATACATGACTGAGATAAAGAGCATTATGTAATTCAATGCAAGGTGCGCTGATTAATTATACATTGAGAAATGTACTCATGCATAGTAAGTGATAGAATTGTATACAAAATGCATTGATTGAATGTGTTTGTAAGTGCATGTATATATGTTTTTGGCATGGAAATAATTATACTAATGGATGAAATGTTGCTAACTCATGAAGTTGAGAACATTTCAGGAACTGTTAAACATTGCAACAGGAAAGTTGCAAGCCAGGTAGTCACAGGAATAGAGACTACAGAAAATTTTATGTTCACAAAATTGAAATAATAAACTTACTGTTATTAATTATGAACTTGCATATTAAAATGATGAGTGATTCTATTTGGTTAAATTGTTTGGTAATTGTGATTGAATTGCTAGGTGTAGGCAATTCTAAGATCATTTCATAAGGTGTTGTACATGTTGAATTATGATGTACATAAATACTGACAAATTGTTGGTAGTATGCAAGATGAAGTCTTGCAGGAAAATGGTATGCAGTTTGGTGCCTATGGAAAATCACAAGGATGGATTCATTCATAATATGACAATAGCCAAGATGAATTATGAAATGGAATCTCTTGTTTTGGGGAAAATTTTGAATTCCTTTTGAACTAATTGGAGTTCCAAAATGAATTTTTTTATGTTTCCTTGTGATAATTGCATGTGGGTGATGCAAATGAGATGATGTTGATTGGAAACCTTTGAGGGCAGTTGGAACTTCGGGAGCCACGGTGCTCTGAGACTTCCTAAGTCGGTATGTTGTTGAAGCCCAAGGAAAGAGACATGTAGTAGCCGATGGACTGTGTGATAGTGAAGGTGTACACTCCTGGGGTGGGACAGGCATGTGGGGAAGGAGAGACCATTGGTTGGAGTGTTGCTAAGGTTTGAATGGTTGGAGTGTTATTGAGGTTTGGTACCTTGGCCTAGACCATGTGGATATGGATTGTGTACCGTGGCTATCTTGGGAAGCCATTGCCTCGATGGAATCATAGCCCTACTCAGGGGTGGAAGGTCTTCTCAAATCAAAATATAAGTACAATTCTCTATTTATTGTATGTTTTGTATTTTGTATGCAGGTTATAATGTTATTAGAATTGCATGTATATACATATATATACATTGCATATATGCTTGCATTACCTGCATCCATGACTGTACATAATGTGTTTCATGTTTCATTTCTTAAGAAATATATACCTGATGTTAATCATGTTATTGATTGGAATGTGATTCAGGTAGAGCAAGAAGGCATCTTGCAAGTGTATCCGGTGCACATATTGGACCGGAAGAGCAAACAACTCTAGAATAGAGCCATAATGCTTGTAAAGGTCCAGTGGACCTGGTACGGTCCTGAGGATGAAACATGGGAGCATGAGGATGTTGTGTGGGTAGAATACCCACATCTTTTTGAATATTTAGGAAATCTTGTTGATGTTGTGTAAAGAGTTGCACTAAGGACAGTGAAAAAATAAGGGGAGAGGATTGTAGTATCCCCAGGTAGTGCCCCAGTTTTATTATGAATTGTAATCATGTTTATAGGCTAGTGAGCCAAGTGTATATAAGTTGGTGGGATTATGTGTTTATTAGGCCAGAGAGCCTAAGTGTTAAAGGCCAGGAGCCTAATTTTGTATATGTAATTATGCAGATCATTAATAAAATATAAACATTGTTGCGTGCAAACCAACCATGAAGAAAGAGTGATGGGGGACTAATCTTCCACAAGGTTGTGTAAGGGAGGAGGTTAAGTGGGTGGGCCTAGGGGCTAATATAGGGGGATTACCTCTAAAGGGGATAATAATTTATTATCATTTCCTAAAGGATAAGGTGGACAATTGATGAGTGTTGTCCTAAGTTCCTGGGAAAGGGGAACGAATGCAAATGTAGTGCATGCAGCTCCAGGAAGACAAGTGTCGACTTGGGTGCATGCAGTTAAAGTTGCAGAAGTCAGTCATGTTGGGGGTGATTCTTTCAACCTCCACATGAGTTCGTTGGTCATTCGGCCATCTGAATTCTGAACCTGTTTTTCCTCTGCAATCGACCTCTATGTTGTTTCCTGGTCACGAACCCAATGAGAACCCATGGGAAAATCGACGGACTAAGCCGCATCTTCCGTGAAGCCCGAGCATCATGTATATGTCTGTGTCGTGTGTGTGTGTGTTATAATGGTTGGCTATTATGGCCACGCAGTTCCTCAACTGAGGGTGGCTTGTTGTCGTCGGATGTTTCTTACTGAGTCATGTTGTGTCTTAGTGTGGACGGTTGTCATTTTTGGACGTCCATACCCAATTTTCGATTTCTACTTTCATCCCTGTGTGAATGAGTGTTGAACCGTTGTTGTTTTTCTCACCTGGGTAGAGCTGAGTCGAGGAGTGTGTTGAAGAATGAGGTTGTCATGATCGTGGTAGAAGAGGCAAGTTGTCATGCCTGTGAGCAACTCTCTCCAGGTGAGAGAGTATGTTGGGAAGTGGTTTTCTCCCAGAGAGAGTCCAGCACCAACTACAGATCTCTGATAATTCCTGATACGACCTCTTGTCGAGACCTAGAGAGGGAGGTGAAGCATCAATGGACTTTGCTTGTGAAGGTGTATACTCCCGAGTGGAACGGGCATGTGGGAAATGAGAGTTCGTGAGTAGTGGGCGTAAGAAGGCTCTTGGAGAGAATCCTTCTGGTTGCTTTGTGCAGTTTCCTGTAACCTCAGCCTAGTATAGGATTCCCTTGCCCTAGGTGGAGCTTGGTCCCGGCTTGGGGGTGACCCACTGCTGAGCATGATGAGAAGCGTGGTCTATGGCTGGGAGGTTCGTGGAAGGTCTGGATGTAGTTGGTGGAGTTATTCCAGTTTCAAAGATAAGTATCATCATGAGTTTAATTTCAATTGAAATGAATGTCTTTGATGCTTGTATGTTTTCATGTATTCTGTTGCATGTATGAATTGTTGTTAATTATATTTAAGTCTGTATGATGGCAGTAAATCTATGCTAAATGTGTTAATTTGATTTAATTCATATTATATATATATAAGTTTATATTCCGCAGTAGTGGCATTTACCGGCCTATGGCTGGTTGGGGATGTTACAATATGGTATCAGATCTTTAAAGGCTAAGTTGAGGTTGTGTTGGTAGCAATGCCTAGCCTATTGGTGGTTGGGGATGTTACAAAATTTCTTTCTTATACCTGGAAGACAAAGAGTCTTGATAGCCCCTGTTCTATTTGGGTCAATATTTACTCCTTCATCTTAGACAATGTGTCCTGGTAGCTTACCCTCCTTCATGGAAAAAAGAGACTTTTTGGGATTTACAAACAACCCATACTTTTTTCACTTCGAAAACACCTTCTTTAGATGTTAGTAATTCTCTTAATCAGACTTGGAAGGCACTGTAGTATCATCCAGATAGATTACCACAAATAGCTTATCTTTCTCTCCAATAAATGCAATTTCCATTGCACGTTGGAAAGTTTCCCCTGCATTCATAAGACCGAATGACATCTTGGCATACATGAATGTACCCTAGGGAGTGGTAAATTTTTTCTTCTCTCTATCTTCTGGTGACACATAAATCTAAATGTAGCCCAAAAACCCATCAATCATTGAAATTCTCACTCAGTTTGTCACCCTTTGCCAAATGTTTTCCATTTTCGGTAAAGGGTAGTTGTATTTTCTGAAATACCTATTTAAATTTATGAAATCAACACAAATCCTAATATCAATATTCTTCTTTATGACATGGACCAAATTAGCTACCGAATCATAATATCTCATAAGTATAATGATTTGGGCATCAAGCAGCTTCTTGGCCTCTTTCTCCATAATAGGCAATAAAATTGGGTTAATATGCATGAGCTTTTGTCTGAAAGGTTTAGTGTCATCTTTCTAAGGTATCCTATGCTCAATGATGCTAGTATCATAAGTCTACATGTCTTCATACTTCCATGCAAACACATCAGAAAATTATTTCAACAATTTGACATATTCAACCTTCTAATCTTATGATAGGCTACTGGACAGTTTAACATATTTGGGTTCTTCTTCAGTGCCTAAATTGCAGTCTGTCAGATCTTTATTTTCTTTAGAAATACTCACCTTCAAAACAACATCATTATTATCAAAGAGTCTTTCTAAAGGAACCATTATTTTAGGAATGTGATTACTAGGCAATTGAACAATTTTATGATCTGCAATTTTGTTCAGAAATTTATCAGCATGCAGATTTTTATCATCATCTGAATCTTGGTCAATATGCAAGGAAGAAAATGCATCCATTGTTTCCAAAACCCTCTTTAGTTATTTATCATCTTCAAAAGCCTTTAAATTCTTGATATTATCAGGTATAGTAGGTCTGTATTTTACCTCAACAATATACTTAGGTTTGGGAGGTAGGATAATTTTAAAATTGATGGCAGAAACAACTAAGGAATCATCCAATGTATTAGCCTCTATGGGAACAAAATATATGTTGAAGGTTGAGAAGAAGTTATCAATGAGGTCCAAAACCTCATTCCTATAAGCTTTCAGTCTAGGATGTTTTGTTGATAGATATTTCTGACTTGATACACAACTAGTTCTACATATCCAAATATTATCAATCCCTCAATTTTCATGTCCTTTGCAGCTCTAAGCCTAAAAAATAAGGCTTCATATTCTGCAATATTATTTTTTGTTTCAATTCAATCTTGAAGGACAGATTTGTGACATCCTGAGAGGGAGAAATGAACACTACCCCAGCACCAGCAATATCCTTGGAAGATGCACCATCAAAATACATCTTCTGCAATTGAACACCCTATCTAGTTATTTCACATTTTGTTGATGACTATTTTTTTATCTCTAAGGATGGATGAGGGGACTAGATAAAAAGAATGATACTAGACCCCAAATCAGTATCAAGAGCATATATGGGATGGTTTGTTGGGTTTCACTCATCACTTATGATGTATGCTAGTTGAGTTTCTCTATACAGTCTTCTGTGGTCACACCCAAAGACTGGTATGGTAGCATAAGAAAGATCCATTTGTAAACTTCATCCTAACCTCTTGATCCATGATCTAGATAGAAACATCCCAAATTTGGGGGGTACATCTACAACTACAATGTCCATGACCATGCTTTTCATAGGTAATTGGAAAAGTGTGACAACTAGATCTTTAATAACTCCAAGACATTTTACTTTCATTGAGTCAAAAGAATACAAGTCATGATAAGCTTTAGTGATTTCCAGGCCCAATTCATCCATGACAGCCTTAGGCATCAAGTTATGGTATGCACCCAAATACATAAGACAAGTGTGCAAAATCTTGCCATGCACATTCAAAGAAGTGTAAAATGGGGGAGAGGAATCATCTATGTCTTCTACCAATGGTCCTAATATAACTACAGTCTTCTCATCATGCAAGTTAACTGAATCTGATGAAGGGGAATAAGATTCAGGCTGCAACATCTTTGAGATAGATTTTAAGTCCTCATTTTTCATCAATTCTAGGAGTGGGACAGGAATCTTGATTTTCTGGATTTCATTCTCAAAATTAAAATAAGAATGGTATTTTTGGATTTATTTTACCTCTTGGGCAAGAGCCTTGATTATGGGTTGATTTTAATGTTCTCCTTCTTCTTTATTTGGTGCAACCACGGATTTGAAGGAGTATCTATATTTTTAGGCTGAGTATATGCACTTGGTTTTCCATCCCTCTGTTTTGATCTCAGATTGTACTTGTTTTGAACTTTAGCTTGATTTATTGTTTCTCCTTTACATAACTCATCTAACTGATTGCACATCAAGGACTCTTCATAAGAAGTTCGTATTAAATGGGGAGAGACAATTGTGTCTCCTAAAAAATTAATTTATGGTATTCATCCTCATTATTGCCTTCTTCATCATCAACCAAATTGTTCTGTAGAGGAGCTTGAACTTTCTGATCCTCTCTATTTCTCTGATCTCTCTGCAAAATTTGAGGTGTATTGTTCGGCCCTCTAAACTGATTTCTATTTCCAAAGTATTGATGATTTATATTATCTTGTCTCCCTTCAAGATTTAACCTTTCCATATCTGTAGACAATGACTTAACCAACTTGGTCAATTCATCAAACTTGGAATCAATACTTGAAGCATCTGAAGATGAAGCTTCTATTATTTTTTCTCCTATCTCTATCAGATCTACCCCTCAACTTATATGTTGCTAGTATATTTGATTCAACCTCCAGGGAAACATCTTGCATATGAGCCAATTTTGTTGACCTTCTTTTGGATAAATTTCTATTTTCGACACACTAGTTCAGTGGGAGTTAACTGACTAGTTCTATTTAGACTTTATGTTGTTACCATCACTATTATGCATCCATGCATTCCTAAGGAAAGCTAATTGCTTGATTGTTTTTATTAATTATGGAATTCTTTGCCCTATATATGAGTGTATTCCACTCATTCATTGTATCATATTGATCATGATCTATGTATCAATCATCAACTCATTGGAGTAGTGTGAATATATTTTCTCATTCTTCCATATTGAATCTATCTTCCTTTCTTGATAATCTTTGTTTGTACTTGCTTTAGCTAGATCTCCTATGCAGTTTTCCATGAAACATTGACATGGTATTAGAGTTGTGTTGCTTGGAGCAAGCCAAACAAGCCAAAGAATAAGGAAAATTGGGGTTTCGACGAGCTAAATCCGTGGTCGTAACTTTCAGCAATTATTCCTCCCAAAATATTATGTTTTTGAGGAAACAGCTTGCATTGAAAGTAAATCGGCCCATTTTGGAAGTGGGTTTTCAACCGTTTGGCGAGATTCATTACCATTTGCTCAGAAAGTGAGACGCAAGATAGCCTCCTAAAACTGATACGAATTTGTGGTCATACCTTTCCACATTCATTGCTCCCAAAATATTACGTTTTAGAGGAAACGGCTCATGAAGAGAGTAAATCGGCACATTTTGGAAGTGGGTTTTCAACCATTTGGCGAGATTCCTCACCGTTTGCTCATAAAGTAAGTCGCAAGATCATCTCTTGAAACTGATATGAATTCTTAATTTCTTAATTTTTCACTTGCAGATTGAGAGTAAATTTTTAGGGGTTCTTGGAATCAGTGGGAGAGATGGATACGACAACTATTATACAGTAAAACTTGGTGGTAATCCTCACACCATACAATTATTTTGATTGGAAGCCCAAGGCGACATTCCAACTCAAAAGAAAAGGGTTGTATAATTTGATGATGGCGACAGAAACAGAACCTACATCAGCAATTGAGAAGATGAGATGGGTGAACCGTAAGGATGAGGCCATAGGACTACTTCTTGAGTTAATCTCCATTGATTTGTGGTTTCATGTTGGCGCATGCAAGACTCCAAATGAGATCTGGACCTCCTTGGAAGGACTCTTTGGAAAGCAGGATGAGATACGAGGTCATATGCTTGAGGTAGAGATGAATACCTTAGACCCTAAAAGTTTTGATAGTATACAAGATTTTTTTACTAAATTTAAATCTTTGTTATTGAGCTTGGGTGAATGTGGTATTGACAAGTCTACACAACAGAAACAACTTATTCTAACAATATTGGCCAAGCTAGGACCAGAATACACTGTATATGTCTCTAATTTCCATTTTGGCAGATGTCTTTTTGGAACAAATTGGAAAATGCCTACGTTGGCTCAATTCATTGAATCTCTTACACAAGAGCAGACAAAAATCATACATATTTGCCTCATGAAAGATCCCAAAGCACATGCACTCACCATGCAGGATGGAAAAGGGTCATTCAAATAGAATAGGAAGGAGGGATATTTCAAATCTTTTAATGATTCTTCAGGTTCCAAAGACTCTTCAAATTCCAAGAAGAAGAACAAGGGAAAACAGTGCACTTACTGCAATAAACCAAATCATGAAGAATCCACATGCATGAAGAAACTGATAGATCTTATGGCACATGCAGTTCAGCAGAACAACCTTGGAAACTTCATTCCAGAGGGAGTCAAGAAGCAGAAGGAAGAAGATCTTGCTCCTAAGAAAGGTAATCATCATGCTCTTGTTGCAATTAATTCCTCATTTGATTCATGGATTATAGATTCTGGTGCAACCCATCATATGGCAGTGAAAAAGGAAGTTTTATCTTCCTTGAGTCCATGCTCAAGACCCCCTATTCTCATGGGGGATGATAATCTAGTAGCAGTAGCAGGAGAAGGGAGAGTGGAACTCCACAATGGCAGTTTTGAGAATGTTTTACATGTTCCAAAGATTTCTATGAATCTGCTCTTAGTTTATTAGATCACTCAAAAAGGAAAAAAGGTTGAATTTACATCATATTCAGTTTCAGTAATTGGCATGCATGACAATTCCATTATTGCAATTGGTGAGGTGGATCACAAGCCAAGGTTGTATAAATTCACTAAGTTTTCTGATGATGACTCCTCTATTCTACTTACACATAAGGAGACTATTTTGCATGCACCTCCAGTGCAACATGCATATACTCTTGTTCTTCCATCAGTTTCAGACATCAGAGATGATTCCATGCACTCAGATTCTATACATGGAAATAAGAAGGTAGTACAGCCAGACAAGAAGCCAGCGCCGAAGCCTTAGCAGATGCCCAAGAAGGCACAGACCACACTTCAGGCAACAGGCAACCTTGCAAGGAATCCATTGGCTTAGAGGATGACTTGATCTCAGCATAAGGAGCCTTCTCATGTACTTTCAGCTTCAGAACCTATGATGCCCATGCATTGTTATATGGTTCAATCTACTGATCCACGGAACTACAATAGGGTTGTGGGAAATCCATTATGGAAAGAAGCCATGTAGAAGGAGTATGACTCACTCCTACAGAACCAGACTTGGAATCCGGTTCCACATCCACCAGAAAGGAATATTTTCAGGTGCAGATGGGTCCACAGGATCAAAAAGTACAAGGCCCGACAGGTTGCCAAAGGACTTCATCAGATCCATAAAGATTTCTACATCTTCACGAAGACTTTCAATGAGCAGAAGTTTCGGACTTTGCAGGATCGTCTTGCAGTGAAGAACACGGTTGCCTAACAATTGTCATTTTCTTCTTTTAATACATTATCTTTTAAGGGGGGGTTTTGTTCCCACATGGTTTTCCCTCTTTCCTCACTTTTATTCAGTGTTCATTAGTTGCATTGTACATGAGTACCTAAAATGGCCTAATAGTCGGGACTCATTTTTTACTCCATAGTGATGTTCAGGGGGGGTGTTGGAGAAATTTATATTTTCGACACACTAGTTCAGTGGGAGTGAACTGACTAGTTCTATTTAGACTTTTTGTTTTTACCATCACTATTATGCATGAATGCATTCCTAAGGAAAGCTAACTGGTTGATTGTTTTTCTTAATTATGGAATGTGTTTCCCTATATATGAGTGTATTCCACTCATTCATTGTATCATATTGATCATGATCTATGTATCAATCATCATCTCATTGGAGTAGTCTGAATATATTTTCTCATTCTTCCATATTGAATCTTTCTTCCTTTCTTGATAATCTGTGTTTGTATTTGCTTTAGCTAGATCTCCTGTGCAGGTTTCCATGAAACACTGACACCTTATTTCTCTCAACAATAGACAGAATTCTGGATCAAAAGCACTTGCATAAGTTATTTTTCCAGAGGTCTCAATGGGTTTAATCTCAGTAGGAATTTTTTTTTTCCATCTTGTTAAATCTTTTTGAGAAATCTGACATGGATTCTCCCTCTTTCCTCTTGAGAGCCTCAAATTATGTAATGTAATACAAGAAATATTTTTTGTTACCCCAATGCCTTAAAAAGGCATCATCCAGGGCCTCAATTCCAGATATTGATCCAGGAGCTAAACTTATAAACCACTTCTGGGCTTCTCCATCCAGGCTTTGGAAAAATACTCTCATCCAAACATCTTCATTTTCAATGTTCAAATTATCTGCATAACTGTAAAATGTAGCAAGATGTTCTTATGCAGTAATATCTTCTTCTTTAGTAGATGTACGCATGTATTTAGGGTAATATCCTACTGAGAGCATTCCTGTGCTGAGGAATCATTAATGGTGCATACCTAGTAGCCACAATGGCATCCATTCTCTTTTGAGGAGGATTAACTCCTGCCACTTGATTTGGAAAAGGAGGACTCTAACTTTTGGGAGAAGTAAGAGGTGATTTTGCAAGTGAAAATAAAGTTTGTATAGAATGATGTTTTGAAAAAGGAGTATGGGGTGAAGAAGATTCATACTTAACAGAAGTTGGCTTGGACTTGGGTATACCTGAGGAGACTTTAACAGAAAGTGATTTTCCTTCTTCTTTGGTTACAGGAAATTTAAATGAATGGATAGTTTGAGAACCTAAGAAAGGAAAATCTTCCAAAATTTCAATTCTAAACCACTTAACAATTTATAGAGATGCAAGAAAATCAAAGCTTTCTAGACTTTCTTCTTTCAAGTCAGGAGAAAAAGGTGTGTATGCAACAGAAAGATTTTATAATTATAACTTTACAGGAGTTTCAGCTACAGGTGAATGAGGAATCTCAGAAACAACTAGTGTATGAAAAAGAGAGTCAAGTAAGTCTCCATAAATACCTGAAGATTTAGAAGAGGAGGCTCCTTGCAAGGATTTTCCCTTCCTAATGATTTTTTATGGATCAATTTAAGGTGTAGCCAAAGGTGATTGTGGGTTAGCCCTCATATGGCTTCTCTTGGGAGCCACAACTGAACTTTGGAGTCACCAGGTGCATTATTACAATCGTTTTATTTACTGGTTTTTGTACACCAACAAAATAAGTAGTGTCTTTGTCGTGCAGTTGATCCAAATGGATCCAAGAAGGCCTAAAAATCAAAGTTCTCAGAATCGAACAAAACCAGTGCCATTGCATCGGGCTCGTCGAGCCAATTCCAGCCATATATTTTTGTTTCTAAAAATGGACACCGTATGCAGAAGTTATCTCGATCTGAAGATCAGGTCAAACATGTAAAAAAAAAGTCAAAGTCAAATTCAACAGGAAAAAGTCAACGATGACATCAGCATGACATGTGGCAGCACCAGAAGTTGACACGTGGTAGTCATTTTTTTTAGGGGTGATTGGCCCAATTAAAAAGCGACATGTAGCACTGTATGGAGGTGACATGTGGCACCTTCTAGAAGGTCAACCAAATCTATCGGATTCCTCCAAATCTAGAAGTTCCACCAAATCTGACAAAATCTCGCTAAATCTGGCTAATTGGTGCTAAGTTTGGCAACTGCCCCTAAATTTGGCAAAGTCTGGCTTATTTAGTCGAGCACAGAAATCGAGAAAAAATAATTTTGGGGGAACAGAAATCGAGAAAAAATAATTTTTGGGGGCACAAAAATCAATAAAAAATAATTTTTTGGCATGAAAATCAAGACTGTACTGATCTAACAGGGTGCAACATTGGGATTTGTGCCAAGGAGAGGCCCCGAGGGACTGTTCAGAAGAAGGTCGAATTTATACTCAAAAGTTGCACAATTTCGAGGGGAGTCAAAATATGGATTATGTTTCTTCATTCGAGTAGTCGAAAAGAGAAGTGCCTCCAGAGCCCGAACTGTCGATCCAAACATAGTTGAATCTATACTCAAAAGCCTCAGAATTTCCTGTTCCGGCCAATGGTGATGTATGTTTTTGTCCAGAATTTGCATATCTGAAAGGTGGTTTTTGGAGTTGTTATGTAAGCCTTTCTTTTGTATTTTTAAATCATTGAAGATTAATAAGAAGCCTTTCCCACTGAGACAAAGTCCTAGAGATGTAGGCAAACTTGTGTCGAAATCCATTAACTCAACCAAGTCTTTAAAACATCATTTTTGGATCAAGTGGTATCAAAGCAGGTTGACAGTTGGTTGTTTGAGTTTGCATGATTACCAAGGAAAAGCTAAGTCATGGTGAAGGTGATCTTGTAGAAGGAGATCCAAATATTGGATCAAGAAAGAGGACATCTCAAAGTGAGGAGATGGCATCAGAAGAAGGACTTTCTCAAAATGAAAAAGAGTTTCAAAAGACTTTCTTTGTCATTTCGGAGATGGTAAAAGTATTATATGATGATTACTTGGAACAGAAGAGACTGGTTCTAGGAGAATCTTCAAAGCAACCCAAAAGTGACGAAGTAGAGGATTCCCCAACATCTCCTCCTTCACCTTCTTCATCTCCATCATCTTCTTCTTCTTCTTCAAGTACAAGTTCAAATTCTACTGCAATAAAACATTCCCATAAACATAAGCCTAATATATCATTACTTAAACTTGATGTAAAATTTGTTTTGCCTATGTATGATGGTGAAGTTAATGCTGAGAAACTTGATAACTGGGTTAGATATATGGAAGTATGTTGTAATGTACAGAAAATCAAAGATGAGGCAACCAAAATCAGATTGGCATCACTTCATCTTGGAGGCACAACTCTCATCTGGTGGAAAAGTAATATGCAACATGGAACTCAGCAAGTTGGTAAGATTTTTCCATCATGGCATGATTTTATTTTTGCACTTAGAAAATAGTTCTATCCATTGGGATATAAGGAAAAGGTTTAATTGAATGGAAAAGTATTAAATTAAGAAAAGGACAGTCAGTGCAGGAATACACAGATGAATTTCGTAAGATGGCTTTGATGTTAGATGTTAAATTGACTACACAAGAAACCCTTATAAAGTATATAGGAGGTTTTCCTTCTTATATTCGTAATACTGTATTTATGTTTGGACCTACTAATCTTGATGAGGTTTATATTCAAGCAACGTATATTGAAGCAGGAAAAACTAGAGTTAGTGTATCAGGGGAAACATCTTCAAAGAAAGATGGCAAAGGAAAAGGGAATGAGAAGAAATAAAATTCAACGACAGTTAAGGAAGAGAAGCTCTCTTGCAAGAATTGCAAGAAAGAAGGGCATAATGATGAGCATTGATGGAAATTGTACCCAGAGAAGAGACCAAAGTGGTTCAAAGAAAGAAAAGGGAGATAAAATGTTGCAATAGCAACACAACCAACAGACTTGGGGTATATTCAGGTGATGAGTCTAAAATCACAACAATTGGTTTGACAGGTAAAATTGGTGATGGTTTTGATTCAATAAGTAAATTTTTTCATATAAGGGTCATAATTAAACATACTAAGATCGAAAAATTAATAGATAGTGGATCTCAATCTAACTTAATTTCGGAAGAAGCAGTTAAGAAATTGGGATTAAACACTAAGATGCATCACAAACATTATTCACTAAATTGGATAAGCAACAATCATAAATTTCCCATAACAAAGCAATGTATCATAAATTTTGCAATTACATCTAAGTATGTGGATGAAGTAGCATGTGATGTGGTGCCGCTAGAAACATGTGGAATGGTCTTAGGAAGCCCTTATTTATATGATCGCAAAGAAATCTTCTACAGGGAACATAATCAATATCACTTAACTAAAGAAGGCAATGAATATGTTGTACATGCTCATCACATAAAATCAAATGAATATATTCTAACAATGGAACAATTAAAGAAGGCAACTTATGCAAGAAATACACCTATAATTGTGCCAAGTAAAGCAGTTGATCTTAAGCATGAACATGAGATGGTTGTAGGATGGGAATTCAATCTTACTTTGCTTCAAGATAAGTTAATTTTGTGCAACCACATCAAACATATTGGTTCAGTTTCAGTCATATTTATGATACTATCGCTATTAATGTTTTCTACATGGAAGGTAGTGGATCCAGTAAGACATGAACGAGTTCAAATGGCTAACAATATGCTTTCATTTTTCATGGTTATTACGCAATTGATTATGATGTGACAGGTGCACACGACAGATTTTAAAGAGAAAGGACAAGTGGAGAGGCCTATCCTGCACTTGATGACTGGTTAATATCCTTTTGGAGGACCAAAAGGTCTTAATGGGGAGGTGTGATCCAAATGGATCCAGGCAGGCCTAAAAATAAAAGTTCTCGTAATCGGAAGAAACCAGTGCCATTATGTCGGGCTCGTCGAGTCGATTCTGACCATATATTTTTTTTCTGAAAATGGGCAATGTATGCAGAATTTATCGCGATCTAAAGATTAGGTCAAACAGGGAAAAAAAGTCAAGTCAAATTCAATAGGTCAAAGTCAACGTTGACGTCATGATGACATCAACATAACACACGGCATCACTAGAGGCTGACACGTGGTAGTCATTTTTTGCTTTTTTAGGGGTGATTTGGACCAATAAAAAAGTAATACATGGCACCGTATGGAGGTGACACATGGCACCTTCTAGAAGGTCAACCAAATCTAGCGAATTCCTCCAAATCTGGTGGAGATCCTCTAAATCTGGCGAAATCTCACTAAATCTAGCTAACTGGCGCTAAGTTTGAAAATTGTCCCTAAATTTGGTGGAGTCTAGCTTATTTAGTCAGGCAAGGAAATCGAGAAAAAAAAAAAATTGGCACACAAATCGAGACTGTACAGACTGTACGGATCTGACAGGGCACAGCATTGGGATTTGTGTCGAGGAGAGGCCCCGAGGGACTATTTAGAAGCAGGTCGACTTTATACTCAAACGTTGCATAATTTCGAGGGGAGTCGGAATATGGATTATGTTTCTTCATCTAAGTATTTGAACACAAAAGTGCCTCCAGAGCCCAAACTGTCGATCCAAGCATAGTCGAATTTATATTCTAAAGTCTCAGAATTTCCTGTTCTAGCCAATGGTGATGTTTGTTTCTGTCCAAAATTTGCATATCTAAAAGATGGTTTCAGGAGTTGTTATGTAAACCTTTCTTTTATATTCTTAAATCATTGAAGATTAATAAGAAGCCTTCCCCACTGAGACAAAGGCCCGGAGACTTAGGCAAACTTGTGTCGAACTCCATTAACAATCTTGGTGTTATGGTTTGTTGTGTTTACTTCATATATGGCTGCAACATTCTTCATTAAGATTCTTCTCTTAATTCCTAAATGGTAAATCAACTCATGCATAACTTAACCATAGTATTTTAAAAGATCAATTACGGATCAACAGCCCAGGGAAAGATCTTTAAATTTGCCTCCCCGGCAATGGCGCCAAAAATGTTAGTACTAGAAGTATCATGTAGACTGTGGTAGGCGTGAGCCTAATACCCATCAAAAACTTGTATGTTTGTTAAATATAATAATGTTTTCAATAGAAAATGAGTGAGATAATCAGTTTAAAATATCAACACAAAATCTCCATAAAATACACACCAGCAAGCAAGGCATGAATAGCCTCAGATCAGCATTTAGAATATCAAATGGAAAGATGGAAGACTTAGCAGAAAATATGAAATACATGCATTAGGTTACATCAGGAAATCCTGAAACACATATAGCAGAAATCTCATTAAATAGGAACCTCCTAATCAACAAGAGGGAACTTTGATAATACTTGCATTAATTACAAATAGTAAATCATTCATTGTGGTAAGGAACAAGCACTAGGATGAAACCTTCATCAACAGCTAGCATCAAAGTGAGATTGAAACACATATGTGACAGTAGAAGAAGAAACCAATCATTCACTATTCAAGATTCTTGAATTTGATACATATAGTCTGGAAACTTTGTTACAGTTGAAAAAAAAGATATGAGTATCACTCTACAACCATTCAAACCATCTAATGGAGTTACATTACATATTGAATAGAAAATACATCCAAAAATATCTCTAGAATCTGACACCTAGATCCTACATAGGATCATGTGCCTTAGAGAGGTGTGGCACTAGGTGCACAACATAAATCTAACAAGAATGCTATATTTTAGGAAAATTTTGGAAGCATTGAATGCAACTACTGATAACTCATTGCATGTGACTTAACTGAAGCTAGATCCTTGAGGCAGGTGGCCCTTGATGTCAAAATAATTCTTGAGGAGCTTATTTGAACCTAATCTGACATTTGGAAGTCTTCATCAGCTCAAAATCCACGTGACTATCAGGTTTGCAGTGCCTACGCTACAAATTGTTCCAAAATAACCAATTTGCAACGCATTTAACAGCACGCACTGTGAACTTTCTTGTAGGTATGATTTTACATTCAAAACTAATTTCTACAAAAACCTCAGAAACCTTTTTAGAACCTGCTACAACCTTCTGAAACATAAAGTTACCTTTTCAAAATTCATATGAATATGACAATAGCAACCTAAGACAAAAATCCTTGCTCAGGGTTATAAGCCTGCAAAACAAAATACATCAAGGAAAAATTTTGTGTTGATGCAGAAATGATGCCTCATCTCCTTCTCCTTGCGGCCACTCATGCCAACATGTCCAAGTTTTGTTTTGTATTTTGTTCCCTCAATTGTTGCACTTCCTCTTTCAGCTTCTTGTTTTCAGCTTGATGGGCTCTATTCAGCCTATATACATTTTTCATCTGCCTATGTAGAGATATGGATATTTTAACCCAATGTTTTACCTTCTTGACATTTTCTTCACCCATATCTATGAATTTCTTAAGTTGGATCTTGACATGCAGATGTTCTTCTTCAATTGTTCATTTTCAGCCTTTTCCTCTTTCAATTGTTTCCTAAGCCTTTTAAAGGGTTCCTTCTCATCAGCAAGAGACTTAATCTCAATTATTTCTATTTGTTTCTTTAGAGGCTTAGTTTTGTCTATTGGATGAGTTGATTCCCTTGATGTACCTTCTTCTATAGAGGAATGATGCTTTATTGTTGATCTAGTGGCAGGTATTCTAGGCTTGACATCTTCTACAACAAAAAGTGAAGAAGACACAAGCTTCTTTCCTGTCAAACTCTTTGTTTTACCATAGGGTGTCCCCATAGGTGTAGGCTCTGCCACAGAAGAAGTGTCTTCATCAGAAGGTTGTGAAGGACCTTCAACTGACTTATTAGTAGACTGAATGGACTTATCCCTTTTGGTCATTTTCCTCTTTTTACTTGAATCTAAGTGCATAGTCTTCTCAACATGAGTAGGTGTTTGTTTGTTTGACTATGGTGTGTGAGCAACATCTGGCTAAAATCCCGATGCAGCTAGGAAAACATCCCAATCAGTATTGGTCTTCTTCAACTCTTCCAATACTAGCATTTCGATTAAAATAGAATGAAAAAACTAGTATCCACCTACTTATATTTAGCTTGGACTCTATCTGACATCTTCCCAATACTCCTAAATAGATAAAAGGGTAGGTTCATGGACTCTTTCACAGTGAATTTCAGTAACAATCTGATATGGTATTGATAGACCATATTGAACCTTCCTTCATAAGTGAAATACCTCTGAATAACTCTGAGCATTTTGTCAAAATACTCTAGCATGTGACTTCTTGGCACTCCCTTGGATAGGTTGTCTCCTTGATATTCAAGTTTTAGTAACTCCTTGGAAAATGTAGAATTCAAGGACATGGATTTAAACCATTTTTCACCATGAACAGGTATTGTTTTGGCTGTAGAAATAGATTACTCTGAAAATTCAAAATCCAATGCACCCACCTTAGTCTTTGTCCCACTGAAATTGAGTGAAAATTTCTTAGCAACCTCGGGATGTCCTCTTTGCATTTTCTCACAAAAAACCAGGCAGACCACTCTCTGAAATGCTTCTTTGAAAAATGGCTCAGAATTTATAAGTTGCAGGTCATGGGGCTCAACAATGACAATTTATCCCCATTTTTTAACCTCCTTACATTGTTGATTGTCCATGATAGTTGTTTTAAAACCCTTTTTCCCTTTTGATAACAATTGTTACCAGATGTATGGTGAAAATAGGAAATTTTAGGGTTTACTGAATAAAGTATGCATGCACAGCAACAGTGCAAGAATGAAAACATTGCAACTAGGAGATGAGAGGAGAGAACAATAATCCTAAACTATATGAGACTTTAATCAGGAAAAAAATTGTGTAAATCTGTGTAAAGCAGAGGATTCGTAGCGTGATTTTTCAGTTTGCAACGTACAATGAAGTTTGTAGTGAATGAATCTTAGACTAGGGTTCAATCAAAGAGGTTTGAAAATCCATAAGTATAGAAAAGGAAAATGATTTTGAAAAATATGATATCTTAGACCTGAGTGAAAACACAGTCAGCGAGGGTTTTTTCAAGTGAGAAAATAGAGGGTTCACATCGCCTCCAATGAATACAATTTGTAGCACTAAAAGAAAATTGTAGTGGATAGGGTCATGACTGTAAGAAATGGTTGCAATTGATCTTATTGGTATAGAACAAGAAAATCGGGTCTGCAAATGCTTAAGATACAAATATTGTAGGATTTGACCAAGTGAAAGAAGTCTGCAACGCAAATGCTATGGAACAGTTTGCAGTGCAAATGCTATGGAATCGTTTTCAATGCGTAGAAAAATTACAACAACTAGAGTCCAATTATGATCAACCTTCAGATAGTGCATTTGATCATGATAGGGTACCTGGTATATCTGAAGTTCATTTGTTGTCCCATGAACTAAATTTATAGTTTCTGGAAGCCTTTAATCCGCTTTCATATGCTACAAGAAATTCGTAGCGTCGTAATTCAAACCAATTTGCAACATGCTTTGTTCAAAATGATAAGTCTGCTTCTTGAAACAGACTTGAAGAAAATGATAAATAAATGGCACTAAAAACAATAAGATACCAATTTCCATGTTTCCAAATCATAATGTTATGTGATTAGTGCATAATGTACCTTTCTTTATCTACTACAAACTTTCAGGAGAGTTTGCAACGGATTGATTTAACATATGACTTGACCCCCAAATGGTTAGATACGACATGAAAACCCTTTGTAGACCCTTTTGAGACACGACGCTTGATAATGATGAGATTTGTACGATGACCACTATCATGACACCAAGACTCTCACATGGACTATGGTCAGTTTTATTGACTCATGAAACAATCAAAACATAATTTATTGGCATAAGGCATGACTCAAAAAAACCTAAAATAAAAAGACCCTATGACTCAAACCTAGAAGCTTAGAAAATTTGACCCCTATACATCTTATGTGCTAACACAATTGGTATTGTTGCATCAATCCACGACCTCATCAAACTTGGCAGAAGCTAAGTTTTTTGTGCATCATCAGATTGGCCATGAGTTTCACACAGTGGTCCATGTTAGTAATTTCTACTTGATGTTTCTTTATTTTTATCAAATATCCATGGTTGATCACAAGTACTCTGGTACTTTTCATGCAATCCATCTTGTCGTTAATATTAATATCATTGAATACACATTACTTTACATGGTTGATGAATATTTTGATTGTCATTCTTATCATATTATCTTTACATGGTTGATGAATATTTTGATTTTCATTCTTATCATATTATCTTGTTATAGTTATATAGGTAAATATATTTGAACAATAGTAGATTCAAAGAAGAATAATACCTCAAATTTAGGATATGTTTCCAGGTGCAAGCAGAGTCGATCTAGGGGCATTGAAGGACCTTCTAGGCATTGAAGGAATCTTCCCGATCTGGAAGGTAAGTTGCTAGTGAGATTCTACTCTCAACATCAAAACACAATTGGATTATTATTCATCGTTGTGTAGGGATAGATGTGGGAATTGGAAGATGAGGTGGTGAGGTGGAGAGGATACGATTTTAGTAAGCAGAGGGTAGAATGTACAGATAGATAGTTTCTTTATTCACTATTTAATCACTGACATTTGATAGCGCATGAATGTTAATACAGCCACCACTGAGACCTAACAAAGAGATTGAACACATCCAATGATGATCTTCGAGGAAACCTAGCATTATCAAAATTTATATCTATTTAATGAATATATAATTCATCGTCATTATATTACTCTATTTAAAGACAAGACATGAGAAACAACTTCAATAATGTTTATAATAAAAACTTAGGAAAATTTCAATAAATTTATAATAAAGTCAAGAACTTAGGTTAAACTTACTTTATCACTTTCAATAAAGTTGTAGTAAAGTCAATAAATTACATTATCTAAGTTAGGAAACCGGAAATAAAACATCAGGAAAAGTGAATTCTGCAATAAGACTTCAAAGCTATCGTCTAATGAGATTACAAAGAATAAGGTTTTTTTATTATACAAAAAATAGATTTTTGATTTGTCTATCTCGGACATTAGATTTTGGGAAAAAATATAAATTCAAAACTCAAACTAATACAAAGTCAAAGATGAATCAAATGTTATAGTCCATGCACTGGCCTTCGGCAAGGACTAATAAGACAAGTTGCTCATACATGAGAAAAGTATACACTATAAAAGAAAATGCTTACACCATTTCAAAACTCAATACACTAGTAGAAAAAATCTCTCTGCATCACAAGTTTCATAACCAAATTTTGTCTCCAAAACACTTTGGCTAGCAATGGCTTCTCATTCATTAATTTTCTAAAATAGTTTACAAACTTACATAAGCAAAAAGCCCTTGTACAATTGAATTCATCATATTTATAGAAAAAGAAGAAGGGGTATAAATCCATCATCTTGGCACATCTCATTAACTATTCATTTCCCTTTCCTACATGTTGGGATCCTCGGTTGAATTTTCATTTTCCCCTAATTAAGGATTCAACCCCATTCAAATTATTTTCTTGGTTGTTTGAATCCCCTCCTCTAAAATATTTCCCTGCTTGGCTTGATGAAGCTTCATCTCTTTATTTTTTCCATCTCATTTCATAAGTAATCAAGACTTCAAAATATTGATTCAATGCATCTCCTTAGGAAAAAATATGTTTTTTGAATGGGGATTTATAAGATGAAATAGTATGCCTCATTATTTTTTCAAATTTATCCATATTAGGCAATAGAGTTCTCATCAATTTTATGTCTTTGGTAGGAGCCTCAATAAAAGTTTGAATGTTTGCTTTATTAATTTCAGATAAAGAGATGATATATTTTCTAATTATGTTTATATAATCATTCATGTCTTTAGATACTTGCACCTATGGAAGGAAATTGTCTTTGGGTCAAAAAGAGGGAAAATGGAAAGTAATTACCATATTTTCTATAACTTGCCACAATAAAGAAGAATATGTTACCTCATTTGTAATTTCCTTGATGGCATCTTGGGTTGCCTACTTCCATTATCTCAGGCCAAAATCCATCTCTTCAAGGACTCCAAGGGTGAAGAGATGAATTTCTATAGGGATTTCCTCTAGGGAGGATTGTCAGTCCCTCACTTTATCAAATTGTAATTGAGCTTGTTGATAGGAAAGTTCCCATGCTTGAATATAGGTCATGACATAAGCTATATCTTGACCATGGGCCTACACTTGGTGTGATTTGTCATATAATTATCTTTATACACCATTCAATTCATTTTTCACGCTCAAAGAATAATCAATCAAATTTGGAGTGTGATACTTGTTGGATTTGTAGTAATTAACTTGGTTTTATAGAAAGGTGATTTTTCTTTCATATTCTTCCATTATTTCTCCACATCCATGGATTTATGAACAATGTATTTGGAAATAGTGATCTATAAACTTTTGTGGATATTGCACTGAATCAGTTCATCACAACAAATCTTGCAACATTCTAAAATCTTTTATTATTCAATTTGTTTCCTTAGATCCCATATTTATTGTTACTAGCTTAATGCTCAAATTTATGAAAATAAATAAAATACGAAAAAATGGAAGAACAATAAAATGAGAACACCATATGCACAAATGAACAAAATATGTATCCCCATAAATCCAATACGAGAGAAAACCTAGCTAGAGGGTGAGGCTGATGCTCTGCTCTCTTTTCTTTAGTTATGAAAATGCAAATACAAATAAAGGGGCACTCACTATGGATTTTCCTTTGAAATTGTGCTCGAATGGATACTATAAACTCTTCTTCCTCCTCTGTTATGATTTCAAATCCCACTCCTCTATTCTTTAATCAACTATGGAACAAGTAAAAATTCTAAAAGAATGGAACCCCCTCTCCTCCTAGAGGCACAATATTTAACATAGTCTGATGGAAATGTAGGTTTAGGGTTTTTTCATTCCTCAACCCTCAATTAGTGTTAGCATTTGGGACCTTCAAGAATATTCTTGAAATTCCACACATGAGTAGCCCAACATGAGAGTAATGGGGTTGTCGTGGCATCCACTTAGTACTATGGTCGTCAACAAGACATGTCAACTTGCAGGAAGCGTAACTTCCACATATGAACTCTAATTGAGGTGATTTCCACTCCATTAGAAAGGTCTCAGTGTGTAGAATATCATGAGGGGTTAGGAGCTATGATTAAAAAAAAAAATACCCCAAAAAGTGTCTTTTAATTCCTCAAAATCAATCTGGAAGGTTGCAAACCCCAAATCTCCAAACTAGGACCTACCACTAAAATGGACCTTGCAAGTCAATTCCTCCAATTTTTCCACCCAATAAGTACCAAGATAGATGAAAATTATATAATGATCCATTTTAGATCAAACAGCTAAACCAATGGTACAAAGGAACACAATCTTAGCTTTGTTGTATCCATCACCACAATCTTAGTGGTGAGTATCATTTCATAATCCAAGTTGATTCTTCTTCATTTATGTTTTTCCCTTATCACTTTCCTCCTTTTTTTATTGAATGAAAATAGTTTTATATTGGGATATTCATATACTAGAGTTGGAATAGGACCATCACCTTCTCCAACCATGCCTAGACCAAAGGTATTGCCACAGGTTTGAGTAGCGAATATTTCTTCCATCAATGAAGAATATTGTTGCTCTATGCTGCCTTCATTGGCATTGGTATGCAACATGTTGTGCTATCTCATCTCCTTCATGTATGGCATCTTTTTCTTGAGTATAATTTTGAATTTTCTTTTTTGGCTCTTCTTCTATTCTCTTATTCTCCTTATCTTTTACTTTAGCTTCTTTTCTAGCTACCTCTTGAAGATTATTTTTTTTGCTTCAACTTCATCTTTCAACTTCTCAGCCTCTACATTAGCTTTGGCTTTCTTATCTACTTCTTCTCTTTTATTGGTCATTTCTCCTACTTTTTCTTTCCTTTCTAATTTTTCCTTATTTCCTAACAATTTAACTATGGCTTTAGCATCAACCTCTTTTTACTTTGTCAATTCCTCTTTCTTTACATATTTTCTATTTACTTCTTCTTTTCTTTGGGCCTCACATTTTTCTTTGGCCATCTCTAATGCTTTTGATCTTATTTTTTCTTGTTCCTTTATTTTATCTTGAAGGAATTGTCTCTCAATAGTATCCCTTTCAGCTTCCTCTTTCTTTCTTCTTTTTTTCTCCTCAACAATAACTCGCAAATTATTTGAAACCTCTTCATAGGGAAATGTTATTTTGTGAGATTTCTCAACTTCATTCTCTTCATGTTGGTAGGGGAAGGAGATCTCCATATCAATTCTGTGTTTTTCAATAACCCCCAAGGGATAACGAATTTGATTTCCTTCCAATTTAAAATGATGTTTCTCAATGTTTTCTCCTTCCATCTTGGCTCACGTAGAATTTCTTATCCCATACATTCCTATATATAGTGGATAAGTTGGGCACAAATTCTTTTGATGATTCATTAGACATGCATTAAAACCATGTAAAGTAGTCCGATATCCAATTTACTTTATGATCAACCTATTTGACACATAATTTGGAAGTGTATGAGGTGTGTAATACCATAAATCTTGATGTAGGTGGAGTATTCATCTAGTATCAATCTCCAAAGTCTTTTAATACTTCTATAGTTTCTAGAGATATAATTGGGTAAGGTTTACAAAATATGAGCTCATACAATAGCACTAGGAAGCCATCACAATTAAGTGAAAACTAAAATGTATACATGTTCTTCCATAATTATTTGAAATATACATGAACATGGAGCTGCTTTAGGGACCAAGACCAACCTAACCCCTTGTATGTGTTGAAAGCACAAACCATGTATAATAAGTAAGAAGACATGTACAATTCTAGGGTTCTTGAGAATGCATCTAATTGGGCCTTTCTTATAGACTTTGCAAGTGATTTGGAGAGGATAGAAGCCTAGTTGAATATTTTACTTCCTTCAGTGATCTCATACATCATTGGCACCCATCATATTCTCACATGAGTTGCATCATTTTCTCCATATATTCTACTTATTAATTGATCTTCCCATGTGTATCTCGACCTAAGGTGTATGGTCGGGAAAGGCTTACTGCTCAAATCTTTTAAAGTCCTCCCTTCCTCAAACCAATTAGAAAGGATGTCATGGAATTTATGGCCACGAGTAAAAACTCTTAGCCACTCATTGGTGAAGTATATCTCAACCTTTGATACATGTGAAAGATCCAATGGACTTTCCCTAATCATTCATAATTCTCTTAGTGATAAGCTATGTATGTTCTATCATATATATAATCACTTCTACATATGGAATTATGGATATCTAGTTGTTGTTTTTTCTTTATTTTTTACATGTGGTTCATGGCACCGGATATCGGTGCTTAGTACATCCACAGAAAACCTCCTTGAAATCTGCAAGAGAACATGAGGTGGCTGATCATTTTCAGAGTATTGGGGGCTCAACAACAAGAGCATATTATATACCCATTAAATGACACAACATGTCACTCCAAGGATTTGAACCTAGGTGGGGAGGGTAACAATCATTCCTCCCAACCACCCAATATACATCCAATGGACATCTAGTTGTTGCATTATGTATGAATGATTTCTCAAATCTTGTGTTTTGGTGACTTTTTCTTCTTCTCTTTCATCCAAGTCTTCACCATCCCTGAGACCTTTCACATCCTTGATCAAATGGAATAATTCATTTTTTATGTGGGCCCCATCAACTCTAGTAGTGTATGAAGTGTCTTCATAAATGGTAAATTTATCATCTTTAGTATTCTAGGATTCCATGATTTTTTTCTTTCCCTTGGTGGATTTCTTATCCCTTTTAATTGATGTTTCCACTATTGTGGGGGGCTACTTGCATGTTGGTGTTGTTTCCTATATAACCTATATGCTCTTAATTAGATATCTAGGTTGTCATGTTATTGGTTTCTCTTTCACACCTTTCTTCCTCCGACTATATCCCTTAGTAGCCATATATAAATTCATGCAAATTAGTGCAACATAGAAACATGGTATGAGGAGTTTAGCTCAAAAAATGACTTGAATGAATTAATAAATTATTTTCAGTAATTAATTAAGGTGCATGTCATTGTAGTAGACATAGAGCTTTGAATTTTATCTGTGATTTACAGTTCAAACACAAGATTCTCAAAATCAATTTACGAGGGGGAAACAAAGGAAATCGGAGCCTAGAAAAGTGACTCACTTAAACATGAATGTTTTTTTAGGGTAAAAAGATGAACTTTACTAAGAATGCATGCAATCTATAACTGAATTCAAAATAATAAAAAATTGAATGCATATGGATATTACTAGAAAACTGAATGCATATGGATATTACTACAAGCTAAAGAAAATTAATGCAGCTAACTAACTCTTTAAAACAAAACTTGCTAATCGAACAAGATTATTTCATAATCGAGTACCTGCTTAGGGAAGTTGAAGGATAAGTAGCTATTGTTGGTCTGTAATGTTCCTAATTTCATCTGTAGTTTTAAGAATTACGAGGGGAAACCAATCATTGCTTCAACACATAGACTATTTCAAACAAATGAGATTTACATTCAACTTCAATATTTTAATTCAAAAGCCAAAGGGAAAGCTTGCATTTATTTGTAAGTTTGGAAGGTGGTGGTTTTAGTTATGGTGTCGTTTAATTGAGCCAAGATAAGACATTATTTAAAGTGTGTTTATGGATAAGTGACATTTCTACGTTAAATAATTCAATTCAAACTTTTTGAAAATCCACATGTGTGAAGAGTTTGAAAGCAAAGGGGGGTTGAACTAAGAATCGAGGTTGATTAAAAAATTGGGACCCCTCATTATACTTAAGAGAGAAAGGAATCGACCTAGCCAATGGGATTGATCACGGAATAAGAGCAAAGGTTTCATGTGGAGAGGCCTTATTTTAAGGTTTATATCGATTGGGAAATCGAGTGCTTTACGAGCCTTTAATAGAGAAGAGACCTGATTTTGGAATCGGGATGATCATAATTGAACTCCAAATATTTTCAAAATCAAGGTTTCAAGTTCAAGAGAAATAGTTTTAAGGTTGCATGGAGGCTTTGAATAAAGTAAAAGAAATAAATTAGCATTGGTGGCAAGGGAGGCCAACTTGAAAACCGAGACTGATTGAAAAATCAAGACCCCTTCTCATTGTATTTTGATGAGGGAAGGATCAATTTTGATGATAAGACCGAGATTTAGGAACTTTAGTGATGAGAGGGCATAATTTGAAGGCTTGCATTGATTAAAATCTATAGTCTTCCAAGGTTTGGCCCAAATGTCAAAGAGAATGTAATATTCCAGATATAAAACGTATGCAAACAGAAATAAATAGCTAGAAATGGAAGATGAATGACAATATAACCAGAACAACACAACAATAATACCAAAATGATGCCAGAATAATACCAGAAAGAACACTTTGATTACTGAGAGTAGTGTTCACTTGCCTCTTCGAGGGGGAAACCTCCAGCAGAGCAGAGATCTATTACAATAATATCCAAGACAAAATTTATCATACCCTCGACTCCTATTTATACTAAATATGTCTATCAAAAGAACCATCTAAAGGAAGATCCTTCTAGAAGTGGAAGCTTCTATTAGGTCTTCTTACATTGGACTTATTATTCCTTATTGCTACATCTTATTAATATTGACCTTTATTACATGGAAATATATTATTCTGCCTACGTGAGGGGTTAGGTCCCTAACATGTCCTCCCCCTTAAAAACAATCGTGTCCTCAAGGCTTGAGATGGGGAAATTGTTGCAGAATGTTAGTTGGTTCCCAAGTTGCATCTGCTGGAGTTTTATATTTCCACTAGACTAACACTTCCTTGATGGTTCATTGACACAGTCGACACTCACGTTGGTCCAAAAATGCTTGTGGTTGTATCGAAATGGAGCCTTCTTCATCCAACTCAATAAGGTTGGTTTGAGTTTGGCACTTAGTTCCAATCACCTTCTTTAAGCAGGAAACATGAAAAATATGATGAATATTAGAATGATTGGGAAAAGATAACGGATAGGCCACCTATCCCACACGTTTGAGAATGATATAAGGACCATAAAATTTGGGCGCCAGTTTATGACAATGGTCAGACTTGAGGGAAGTTTACTTATAAGGTTGCAGTTGAAGAAATACTTGATCCCCTTCTGCAAATTGACATTCAAAATGACCTTGATCTGCTTGTTTCTTCATGCGATTCTGGGCCATGACCAAATTATCTTTGAGGGTATGGATAATAGCCTCTCGAATTGTAAGCATTTGGTCAACCACCTGGACCTTCGAGACACCTAGAAAATATGAGAGAACTAAAGGTGGATTTTTTCCATATACCGCTTCAAAAGGAGTCATGCACGTATTTGTATGGTATGAAGTGTTGTACCACCATTCAGCTAGTGTTGACCATTCAGCCCACTGATTCTGCCTTTCTGATGTAAAAAAACTCAGATATGTTTCCAAACATTTGTTGACAACTTTCGTTTGACCATCAGTCTGGGGATGATAAGTTGTGCTAAGATGAAATTGGGTGCCTTGTAGCTTGAATAGTTCTTACCAAAAATTGTTGGTGAATGTTGGGTCGCGATCAGAAACAATAGAATGTGGCATGCCATGAAGCTTGAAGACCTGATCCATGAAAATTTGAGCCACAGTAGATGCTGTAAATGGGTGTTGAAGAGCACATAAATGAACATACTTGGAAAGATGATCAACTACCACCATGATGACTGATTTATTGCCTGATTTAGGTAATCCTACAATAAAATACATAGAGATATCCCGCCAAATAGCAGGTGGAATCGAAAGCGATTGTAGTGTGCCAAGAGATTTGATTGTTTCTCCCTTGTTGCATTGACACACATCACATTCAGCCACAAAATTATGAATGTTCTATTTCATAACCTCCCAGAAAAAAGAACGTTTAACCCGGTCATAGGTTTTGGTAAACCCGGAGTGCCCAGTTGTGGGTGTAGCATGAAGCTCAGAAAGTACCGTGGATTTAAATTTTGACTGTTTACTTAAATACAAACGGCCTTTGTATCGAAGCTCATCATTTAGCCAAGAGTACCCTGGGGAAACTGGAGAATTGTGCTGCAATTGTTGTATCAGATGCGAACTTTTGGGATCGTGTAGCCATTCTTGGAGAATAGCTTGTAGCCAATCTGGTACAATGAAATAGAGAGAAAAAAGGGACCCTTCTAGGGATGATTTTAGGGGCTAAATTTCGCTCATGGGCTAATTTTCCATGGTTTTTCAAAAAACAAGATTCGTTATTTTAAAAACGATTCACCCAAATTCTATAGGATAAAATTATTTTATCTTAAAAATCGCCAAAATTTTATAAAAACTATATAAAATACTTAGAAATTTGAATATTTTTACAAAAATATCGCCAAACATTTATAGTTTACATATGAAGGATTAGTAATATCCGCCAAGGTTTCTATATTTTAAAATAAATTTCCATCCTTAAAATCATCCATGGACCCTTCATCTTCATATTTTCTAGAAAGTGCATCAACAACCACATTGTCTTTTCCTTTCTTGTAAATGATCTCATAATCATATCCAAAGAGCTTATTCACCCATTTTTGTTGCTCTGGGGAGGAAAGGCGTTGTTCCAAAAAATACTTGAGGCTTTGATGATCTATCTTAATTTGGAATATTTTCCCAAACAGATAAGGGCGCCAAAGATCCATGGCATGTAGAATATCCAACATTTCCTTTTCATATATTTATTTGCCCAAATTTCTCTCGGACAGTTGTTTTCTGGTAAAGACCAAAGGCCAACCTTCTTGCATAAGGACAGCACCAATTCCTTTCCTGGAACCATCACATTCTAGGACAAAGATCTTTGTGAAATCAGTAAGGGTCAAGACTGGAGTGGTGCACATAGCCATATTCAAGGTTTGAAAAGCCTGAGTAGTTGTTGGAGTCCAAGTGAAAGAATTATTTTTAAGGAGTGCAGTGAGAGGTGTCGCAATATTTCCATAATTCTTAAAAAACTTGTGATAATAACATGTTAAACCCAAAAATCCCCACAAGATTTTGAGAGTCTTTAGGTGAGGCCAATCTTGCATAGCTTCAATCTTTTAGGATCCACCCTGACGTCGGCCTTGCCAACAAGATGACCCAAGTACTCGACTTCTGAGGCGCCAAAATCACATTTAGATTGTTTGAGGAAAATTTTGTGCTAAGAGAGTAGATGGAGAAATCGATCCACATGAGAAATATGGGTTGTCCAAGTTTTGTTGTGCATGAGTATATCATCAAAGAAAACTAAGACAAAATGATGGAGAAAAGGATGGAATACATGATTCATGAGGCTCTGGAAAGTGGAGGGATCATTACACAAGCCAAATGGCATAACCAAAAACTCATAGTGGCCCTCATGAGTTCTAAAGGCAATCTTAGGAATGTCTGCCTCTTTTATATGGTTCTGGTGGTAGCCAAAATGAAGATCAAGTTTAGTAAAGAATTGGGCGCCACTTAATTCATCCAAGAGGTCATCAATGATAGGAATGGGAATTTTTTCTTTAATGGTGAGTTTTTTTAGGGAATAGAAGTCAGGACACGTGCACCAAGAACCTTCTTTATTAAGGACCATGACCACAGGAGAAGAGTAGGGGCTCATGCTAGGGAGGATAACACCTGCATTGAGCAGTTCTTGAACCATTTTCTCAATTTCATTTTTTGGGGAAAAGGGGTGACAATAGGGACGGATATTGGGAGGAAGGATTCCTGGGACAAGGGGAATGGAATGATCATGAACACCACGTGAAGGAGGGATTCCCTGGGGAGTGGAAAAAACCACTTGATGTTTAGAGAGGATGGATTGGAGGTCCTACAGCATAGAGGGTGTCTAAGTTGCTTGTATGGCATGGATTTGGGAAATAATTCCAGAATGACCTTTTTTTAGCAGCTTTTCCATGCGATGGGAACTAATGATCTCCAGGGAACCAGCGGTGATTCCTTGGAACTTATATTGTTGGCCCTCTTGGTCGAATTGCATGGTTAATTCCTTAAAATCCATGAGAATGGGACTCAAAGTCCTTAGCCATTCTGCACCCAACACAATGTCACAACTGCCCATGTCGATAGAAAACATATGATAATTCAGGTGGTATTCACCAATTTGAGGACGCACATTTTCACAACGCCCTCCACATTTCATGGACCCACCATTGGCAATCATGATTTCGAAATTATTGACTACACGGATATAGCAATTAGTTTCTTGGGCAATGCGATGATGAATAAAATTATGGGTGCTTCCACTATCAACAAGAATGATGACCTGCCTATGCTTGTTGTAACCAAATAGCTTGAGGGTTGGGAATAAAAGAAGCCAATGAGAGAATTTAGGGAAATGATCGGTTCTACTTCAGGAGGGTCTGAGGAAGGGGTTATGTCAATGAGTTCAAGTGACACAGACACAAGGGGAGCCTCAACATCCTCTTCCGAAACATCCTTCAAGATGGCCATAAAAATTTTATGTTCCTTACACTTGTGTCCCGGAAAATATTTGTCATCACAATTATAACAAAGGCCTTTGATTTCGCGTTCATCCATTTTGTCCCTGGTCAATTTCTGAATCTTTAGTGGAGTAGAAGGAGGAGTGGGAGTTATTGGTTTAGTGCGAGGAATAAAGGAGGGTTTTTTGTTTTGGTAAGAGACAACCTGTTGTGCTTCCTTATCTCTTTTAGTATCTTCCACCCAAATCTGAGGCTGAGACATGAGGACATGAGCATGAATCTCATCCTTGAGGCCACTGATAAAGCATTCTTGGAAAAAATCATCAAACATGCCCTTTGTACGAAAATTCAGTCCCTCAAAAGAAGCTATAAAGTCTTCCACGGTGCCAGATTGTTTCAACTTTTTCAAATGGCCTAAATGGTTGGTGTTAATGTCAAATAATTCATAAATCTCTTCCACAAAGTGTGTCCAAGCCACATACCCTTGGTGGGCATTTTTTCTCCATTGCCACCATTGCTAACTTTCTTTATCTAGATGGAGAACACCATACCGGATTTTGGCCAACTCATCTGTAATTCCATACAAAGATAAATAATGTTCCTTTCGAGTTACCCAACCAGTGGGATCTGATCCATCAAATTTGGTCACATCCACACACGAAAGGCATAGGTCACGCTGAAAGTGATGGGGCTAAAAATTCTGGGACTGAGAGGAATTTTCACCTTCGGTATGAAAAGGTGGGTCAGATAAGGGAAGATCTGCAGGGATATGCAGCTTGGCGTAGATCATCGTAGAAACAGATTCAAGATGAGTAGTAAGGTCTTGTTTGAGCTCTTGTTTGAGTTTCGTGATTGAGGCGGCGATGGAGGAATGCATCTTTCGATTGATCGTGGAAATATTGACACTAAGTTTCCGCACTTCTTGTTGGGGTTCTGTGAAATTAGAGTGCAAGGTAGTGAAGCGAGCTTCCAAGTCTTGGTTATGGGTATGGGCCATGATGACAAGGGAACACGAAAAGGGGTGGGTGGGACCACACAAAAAATGGGTTATGGGTGAAGTGTATCACAACGATTAGGGCAGTGAGTGGAATCCAATGGGGTAAAGCCCAAATAAGGGTGTTGGAAGGGGGTCGGGTGCACAAGAAAAAACAAATGTTGAAAAATAATAGGTATGACTGTGATAAGGGAGAAGAGAGAATACTGCAGTGATGAAATGCCCAAATGCTTAACAAGAAGAAATGTGTAGTAATTTCGCAAATTGAATGTAGGAGACACAATTGAGTCGCAATAGATCTTGTCTGTTCTGTTTTTGTTTCCATCCCAAGGGTTAGGTATTCAAGGTTTCTACATACAAGGGTTTTCCCTGTGTTATAGCTCTCTGATATACGTGCGGGGTCCAACAGTAGTACTCAGCCCAATATCTCAGGGAACCAACTAAGGAGGCTAGACCATTCCCTTATTCGTACTACTCAACTACCCCGGTACTAGAGAGTATCTTCCCGGGTGTTTTTCTTGGTGGAACTATAGCAGTCAAGCAGTCGGTCAGTTTATTTATGGAGGGCTTCAGGAGATCTAGATTGATCTGTATATAGGTGTTTTCTGATGCGCTACCACTCGAAGGGGTACCAACAGGGGTTATGAGGGTGGCCAACTGATGTGCGCTTAAGTACCACTTGTATTTCCTGCGTGTATGAATCCCCAACCACGGGTTTATGCGCGTAACGACATATATTTGTAGCTTAAAGACGTTGGAATACGTCTCTACCCTAGAAAAAAATTAACCCACTATTTTATGTCGAGGAAGGTGCTATGATACCACTTGTAATATTCCAGATATAAAAAGTATGCAGACATAAATAAATAGCTAGAAATGGCAGATGAATGACAATATAACCAGAACAACATGACAATAGTACCAAAATGATGCCAGAATAATACCAAAAACAACACTTTGATTACTGAAAGCAATGTTCACTTGCTTCTTCGAGGGGGAAACCTCCAGTAGAGCAGAGCTCTATTACAATAATATCCAAGACAAAAGTTCTCATACCCTCAACTCTTATTTATACTAAATATGTCTATCAAAAGAACCATCTAGAGGAAGATCCTTCTAGAAGTGGAAGCTTCTATTAGGTCTTCCTACATTGGACTTATTCTTCCTTATTGCTAGGCCTTATTAATATTGACCTTTATTACATGGAAATATATTATTCTACCTACGTGAGGGGTTAGGTCCCTAACAGAGAAGATCAAACAAAACAAAATTCATCGAACAAAATAAAACTTCATACATTTCAAATGATGATAGAAGGGATTAATTTGGAAATTGGGGCCAATATCCAAATTGGGATAAGGATCAACAAAATAAGGTGAAGATGGAGCCTATTTTTTTAAGTTGTGCCCGATTTTGACAAATCAGGGGAATGTAAGTTTGAATATAATAAGAATTTAAATGAGCATTTGAATGAAGAATAGAAGGATCATGATGTTGAAGTCAGAGATGATTTTGAAATTGGGCATAGAGAATGTGAAAAAAATGAAAATGCGGGCCCAACTTAACCATCATTCCATACTTAGGAATTGGAGAGGCAAAGTTAGAGTAAGAAAAATAAGGAAGAAAAGAGAAATGAAAATTTTCAAACAAAAGAAATTCCAGTCAAAAGAAAAGAAGATAGATATATATATATATATATATATATATATATATATATATATATATATATATATATATATATAAAGAGAGAGAGAGAGAGGACTAATTTGAGAAATTGAAGTAAAATTCAAAAGGTAAGTCATTTCAATAAGAATTGAAAGAAACCAAACTACAATGAAACAAGGGGATAAAATCAATATAAATTCTAAAAATAAAAGTGGGGGGCAAGTTTTTTCTTAAAATTTTGGGTGGTTGCTAAGGGCACGACACATGTATATGTCATAGTTTATTTTAATTCATGATTATTAGATAGTATTATTTGATGTGCTTGTCTCTAGATGTGTGCAGAGACAATGAAACCTTTTCTAAATAAATATACACATGGGTAAAGGATTGTACGGAGAGATGAAGCATGGGTAACATCGGCAAAGGAGCTCTATGTTTCCTATTCCTACCTACTGGCACTCACTTCCATTTAACATGTTGAAAAACATATTCTCTATCTTTTTTTCCCAAAGGTTGCACATTGTAATGAGGTTCGACCATGGATTTGGTCACTCACAAGAATTTACAAATGGGTGTGCAATAAGAGGTTAACCCTTATTCCTTAGTGACCATTAGTATCTCACTATTGGTGAATGAATCGGTTTAGTTGATTACCAACCATGACACCATTCCCCACCATTGGAAAATGATACTTGAAGGGTAGGTATGAACATGACATCCTTGGTACATACCAATATGTAGTACTTAAAGGGAATGTAGGGGCATGGCATCCTTGGTATTGGTTTATGTGTACTTGTATATGTTGAATTTTCACTATGCTAGGTTCAAGCATGAGGTTTATTTCAATTTTATCTTTTACTTGAACCATAAATAAATGTAGCTACACCATTCACAATTGTTGCAATAACCAAGATCACAAGAAGCAATACCATGCACAAGAACACAATAAATATCATGGGAAACCCTTCTCAACAAGGGAAGAAAACCCACCAATCCTTTTCTATATTCTCAAGAGAAATACCTCCCACACCATATACTTAGCACACAAAAGGGTGATCTCCAAAACCAAGAATATAGCGCCCAAGAGAGGTGCGCACTTCAGCCCTAGAATATGTACTTGCTGAAATTTTGAAAATCACATGTGTGTTATGTGTTTCCTCAATGTGGAAATTACCTTTATTTATACTAGTCTGGACACATCAAAAGTGGTGTCTATTGGCACAACAAGGCCGACCTCAATAACTGAGAATATAATTAATAATTACAATATTAATTATCTTTTACATTAATTATATTTCACTTTATGGTGGGGCCAACTTGTACCCTTTACATTTCAATTAGGGTTACAGGTAAATATTACTCTTAGACAATATAGAAAGGGATCTCACACACCCACTAGTGCTCATCCACTAGGGGCACATCCGCATGTGCTCAGCCACAGGGACGTCCTACTCAATAGATCTTTATATCACTGAGTCTCACATGAGAATCATCTGGAGTACCACATCATCTCAACTCTCTACACAAAGGAGAACGATACACCCATCACATGGGCACCTTCACCCTTCACAGGGGTACACAATGTTTCATATCAAACGACACACCCATCTTATGGGAATCCTCACCCCACACAGGGGCATACACATTGATACACCCATCTCATGGGCATCCTCACCCCACACAAGGGCACACAACGTCCCATATTAGTCTCAGAGAGGAACAACACACCCATCTCATGGGCACACCCAACTCATGGGCTCTCTCACATGCTGACTCACTCAGTCTGTGTCCTGGAGGATGTCTCACGAAGTTGTAATCATCAACAGTATATATGTATACTTTTGGAAAAATGAATCCTTTGACATATGCATTTTATTTTAGCATAAAAAATCAAATGAACTTGCACGAATTGTTTGATTCACCATATAGACTCATGCACATTTTTGTGAAAAAGGAAATAGAACTTACAATTATAATTAGAAATGGAAATGCATTTAGAAAAGAGTAAGTTAAATAGAAATAAATTAAATAGCAATTTCATGTACATCCAATCAATGAGGAAAAAAGAAAAAGGATATAGGGAACATCTAAGAATAAAAATAGGAGAATAAGTTGGGATGTGATGAATAATATATATTTTACATTTTAAAGAAAAAAATTACATGTGCATGGAGTGACACATGGGAGGGTGAATAATATGCAATTAGTAGTTAAAATAATTAATATTTTGATGATATGGACAAATGGCATGAGCCTGAAAGGCTATATAAGAAAAGAGGGTTGGGCTTGAGAACTCATATTTTGCTACCTAATGCTAGATGGTTATCATAATGCTCATAATTTTCTTGATGAGATGGTGTTGATTTTGGTCTCAAGGTTTGTGTTTATAATTTGGAGGTGGGGAACTCATATGCCTTAGAGGAGCTACACAATTTGATTTGCTAGTTTTTTTTATCTCTTCATACAACCCATTGTAGCTCGGGGATCTATGGGGAATACGAGTACCCATCTTGTAGTAGGTGGGGTGGTCAACCAGTAAGCTAAATATATATTTGGAAAAGGATAATTGGAGCTAACACTTGGAGAAATATTGGAATTGATGAATCAACAAGGGAGGATCTTCTACAACCTTCTGAAAATTGGTATGTACTTCTAAAATTTATAGAAGTGTTACTAAATATATATTTGGAAAAGGATAATTGGAGATAACACTTGGAGAAATCTTGGAATTGAAGAATCAACAAGGGAGGATCTTCTACAACCTTTTGAAAATTGGTATGTACTTCTAAAATTTATAGAAGTGTTTTAATTCTTGAAAAATTGGAAAAATGTTGTATGGGGTTTCAAATTTCTAAAAATTTCAAATGAAATTATCATATGTTTTAAGGGTTGAGTTTGTTGATTAGAACCCTTATAATAATCTTTAGGAATAACCTAACCCTTGCAAATAATCCCACGGTGATTGATTTTTTAAGAAAAATTCTAGGAAGAAAATTTTAATTTAATTTAATGTACGAGATAGAGGCACATGCACCATATAGTGGTGTAGGCCCAGTGTGTGTGTTGGACCAACCATACACAATCCATGCACATTTTCCTTCACATTCGTGTTTAACCATATCCAAGCTGCATGCATTCATGTAAATGACTACCTCGGGAGTTGAGTAAGAAAAATTGAATTTTGGCTTGTAACAAGTTGTTGTTTTATTTTTCAAACATTCATTGATTGAATGATAAAAATTGTTTAGAAACATATTTAAGAGATTGATTAAAGAATATTTAAGTTCACTCATGTGAGATTGAAAAATTTGATCTTGAGTCCTTATTCAAGAAATGGATTGCTTACATTATCAAGTACCGAATTCTCTTAATTGTATACTTATATGTTGAACCTTGATATGATCATAACTCTCTTCCAATTAAGAAAAGAAAGGTAAACATGTTATGATTGTATACATAGAAAAATAGCATTGAAAAAAAGGCTTTTGGTTCCATCAAATGTATTGATTGATTTATGTTCTAGTTGAATGTTATTGAGGTTGATGTATACTCTTAAGGTTAGGTATTTTGTATTGTAAAATCATCATGACAATTATAATCTTAGTGATCTTAAAAATAGTCATTTTCAATTATCTTTACTGATATTTGAGGAAGTTTATATATATTGAAAACAAGTATTGTTGCATAATATAAAAGGACTTTTAGTGCCCTATTAAGAATATTGTATTATTGTTGTAAAAAGAAGCTATGAATCATTGAATTATTAGTAGAGGCCTAATCATTGTGGTCTAAATATTTTTCTTGATTAAATTGGTAATTGAGTTAGTGTCGCTACTTGTTATTTGTTCCTTAATTTTGATTGAAATGTTTCAAGTGCAGTGGATTTATCCATAATAATAAGCACTAGTATTATGAATTTGAGAATATATAAGCATACATAGTAATGTAACAGAAAATAAGTGAGTATTGAAATCAATCTTGTACTTTAGTTATTAATATTATTAACCCTCGTGGAGTTTACAAGTGGATGATATGACCAACGGGTCAAATTGATAAGTTAATTGAAATACAAATTATGTATATTATAGACTATAGATACATATATGAAGAGTGAAGCTCAATTGCATACGTCATATTTTATGTTGTTACTATGATTATTGTAGTGGTGTGTGTGTGTGTGTGTGTGTGTGTGTGTGTGTGTGTGTGTGTGTGTGTGTGTGTGTGTGTGCACGCTTTGTTTTAGGTTAACATCTTGGATGGGAGTTACAATCATTTGTCCCTTTGGGGCATTGCATAAAACGTGTTTTTGATATATATTTATTGGCATACATTAAACTAATAAAATGGGTTTTATGTGTACAAACATCTTCATTTTTTTGCAATAGCACCTAGCAACTAGTGGATCGAGTTTGATTATAACTAGAGACCTCACTACATACTCTGCCTTGAAATAGTTCAATCAAACCCCAATATGTACAAGCATATTTTATGTGGACAAAATTGTCAAAATGTGTTTGATATATAGTTAACAAGATATACTATAGGTCATTTGTGTAAATATTTTTATGTGCTAAATGTTTTATTACAATGAGAAGTCAGATGTTGTCTACATTAACACAATACGAGTGAAATGAATAAATTGGATAATTCTTACAAAAATATTAAAATGAATAAGATATTGAAGCCAACATCAAAAGTAAAAATGTTGAAGTTCTTACAATTTTTTCACAAATAGATTGAACCTTAAACTAGATTATTCACAAAAATTGCTCCAATAAACTACCTACACCAAGTCATCTGTACAATCAAATACATAAAATGTGAAAAAAAATCCCTTTTCAGTCAATGGACAAAATTTTATGTGCGAGACCATTTACAAGAAAAATAAATTTGTGTTCATCCCTTTTTTTCTAAATGTAACCAACTCCTATAATTTGTGTCTTTGTGCCCTATATTAAATACATCCCAAGATACCCCTCAAGGTACTTAGTGATAGTGACTCTTGTAAATATGGAAATATCTTATCAAAAGACACTTATAATCTAAGGATAATTATCGTTAATGATGTGATGTATGTCTATGGAGCTTATAAATATGCTTAGAAAATAAATAAACAATGACTCTTAAAAGTTTTATGAAGTCCATTGATATGTATTCCCACTACTAACCAGGACTTTGACTAAGAGTATTAATCCCTAATTTTAAGAGTTTTTCCATGAGATTTTCCATCTTAGATTTATAAATGGGTTGTATCTATAAGGTCAAAATAGTGTGGATCCTTCAAAGAGGTCAATATAAATAGCATGTCTCATATCCATATTAGGAGGGAGTTCTATGGAGATTTCTTGAAATATTGATTTATATGTCTAATGTAGTTTAGAAAGATCTAGAAGGTGAGTTTGATGAGAAGGATTTGCCTCCATATAGTACAAGTGGAAAGGGGTGTTGCCAATAACATTTATAAATCATTGCAATTATGAAATCAAACACATTTACACATATGAATTGAATAAATGATTAAAATGGTTGCATCACATAAAAATAAAAAGTTTACACTCATTTGTGATTTGATTTACACATGTAATTTAAATAAATAGATGCAAATAGTTGGATCACATCAAAAAAGTTAGCATTCATTTTTTATTTGATGATTAATATCTGAGAGGATGTGATGCCAATTAAAATATTATAATTTTGATTGTTATGAAAAGTAAAGAAAATATTTAATTATTTATGACAAGTTTGTGTGTGAGAGAGAGAAAGAGAAAGTTATTATAAAAACATTTTAACATTATAAATCAATTGCAATATTTTTTATAAATATTATTTAACTTTTGATTACGAATTATTTTCTATTTAATATCTATAATAATAACAATTCTTATTGTTCATTAAAAATGTAGATTTATGTACAACACAAATGCTTTGGTAATATAGAGAAAAACCAGTGGATCTTCGAAGCATGCTTTTGCAAACTCTATTATGAGTAGCATCCAATTCTCTCTCTACTATGAAATCATCACTTGGAGGGGGTGTTTTCCCCGTCGAGACCATGAAACGTCCTTTTGAAGGCTAATTGATTCGATGGGAAAATAGACAAAGTCCCAACCCACTCAATTTATAAAGAATCTGGATGAAATTCTTAAGATCCCTCTTCCTGGTACTAACTCTCATAGTATGGATTTTGAAATGGAAAGTAGGGGCTTGATTGGTCAATTCACTAGGATCTGTCCATCTCCAAGACCAATAGAAATTTGGATTCAGAAAATATGGAAACCCCTAATCAAAGGAAACCTCAATCATTTTTTCTATGGGAGAGGATTTTATGCTTTTTTCTTTGAAAGAAAAGAGGAGAAAGACCTAATATTCATAAGTGATTCATATTTTTATGGTACTTGAGGTATGTATTTGAACTATTGGAATCTTGAATTCAACCTAGAGCATGATATTCCTACAGTCATTCTAGTCTGGGTCTCTTTGCCCCATTTTCCACTGCATTGTTGGAATGAAAACATTATGAGAAGCATAGGGAATTCCTTGATAAAATACATATATAGAGAAAATTTGAAGGATCATATGTTCACATGTGCCAGGATTTGTGTAGAATTTGATCTAGAGAAATGAATTCCAGAGGTAATTTTTCTCACCCTAGACAATTTGGCTCGGTTACAGCCAATGCATTATGAGCAATTTTCATTTAAGTGTAAAACATGTCATGAGTATGATCACTTTGCTAAAAATTACAAGTTAAATCAACAAGCACAACAACTTGAATAGGAAAATGAGGAGCAATGGCAAGTGGAAAAGAGAAAAAAGAAAGAAAAGAAACTTGTTCAACTAGAAGCACCTAAAGGTAATAAATAAATCATGGTAGCATCTAGGGATACAAACAAAACCCTAATCAAGTAAGGGGAATGGAACCAAAAAGCTCGAATTAATCCAAGAAAGAAAGATCAAGAGAAAACTCAAACATGTAAGAAGTTTTAGATTATATTGACAATACAACATACTTAGAGGTAGTATCCCCAACCCAAAAGGAATTTCAATCTCTGGTAGTGCAAACCCCAATCTTGGAGGAATATGGGTTACGCTTGAAATCAAGTAATTCAGTTTCCCATTTGGGAATAAATGAGTCTGTCCAACAATGAAGGGGATATTATGGGAAATTCTAAGGAATTTGAGACCCATCAAGATCATTCACTTTAGTCAACAATAATGAAAACAAGGTAGCTATATTAGAAACACGATGAATCTAACGCACATGAAGAAGCAGGCCAAGAAAAAATGTTGGTGAGGAAAGCTAGAAGAAATCCTGAAAAAAATATCACAAAGAAGAGATTGCAAGCAAAGAAAAAGAGATGGGAACTCAACAATCGATTGAAAATTATTTCAGATTCATATCAAATCCATTCAAGGTTGATGGAGTGATGCACCTACCCAAAGGAGGGGGTCCAAAACACATAGGTAAATAATGCAATTAGTCTCCTAGAATTGCATAGGTATGGGTAGAAGGATCAAACCAGATTTAGTTAGATACCTCATTAAGAAAGAAAATCCTAGAGGAGAAATAAGTTATACATATAAGAAAATCTCAATGGAAAATAGGAGAAGTAGAAGCAGTCAGCTCTGGAGAGGCATCTAGAGGCATATGTACAATATGGAACAGGCCAGTATTTAATTTAGATTTCTCATTCAAAATGAAACACCATATTTTAACCAACATAGCGCATCATCATTCTAATCAGAAATGAAATATAATTAATTTATACATGTTGAAAATTTATAGAGAAAAAGAGGAGTGTTGGGAATCTCTTACAAAACTTAAGGATTCAGAATTATATCAAAATAGTACAGTTGCATGATATTTTAATGTCACTCTGAATTAGAAGGAAAAGAAAAGTGGCAATGCATTAAGGGATCCCTTTAGGGAAAAAATAGAAGATTTGATTTCCTCCTGGGACATGATAGACATATATACAAGCAATGGTTTATTCACTAGGTCGAACAAAAGAACTAGTCTAGCTCACAGTGTTGCTCACTTTGATCACTTTCTTTTCCAAAGTAATCTTCTTATATCCAATCACTCTTTACCCTCCAATATTTTTCCATGGGTAGCCTCATATCATTGGCCCATTATTCATTTGATTGAATATTTTCCCAATTACAGTCCACTACCATTTAGATTTAATCCTCTATGGTCACAAACCAACAAGGTGTTAGAGATGATCTCTAGAGAATGGGGAAAATGGATATTGGGTTCCCCCATATTTATATGGGAATGAAAACTCAAGGTTGTTAAATTGGTTTTAAAGAAATTGGCTAAAAATAAATACTAAGCTCCAAGCAAAGAAAAAGAGGATTTAGAGAAGAAAATGGAACATGTACAAGGATATATGGAGCATGAAAATATAACTAAGGAAATCATCCTTAAAGAAGCCAAAATATTTCAGAAATACCAGCAAACTCTTCGACTAGAAGAGGAGGCATGGAGGCTCAAATCACATTGTCTTTGGCTCAAGTCAGGGGACACAAATGCATCGTATTTCCATAAGCAAGAAAAGGCTAGGTTCAAAAGAAATAATGTTAAAAAAATTAGAAAAGGGGATGAATCAATGCGAAGTAACTTCCAAAAATTAAGAATGCAACAAAAGAGCATTTTGAGGGGATTTATTCAAAAAAAGAAGCAAATCCATATTCAGGGGAAACCATGCTTGAAAATATACCTTCTTTAATCCCTAAGGAATAAAATGATGATCTTGAAAAAATAATTTCAAAGGAAGAGATCATACAAGCTATCTGTGGGGTGGATCCATATAAGGCCCGAGGCTCGGATGGTTTCACAGTCCACTTCTATTGAGCCTATTGGAATTCAATCAAAAAAAAATTCAAAATAACGTTACAATATGTACAAAAGTTTGGGAAAATGGGGGGAAATGATAATTCTACTTTCCTATTTGTCATACCTACGGAAGAAAACCCCTCAATCTTGTCTATATTTCGACCTATCTCTCTTTGCAATGCCTCATATAAAATTTCCTCAAAAATTATAGCGAACGAGTAAAAGGAACTCCTCCAAAATATCATTTCTAAAAATAAAGGGGGTTCCATGGAGGGAAAGTAGCTAGTAGACAATATTATTCTTGTTTAGGAAGTTATCCATTCCATCAGAGTTAATAAATACAAAGGTATGATCACTGAAATAGACATGGCTAAATATTTCAATAGGGTTATGCATTCTTTTCTTCTAGATGTTCTTGAAAAGTTTGCTTTAGTTCTTCTTCTATTCATTGGATATATTCATGCATTGGAACCTCTTGGATAGCACCTTTAGTTAATGGGAGACCAGTAGGATTTTTCAAGGGGACTAGAGGCCTCAATCAAGGATGCGCTCTTTCACCCCTCCTATATATTGTTATGGCTGAGTCTCTAGGTCAAAAGTTGGAAGATGAGAGAAGACTTGGAAACTTGCCAGGAATCAATATTGCTAGGGGAACAAAGAGAATAAATCATTCACAACTTTTCGTATGACACACTATTCTTAGGGGGTGCTTCTACAATAACGGCTAGGTGATTCAATAAAAAAAGATCTATTTATTGACTTCTTTGGGGGAGAAATCAATAATAGAAAATGTCAAATATATGGTTGGAATATGAATCAACACATTCTTTATTAATTAATTTCTAGATTCCTCGTATTCCCTCATCAATAAAATTAGATAGCCTTTAAGTATATCAAAATGCTTATCAATATAGTAAATCTAGTAGCTTTATCATGGAAAAATGTTTTGGATAAAATCAAAAGAAAGTTCACTCAATGGGGAGAACATTGGTCAAATCCAATTGGGCAAGTGATTCTAGTAAAAGAAATGGTAATTGCTTGGTCTATCTTTCAAATCTCCGCAATGCTTTCTCCAAATGGGGCCATGCATCAAGTTTCCCAATAAATTAGAAAAAATGTATGGAAAGGGGGGAATTCAAACATAAATAAATTACATCTCATAAATCGGAATATAGTTAAATCTTCTTTGGAACATGGAGGTTTGGGCATAAGATATCCCACCCTTGTAAATATGGCGTTGTGCTAAAAAATATTTTGGAGATTGATTACAAGAAGATATAGTTGGTGTAAATCCATCCTCCATAATAAATACTTCTTTGAGAGCAGACTCTGATGTCTTGAGGAATATATTGAGAGTAAAAAAGGCTCCTTAATATTTAAGATGATAAAATTTGCTTCTCCTCTAGTTCATGATGAAACAACTTGGGTGTTGGGAAGTGGGAATATGATTTCAATATGGATGGACAACATCATGGGAAATTACCTTCTCAAAAAAATTCCAGTGTTATCAAAGCTTCATATCTAGATAGATGAGAAAAATATCAAAACTCTTTATGACACTCCTAGTTAGAGGCATGTTCCAGATAATGGACAAACTAGTGCATTAGAGACCCACCAGCTCACCTTACTTTGTCGATTCAATTATTGTTTGACAACCTATAGGGATGTTCTCCAAGAAATCTTTTAATTCCTTATTAAAGAGGATGTGGTCTTAAGGACTACATCGTCAAAAGAGGGTACCTTCACCTATTGAAATCTCAACCTCTACCTCAGCATCCAAGCATGTGGAAACTTATTTAGCATTCAGATGGATTACCAAAGGTTAATACGCTAGATAATGGTTCATGGAAATATCCTCACATGAGATAACTTGGTCAATAATGGAATCCAGGGACCCTCAAGATGTGTTCTTTACCTTTCAAATTCAAAAATGATAAGTAATATTTTTCTAAAATGTGAATTTGAAAAAAGGTTTGGCAAGAAGAATTTTCTAAAATTTCAAACAAAATGGAAATACCACGCAGTTGGAGGGATATGTTCACTCATTGGGTTAAATTGTACAAGGGAACATTCAACAACAAACCACTTTTAAAGCATCTTTGGACAACTCTTCCAAAGTACATATGCTAGAAGATATGGCTTGAAATAATTAGAGCTATCTTCAGGAAAGAGCTTGATCCATTGATTTGTGTGGAAATGAAGCTATAGGCATAGTAGTAGAATTCATCAATTATAAAGGTCAACAGTTCTCTTCAAAAAAAAATTGGGAGGATGATGAGTAGAGATGTATCAATCACTTTCAAATTTCTTCTTCTCAATCATCAAGAACAAGTTTTAAAACTTTCTCTATATCATTTTGGAAACTTCATATGGATGCAATCGAATTCTAGTAATGGATATTTGAGTAGCAATCATACATTCTTTTTTTTTATGGTGCTTCAAAGAGAAATCTAGGGGTGGCAAGAGCAATGGGATTTTTTTTTATCTCGAACAAAAAGTGGAATTGTCGTATGCCTAGGGGTTGGGTATCTTTCCAACAGTCAAGCAGAAGCCTACTCACTATTCTAGGACTAAGATTAGCAGCAAAAGGGATTATTTCTTGGTTAAAATTAGTAGGATACTTTACGATAGTAATTAGGGCTATGATAAAGAAATACCAATATGATTACATATTAAACTCTATCCTAGCTCGAGCATAGCATGAAGCTTCAAATATTCGAGATATAGATTATTTCCAAGTCCTTTGAATAATAAAAAGAAATCTGATAGTATGGAAAACAAGGCAATAAATCTCAAAATGGAGGTTTTGTGGGTTAATGGACATCAATCTACCCACCATATTCCTTAATCCAATATTTGATGACTATTACAAGGACTATTAAACAACAAGTGTCTCCCAAGAGTAAGCTCTTTAGTCAAAGATCAGAAATTAACTTGAGGAGATCCTCACACATGCTCTAAGCTATAGGGGATCTTGTTTTTGAAGGAATGGAGTCACATTTCCCTGGTGTAGGTGAGATAGTACCCATTTTTAGGTACTTTCAAGTTAGGTAAACAAGCGCAAGTTTATTCAGTTTGCCTCCCTTTAGGTTGTTCCTTGAATTTTTATTTTCCTCTTTGTTCCTCCCTTAAATTCGCATGTTTTCAATTGATCTTTTGGTTATGTTCCTTTTTCTAGCTTCTATGGGTTTAAGCCTCTTTATCATTCTCTATTTTTCAACATTTTCTAACTCTATATTTGGCTCTGGCGTATTGGTTATGGGTTTCTAGCGACCTCTGGGTTATATCTTCTCTTATTCTCAACGTCCTTTCCTCTCAATTTTATCTCTATCTAAGGTCTACTCGATTTTAATTTTGGGTTTCATTTCATAATATTTTGGAATAGATCATTTTATTCTCTAATAAATGACTCGTTCCCAGTCTTTTGGGATCTTTGAATGACTAGGAAAGATCCTCTCTTTCAGTTCATGGGATTCTTCTTAGTCACTAAGAATAGACTCGAAGTTTTTCCTTCATCCCCAAACTGCATATCCATTATGAAACCAAGAGATCTGATGGAATTTAGAAGGGTTTTAAAGTCTCGTGACGAGATGATACATGGAAATAGAGCTTTGATTTCCAAATTCAGAGAACTTGAATAGTAATGCATGCAACAATTCATAGAAATTATGAACATCATTTTACTGGTCAAGTAGAAGTTAGCAATATTGGAGATAAAGTGTAATCCCATCAAGCACATGGTGGAATCTATGCACAATGATTGATCTCTCAATGGAATCAAAGAAGCAGATTTCAAAACCTAAGAACAATGAGGATGAGAATATATTAATACAAATGATTGAATCCATGGACATAGAAGATCAAGAACCAACATGCATCAATGTTGGAGTTGAATAAGCAGAAAGTCACCACTCCTTTCTTTAGATATGTATTACATAGTAATTAGTGTTGTAGGAGTATTTTTCAAAGTCTATACCATTAAAGTTTTGGGGGGAATTTTCCAAAAAATGTTAGTAAACTATGTATAATTCTCTAGACAAACTGTTTTGATTGGAAACGAAAAAAAAAAAATTGCTTATGTATTTTCAGCACTGTTGATTTTTCCACGACCATTTTGATCATGTAAATATCATGTTTTTGTTCAAAAATAATAATAATAATTCTTATTATTATATATTAATTTATATTTTCAAAATTCTAAGTAGATATTAAATTTTATCTAGATTTATGGATAATAATTTAAAATTTCCCTATATTATGTCATGTTAAACAATTCTTTTAGTGAAAATTGTGTAGACAAATGATACTTTCCCACCTCTAAATGGTGACTCCTCCTTTAACTTGTATTTTTCATATTAATGATTTGATATAGAAATTCAAAATTGTGATAGACAAATCATGGATGGGAACTACATGGGATTTGATTGATTGGTTATGGCGGGTGGTGATATTGCCCCAATAGAAAATTCCCTTCATAATGTGTGGTATGTACCATATGATTAATTCAAATGTGGTGTCAACTCCTCTTGATAGATTCCAAGTGAGTGAGCACATTTATAAAAATCATGTTGCAATATTTATAAATAAAAAATGGGCCAAGAATAGAGAAAGTACACATTCATGTAAGTATATTAATAATAATTTAAATATATTTAATTTTGTAAATAAATTTTATCAAAAGGACAAGTAGATGGAAGCAGACCACTAACTCCAACACTTGGGAGAGTTTATCCAATGGCTTAGTTATACACACACACAAAAAATCATGAATAAGGGGTTGTATCCTTAATATACACTAAACTAGTATTTTCCTATGGAATAATCTTAGTGTTTAGTTATGTCTTCACCTACCCTTTTCTTATGGACTAATCAATTTTAATTTTAATTTCTTGTATTGTGTCTTGGTTGTATTTTTTATTTAAAGACTTTTAAAAAATTGATTCTATTTTTTCCAAAAACATTGTCACAAATATATAAACATAAAAAATAACAAAAAATATGGAGATCCAAGTGCATGGCGGGGGGGAGTTATCATTGACCTTGGAGGGACAACTGAAACTTGTTTTTACTAGGGGTTAGGTATCGCTTCAGATAATAAAGAAAAGGCATATGAATTGTGTCAAGGACTCAACATTGCAAAATACATAGGTGTGTGTTCGATCAAGTTGATCGGTGGCTCCGGGATGATTATCAATCATATGGTTAAAAGGAATTTTCCCAAAGACAATCTTCTCACCTCAATCCTGGATCGAAGTAGACAATTGGAAGGTTTTATCTCTAATATAAAATACTACATTTTCCTTCAAGATCACAACAAAAAAGAAAATAGGTTGGCAAATGTAGGATCAAGCCAAAAGGAGGGGGAACTTATGGTTAATGGTGTATTAACCCACCACATGATCCCTTAATTAATTGTTTTCATATTGACACATATAGCATCATTTTATTGTCATGTGGTGACTACCATTGGAATTGTCATCCTTCACATGGCATGTAATATTATTCAATAATTCAAACATTTGAACTTCAATGTAATGAGACCAATCCTTTGTGCTTGCATGCTCTGAGCTCTATTCCCACGTACTTTTGTCCTAATATTCCTTGCCTCTCGGGCTTGTTGTGGGATAATTTTGTTAAATTTGGATAGATGTTGAGGGTTTCTAAAACTTCTTAACCATGTTATTATTTTCTTTAATCTATGTTTTCTCTTTGGTTTATTTCAGGGTAACATGGACCTACCAAGTGTGTTGTCTCACTTGAATCTATTTCAAGTTGTTGTTGCACATGGAATCTTTGGGAAAGCTCAATTTGTGGATTCTTGGACCGAACACTCACTGAATTGCATCATTGAGTAGTGTTTTTTTATCAATATTCATACTCAAAGGAGTTTTCAAGGCTCTCTAGAGGCAAGGAATTTGGTGATTTATATAGATAGGGTACGTAATTTCTTCACATAAGGCGATTTCTTCACAAGTTGTTCGATGAATTTGATGGATCTATAAGATATTGTAAGCAATGAAAAGCACATCCACTGCAATGAGGGCTCTCTCTTCAATCTTGTTGCCAAAATACATGAAATTGAGAATCAAATTGTAGCACAAGTAACAAAATCAAAGGAACTCTAATGGAACTAAAGTAACAATTAGCAGTGGTAGAAGTTGAATGTAGTCTTCTTCATGTAACATCCCCGGCCACCCAGGTCAGGCCATGCTACTCCAGAAATTCTCTGATACCAATTTGTAACGTCCCCATCCACCAACAGGTCGGGCATCGTCACCTCAGACAGAGCTCTTTTGCAGAAATATTCACATATAAACTTAACAACAATAAATAGAGATAACATGAAAACATACATGCAGTGAAACACATGATATTATTACAAGAATCACAGACATGCACTTAAATACATAATTTAACCATTAAGCACAGAAAAGATACTTATCTCTTAATTGAAGTACACCAACTATGTGCAGACCTTCCATGAACCTCCTAGCCTTAGTCCACGTTACTCATCACTCTCAACAGTGGGTCACCCCCGAGCTGGGACTAAACTCCATTGGGCAAGGGATTCCTAGGCTAGGTAGGGACAACAGGAAGTTGCACAGTACAACAGGAAGGATTTCCTCCAAGGAGCCACTTACGCCCACAACTCACAGACTCTCATTCCCCACATGCTTGTCCCACCCCAGGAGTGTACACCTTCACTATCACACAGTCCATCAGCTGCTACACCTCCCTTTCTGGGGATTCAATAATAGGTCGGATCAGGAATTATCAAATCTCTGTATATGCTATTGGACTCCCTCCAGGAGAACTCGCTTCCTCTGCACATTCTCTCACCTAGAGAGAGTTTCTCACAGGCCTGACAACCTGCTTCTTCTATCCACGGGCCTAACAACCCGCTTCTTCACTCCCGCTCCTCGACACACGGGCATGGTGATGGACGCAACAGAAAATGGATGAGGGGAACGGTATTGATTAGACAATACACGGGCAACCCGTAGCGTACAAGTGTAGCAAGGGTATCAATTAGGGTTTGTTGCAGAGGTTCAGGTGTCTTGGAATTCAACAATGGCAAACTCACTCACCGCGTTCTTGATCTGTGCATCAATGAGTCGGGGTAATGGATGGATAGCATGGTCAGAACCGTGAGAATGGTGAGAATCCCCCCATAATATGCATGTGTCTTGGATGAAACTTGGCTCTCCAGGAGCACGTTCCTCTCACTTGGAACTCGTTCCCCTCCCTAAAGTAACTTAGGATAAATTAATATCCTCTTTACATCTTTTAGAATAATAATTGTATATTATTCTTTTAGGCTCTTAAGCTTAGCCCTTTTTCCTCAATCTATTAGCCTCCTCCCTTGCCCAACCTAGTGGATTTCAGTGCCCCATACTCTTTTTTGGTGGTCATTCTACACGCAGCGATGTTGTTATATTAATAATGTGAATATTTACATGTACAAAATAGGCTCCTGGCCTTTAACATCTAGGCTCCCGTCCTAATCAACACATAATCCTACCAGTTTATAAATACTTGGCTCACCAGCCTACAAAACATGTTACATTCATAATTACAACTGGGGCTCATCCTTGGGGTATTACAATCCCCTCCCTTTATTTTTGCACTATCCTCGATGCAACTTAATTACACAACATCAGCAAGAATTCCAAAATCTTCAAAAATATGTGGGTATTTTGTCCGCATAGCATCTTCATGCTCCCATGTGGCGTCCTCAAGGCTGTACCAGGTCCACTAGACCTTTACAAGCCCTATGGCTCGATTCTGGATCTTCTTGATTTTCTGGTCCAGTATGCGCACTGGCTACACTTGTAAGGCACCTTCTTGCTCCACCTGAATCACATTCCAATCAATCACATGATTAGCATCAGGTATATATTTATTTAACAATTAGACATGAAATACATTATGAATAGTCATACCTATAGGCAATGCAAGCATATAAGCTATTGGTCCAATCCTTTCTAGAATTTCAAACGGTCCACAATATCTGGTTGCCAACTTGGAACAGTTTCCCAGCTTCAGGGAACTTTTGTTGGCTTTCACCTTCAAGAAAACATGATCACCCACTTTAAACTCCCTATGGGTTCTACCTTTGTCAGAATAACTTTTCTGCCTATCTTGGGCAGCCTTCAAATTCTACTTTATCTTTAACAATTGCTCTTCCATTTCCTTGAGCAACTCTGGCCAAATTATTTCTCTGTCAGCTGGGTTGTCCCAGCTTATTGGTGTGTTTCACTTTCTTCCATAAAGTGCCTCAAATGGGCTCATCTTTAGTGATGGTTGGTACCCATTGTTGTAAGAAAACTCTACCAAGCATAGGTAGTCTTCCCATCTGGATGGTTTGTTCATCACATACATTCTTAACATATCTTCTATCACTTGATTTACTCTTTCGGTTTGTCCATCAGCCTCGGGATGATAGGTTGTGTTGAAGTTGAGGCTCATTCTAAGCCCCTTGAATAATCCTCTCCAAAACTTTGAGGTAAATTTTGGGTCTCTATCAGACACAATTGTCTTGGTAATACCGTGCAATCGTGTTATTTCCCTCATATAAATATCAGCAACATTAGTTGCCTTGTGAGTAGTCTTCAATGGAATAAAATGGGCAGCTTTCATAAGCTTATCCACCACCACCATGATGGAATCATGTTGCTTGTTTGTTCTGGGTAATCATGTGATGAAATCCTCAATTCGTGAGAACTGGGTACATAAATTTGGCTCCTGTACAGGAGTATTCCATCAACTTCCAATCTATAATCTTCTATTTTTTGTAGCATCTTACCATGTTATAACTTTGTTACCATTTCCATGTACCGCAAATCTGGTTTTGCATCTTCCAAATAATGTCTTTAATATCGGTTTGATACATGTTGATGGTTGTAGCATGTAGTTCATGCACTCTCATGTTGAGTGCATCAGCCACTTTGTTCTCATTTCCTTTGATGTGCTTGATATCAAAGTCATATTCACAAAGGATTTCCAACCATCTGCTCTACCTGGAATTTTAAGTAGGTTGATCAAACAAATATTCCATACCATTATGGTCCGTTCTCAGCTCAAACCTCTTTCCCATGAGGAAGTGTCTCCATTTCTTTAAAGTGTGTACTATGGCTTCCAACTCCAAATCGTGAGTGGAGTAAAGCCTTTCATGCTCTTTCAAATTCCTAGATTCAAAACATATCACAAACCCATTCTAGTTGAGGACTCCACCCATTCCTTCTTTGCATGTGTTTGTTCAAACCATGAATTCTTCATTTGGATCTGCCATCTTCAGAATTGGAGCACTGGTTAACAGCTTCTTCAATTGCTGGAAGCTCTTTTTACATTCTTTTGTCCATTGAAATTTTACCACTTTTCTTTGCAAGGAAGTGATTGGGTGAGCAATCCTTGAAAATATTGCAATGAATCTCCTGTAGTAGCCAGCTAGACCCATGAAGGATCTGACTTCTGTCACATTCTTAGGTTTTGTCCACCCTTTATAGAGAAATCAAAAATCAATATCTACCTAATCAATATAGAGAAATCAATATCTCTCTTTGGGGGTAGCCCTTGTATCTCCTTGAACACATCGTCAAAATATTTCAGGACTACATGATCCTTCAATTTTGGCACCTTATCCTTAGGTGCTTCATCCATATGGGCTGCAAATATTTGGCAACCCTTCCTATAACACTTATTCAATTGCATTGTTGATATTTCTTGGACAGGAATTGCTCTGGGAATTCTTTGGACTTCTCTCTAATTTCCTTCCTCATCCATCTAAGTGAATGCCTTTTTATGACAATCTAATATGGCATGGTGTTGGTCCAACCAATCCATACCAATTAAGCAATCATATGATCCCAAAGGAAAGATGTTCAAATCTGACTTGGTACTCATGCCATTCATGCCCACTGAACATGATTTAACCAACTCAACAATCTTTCTCTTGGCTCCTGTAGCCAGCTGCACCAGCCAATATTTCACATGCTTGCTTCTTGGTAATTGAAATCTTTCCACTATCTTAGGATCTATATAGCTATGACTAGCCCCCAAATCAATTAAAATAGTAAAGGCATGGTCATTGATCATACCTTAAACTTCAATCATGTGTGATTGAAACTTAGCTTTCTTATTGTCTAGGTTTGCATAGGTCCTTGGTACTCTTTTGTCCATGTCCTCCCTGATTTATTGGATCTACTTTCCTTATCCAAATTATTTTCAATTCTTTCCAGGCTCTACATCAACTTCATATTGAAGTCTTCCTGTTGTCGCTTGGCTTCCTTAAGCTTTCGTTATCTGCCTAGAGAATTTGGACATCTTTTTGCAATTCTTTAATGGTTTTCATCATGCCCACGTCCTTATCCATTTCTTCTCCATGCCCATTGGAGTTTGTCCCTTCAACCCCCAAATGGAAATCCATTCCTCTAACTTCATCCTCCGGACTGTAAGTGTCATGTGCCTCCTCCATTTATCTACACTATGTAATAATTTGGTTCGATTATGATAATTGTTAGCTCTGCAAAATGTGCAGTCAACCGAATTTTGTGAGGCTATTAGACTTAATAATTTTCTAGAATAACTTAAACAATCTTATTCAACAAAAGAATATCAGACTCCATTTTTTGTGGGTCCTTGGTCGATCAAGAATCCCCACGGCTCTATCTTCGAGTCTTGTTATGTTATACAATTCACTTTCAGTTACTAGCCCCTTTTTCTTCAGCCCTTAATTCGCATGTGACCATGGTTGTGACCAAGTGCTAATAGTTGGGCGCTTATCCAAAGCCTTGAAACTTCGGGGCTCTGGAGCTTCGGAGGTTTCCCTTTTCACACATCTAAAACATCACAGAACATTGAACTGGTGAACTCGTGAAGGAAGGTGGATCAATGGTCCTCGGCTCCCCAACATCCAACAGCTGAAAGTTAATACGGAACTCCGGGCTTCGGGAGTTCTGGGCTGTCCATTCTCTCAATACTTCCGGAGTGCCAAGTCCTCGGACTGCTGCAGTTGTTTCCAAGTACAAATTCATATGAAACCTGGCATGCCTAGGGGAGATCCACGTCACATCCACTTCTTTGGGACTTCCTGGAATTAGGACTTCAAAGCTTCGGGGTTCCAAGACTTCGAAGGATTTCACATCTACACACCCAAAAACTCTTGAACCGATAATCTATGAATACTTCCATGTCACCCTCGATGAAATCATCACATCACATCACTTTGTTGCTACAGGACAACAGGGATTTATTCCTCCCATTCGATCATGAACCATTTCTTCTGGAGTGTCAAGTCTCTAGACCTTGGAATCTGACGCCACGCGTCCCCTGTGACCAATGGTTTGTTGACGATAAAAATCGCAATGAAGATTCTGCCCACAAAGTGTTTCTAAAGCCTATTATTTATAAGCTAATGATATATATAATACTAGTAGGTGGGACCCCCTTGTATATTGGAGGATCAGAGATAGCCTTGTTACACATTTTATATTGTTGTTCAATGATGCTTACAGAGTTCTACATGATTGATGATAAAATAGTGGTTCTATTTGCGACAAATGGAAGAAGGATAATGCATGTTATGTGTTGGTTTTGTTGCTCTAGACTCTAAATTCCATGTCATGATGGCTTATGTTAACTTTTATTACTTTTTCTATTGAATCCATGATTTGTAACATGTTGTACCTGCACAAGACACATGTTAGCTATAACAAGAAACAAGAGCAATTTGGAACAAAATCCAAGAAGAAGAAACTAAACTATGCTATAATATATGCATTGAAATTAAAGAAATGATGTCAGTCCTAACTAGCAATGTTAGTGGATTTATTGAGTTATATGAAGGCGCACTTGATATACGTTATGTTATGTTTTGGAAATGGTTAATATGATATCGAGTGGCACATTTGGAAAGCAATGTATGTTAGTGGAATGGATTAATTGTTGGTTGGTTGGCGTGTACTACGTAATTGAATGAGGAGAGGATGGAAGCGACGTGCATTTATTGCACGTCACTCCATACCTCTCCTACTGGTCGTCACCCTAGCTTGGTTATTGTTCATTTGAATTTCATTGTGGTTAAGCTCTGATATTTAGGCAAGGAAGGAACTGCTCGACCAAGCTCGCATTTTTAAGGTCATTTGGTTACAGGTATGTTTTTTTCGCCATCCATGAACTCACTCCGTTTATGAAATAAATATTGGCTCGGTGATATATTGGTCTGTGTTTTTCTTGAAGCTGGCAACTGTGTAAACTCTGGTGTTTCTCTGGAATGGTTGTTTGTGTGTTATTCATTGCAAATGGAAAATTGGATGGTTGAAGTCACGATTTCATTGACTATTCTATGTAAAGGAAGCCATGATGGATCTTTGTTGTCTCTATGGGTTTTTGTTGGAGGGTTTCATTCAGTTTGGACTTGTTGGTCATCTCCTCACAGTCTTGTAACCATACACAGACGTATTTGGTGTTGTGTGGTTGTTGTGTAATTTTTGAACCACCTTTGGGTCGTTGCATATCATTCTCCACCTGGTCGTGGGCTCATTTTATGTTATTAGTCTCTGCACAGTTGGTTATGGTGGCTATTATGCCAGCAGGATTGCTTTAGGGTTGGTTGTTATTTCATGGCTCTACGTTTATGTCAGCGTTATTCATTTTTTCTTTTAAACCACGAGGGTTATGTACTATGTGTTCTTAGTGTTGTTTATTGGCCAGTAAGGAACCTTTGCTCCTCTATTCATAGTCTCTCTTGCCTGAGGTCAGACTGTCACCCTATCATATGAGTTAAGGGTTATAATTATTGTATGTCCATCATGTTGTCTCGAGGGGTTCTCACCTGTTGTTGGTATGGTCGATTCTAGTCTCCATGTGTTGGTTCCACCGAGCGAACCCTTGATTATTCAGAGCCCGATTTTGATAAATGGAGCCAGTTATATCATGTCGGGTATCTGGTTGACTGTTCTGATTTTGTGGAATAGCATCGACAGTGGTTTATTATTGGCTCGTCTCTGTTGATAGAGTTGATTACACAGTTATAATCAAAAATGATTATTGATATATAGTTGTTGCATTCTTTTATTGTGACAGTTGGATTGATAACTCAGCATTGTTTTATGGTTTGATTGGGAGTATGCTTGTTTGTGGTATGTGTTGGTCTGTATGTTTCCTACAATGTGTTATAAATTTCAATGATGGTCGTTGTTACTGTGTCTTTAAATTGCCCGATCGCGATTATTGCAATTTAAGGTGTTGATAGTTGTGTCTTGTTTGTCCACTATGTATGATTTATGGATATCGTGCATCATATCTTTTTATTGCACCATCAAAGATGGGCACGGGGTTTTTAGTAGTGTGGTTTCATTGCAATTTAATTGTTAAATTGGTTAAAGGAATGGAATCGAGCACGTTTTGAAAGAGCTTGTGTCTGTGTTTGATTTAAGGAATTAATTTATGGACAATGGCTAAGGTTTTGATGCTAAACAGAGTTGAAACAAATGAATGTGTGTTCATTGGGACTTTGTTTTAAATATTAAATGGAAGAAATGAGAGGAAATAGAATTCTTTATACAGGATGTTTGAAAGGCATGTGATTTTAAGTATGATGACATTGTGTTAATTAAAAGGGTTGAAGATTTAAATGTGGACAATGAACAAGTGTTAACACACAGTAATTGTTTAATTGATCACAATAAATGTTTAGTTGGTGTTGGATCGTTGCATTAAATACAGAATTATTTTATGGATTACTTATTGATTTTTCAAAAAGTATCTGCTCTTTTCCCCTACCATTATTTCACTTTTCGCTAATTACAATCCCCTCGCCTTCCCATATTCATTATCCACTCCATGTTCCTAAAATTTAATTACATTTAAAGGAAACTTTGTATTGTAATAGTTTAAGATCTTAGGGATGGATTGCAGTGATATATTCTTTGGTTTACATTACAGTTAATTGTGTGTTGTCTTTGAGCAGTAATCATGATATTTTCCCCCTCATTTTAACATTTTTCGCTCAATACAACCCCGCGCATATCCCAGAACCTTTTTTTCACCCCTTCTCATTGACAACTATTAAACAATTTGTATGGATTGGATTGCATGAGTCTGATATGTTGCTGAGCCAAAAAAAAAATCATATTTTAAAAGAATTTTCATGTATGGTTGTTAAAGAAACTATTTGCTAATAAATTATGCATACAGGAATGAGATTTTTCAGCAGAGGCAGTCATGGAAGAGGTAACCAAGGGAGAGGTAATTGGAATAGGGACCCTAGAAGGCCAAGATTCTCCATACACTTTGATGTAGACTCGCAAGAGTTAGGCCAGTTATTTCAAGCTGGGTTTTTTAACTGGATTGGGAAAGGAGTGGTCCAATCGAGGCCCGAAAGGCCTCCCTTCCAAACCCCACAGGTCCCTGGTATCCCCGTGCCTCCTCATGTCTCACTACAGCCTGAAGTTCCTGAAAATGATGGATGGAAAGAGATTGTCCACCCGGGAGTCTCCCAACATCGTGGCTGGCCTAACTTGTCTTTACCTGCTCCCCCACCTATCAATCAAATTGTCCAAGTTGCCCATGTCCACTCACTAGTTCAGTCTTCCCATGCAAGAAAAAGGTTGAAAACGGAGGCCCACCATGCCCCTGACAAAGGAAAAGCCATTGTTGCCCCTTTCTCACCCTCCAATGACTCTGATAAATCTATGTCTTCCCGCATGCATTTGAGGGATGATTGCTTTCATGTGATCAACGAGATTAGGCCTAAAGGCTCCACACAGCCTAAGGAAAATTCAGAGAGATCAAAAGGTGACAGCAGCAACAAGGGAAAGATTGCCTCTCAGAGTGGAAAATATGGATTTTAAGTTTTTTTTTTATTTTATTAATTGTTTTGAACAGTTGACTTTTGAAATTTTGGATAGCACACTATTTTTCGATATATGAGTAATATATTTTGGAAACAATTTCAAATATCATTGAGATAAATTGTCAAATATGAATGTGATGATGGGAGTCACAAGGAGGGATGTTTAGTTTAATTAACTAGTTGTGTTATGATTGTTAAAAGCTAAAGAGAGTCACAAGGAGGGATGTTTAGTTTAATTAACTAGTTGTGTTATGATTGTTAAAAGCTAAAGAGAGTCACAAGGGGTCCCACCTACTAGTTATTATTTATCTAAAAACCCTTATTATGATTTATTACTTTTCCCCCTTAACTAAAAAGTTGGTTGAGTTTTCAGTTATCTTAACTAATGAAGTAGTTCAACTACTTCAACCAATTCTAAATTGCTTAAAGGAAAAAGGAAAGGGAGGAACAAGCGGAGAATAGAAGGAGAAGCATACTAAGGTTTTCTCTTTGATTTTTTGTTGAGATAATTCAGTTTTCATTCATTCCTTAATTCATTAGAAGCCTAATTATTTTTTATGATAGCAGGGTCCTCTTGTAGACAACAAGATTCAGGGCTGAATTACATCATTCAGACACTTTGTTTTCAGAGGTGTTGATCTATCTTTGATAGTCTGTGTAGACTTGTTTGTTTGTGAATTAGATTTCATGACTGACAAAGGCTATTGTGAAAAGTTGAGTGGGAAGTAATATGTGGCAAGCTAATCCATCTTTTAAAGTTCAGTTTTTTTATTTTCTGTCAAAAGTCCTTTTGTATGTTTCATCGAGGACGTCTAAGTTTGACTTTGGTCCAAAACTTCCTCAAGAAATTTTGTAAACAGAACGATTCTTTGATGAATTGGAATGAAATAAAAGATTTATTTATGTCTCATCTGTTTTGATTATTGACTTGGTGTCTTTACTTCTTTCTCTATATTTATTTCAACATCTTATATGTTCAGAAAATTACATAAATAATGAATTTTTCAGCAAGCTTTTATTTATAAAAAAAACAACCTAAGAACTTGTAAACAATACTCATGAATTAGCATATCAATTTTGTTGGCTATAAACATAGGGTGATATTCTCATTTATCTTGCTTTAGCCAAGTAGGATCTGAAAATGTTTGAGTAAGATCATTTCATATATTATCCTCAACATTTATTTGGCGACCATACTCGGGAGATCTTCAATATCTCTCTGGTTAATTTTTATTCTTGATTAGCATCAAATACATCTATTTTTTCTTATATTGATTCTTGACTATTTTAATTCTTAATGATTGTGGTTGTTGCAAGGCAGCCCAATATTGAGCCCGGTCTTCAAGATCATACCAGCATTGCTTTGAATTTGTTCAACACCATTTTAGACACTGCCAATACTCGTGTTGAGCTTAATCATTCATGGGAAGCAATTGAACGAGATATTAGTGCCCAAGAACATTGGGAAGCTAGACGTAGATAGCCTAGAAATCAGCAGTAACCTTCTTGTTCCTGCAGTTTTTGCCTTTCTTTCATGTCCTTAGACTCTCGTGTTTCTAGAAGAAGAAGAGGCTTATCACCTGAAATTAATCCTATTGTTGAAATATGAAGAAATAGCGTTTTTTTATCAACCCAACAAAGTTCTCTAAGGAGAACTTTGTCTAATTCATCCAATTCGTCTTTCTCTCCCTCACCTATCATCCACAAGATGGAATCTAGTGGTGGCTCTAGTGGCACTGGAAATTCTTCCTCCTCTCATTCTTCATCTTTGTCAGTGATTGGTAGCTTATATAGCCACCATATCCCTATCCAAATTACTACAAATCCCACCAAATTCATTAAAAAGTATGGGATTTTTCAGTTTGAAGAAGACGCCACAACCACGTCATGGCATGTGTCCTCTCCTCTTAACCTAGAACCCAATACTCGTCCACTTCCTAAATTCAAAGAGCATCTCCTTAGGTTTTCGGGAAATAACACTGTCACTACAAATGAACACCTGGTGGCATTTTCTAATGCTTGTCATAACATAGGAGCAAATGACAATGATACCTGCATGTGCTTATTCGTCAATTCCTTGGAAGGAAAGGCTGTGACCGATTTCTTTGACCTTCCTATGGGAGGAGTTAGTTTATTGGTTCAGGTCCACCTATAGGAAATCTAAAAGCCCAGCTGAGTAGTTACGGGAGTACAATAACATCGCCTATAAGGATGGTGAGACCATCAAGTCCTTCATCTTGTGTTTCACTAAGTTTTACAATCAAATCCCTGAACTCATTCGACCTCATAACCAAGCCACTTTCATGAATTACTACAATGCATTACCTTCCCCCTATCGTCATAGGCTTGAGGGAAAATCCATTGATAACCTCGGTTCTACTTTGCGTACTTGTTTAGAGTATGAAGAACATCTTGAAAGAATATGTCTTCCCCAGGGAGAATCGGTTAAACAGATAGACATGCCCACCCTCTTACAGCTAGTACAAGATATGAATAATCATATGATATCATATGAGCGAAAGGGAAATGTCTCCCCTCTAACCCATGGAGCTTTGTCCTCTTCTGCACCCCCCTTTAGAAATCCAATTGAAAATAATTTTCAGCCTAAAGCTATCTTGGCTCGAAGTTGGTGTAACTTTTGCGAGGAAAACCATGAGGAATCCACATGTGAGGTAAGGAAGAGCACCAAAGATAAGGTCTTTGGTAAAATACCATTAACTACCATCGTTGTCCTAGATTTTGCAGAGCTAGAAGATGTCATGATCGTCAATACTAGGAACAAATCCTATGCTCCCAAAGGCAAATATGATCCTCCCCACAATTATTCTAGCCCAAGCTCATCATCATCAGTTGCTATGGTTTAGGTTCTTAAGGTTCCTAACAGTCAAGGAACAACTTCCCCTCTCCTCTCTTCCAAATACAATATTTTGAATCAGTTGGCCAACATCAAAGCAGATGCCACCTCATGGACATGGTTATCGTCCCTGAACAATAGAGACATCTAAAACAATTTATGGAAGGAAAATATTTTGTTCTAGCCAACCTCTCTGAAGAGGTGAATGAAGAGGATTCATCTGTAAAAAAATTAGGTGTACATAACTATAGATACCCTGTAAAAAATCCCTTTTTTTATATTTTTGTAAATATTATGGATAAGATCACCCATTGTTGCCTCATTGATGGCGGTTCGGGCCCAAGTGTGATGTTGAATATTATTATGGAAGAGCTAGTATTGTCTTGTACAAATGAAAACGCCAGGATCATTCTCTCTTATAATAGTCTATAACAAAAAACCATAGGTGACATTAAATATGTGACCTTAGTTTTGTGCGCACACCCTGAAATAAGGACAACCCTTAGCATTCAGGTAATTGACATGCCAGTAAGCAATTACTCAATCATCTTGGGAAGAGATTGGCAAGATTTGATGGGACACACTTGCCCGTTCCTCAGAATGGAAAAAACATTATAGTCCTTAGAGAGGAAAGGATTTCACCTTACATAGAAAGTGCTCCACAACCTAATGTGAACTATGTCAAAGAAGACCTAGGGGTGTATTCCATATTTGTTGAGGAAGACAATATCCCCTTGGAATAGATTGATTTAGATGATGGTATGTGGCACATGCACTTCGATGGTTCATGCTATAATGAAGGTAACGGAGCTGGCATAATCTTGTACTCCCATGTGGGGAAAATTCATAACTTTTCTTACAGGTTGGAGTTTGCTTGCACAAATAATGTCACTAAATTCGAAAATTTATTATTAGGCATTGAAAATGCCTATAATTTTGGATGTGATCACCTTTCAATTTTTGGAGATTTCAAGCTTGTTGTAAACCTTGTACGTAAGATATATTCTCCTAGAAACAAGTTGATGAAACGATATACCCAAACTATTTGGGCACTTATCTCGAACCTATTATCTATTAACATCATTCATGTTAAGAGGGGATTGAACTCAATGAATGATTGGTTAGCTGTTTTTGCAGCCTCCCCCAATCGGCAAATTCTGCCACATATACCTGATTGTACTTTTCAATCTCTATATCATCCACATATCCCTGACAATATAGAATCTTGGCAGGTATTCCCTAGCGATGAGATAATATGTTCTTTCATTCAAAATGAACCCTATAATCCCAAGGAAATCATATCCATAGAAGATAACAAGATTCCTAAAGGCTTGAATCCTCTAGAGAGTTCATTTTCATCGAGTGATATAGGCAATAAAGAGAAACAGAAAGAAGAGGAGTCAAGAAGGAAGGTGGGTAAAACCATCTCCTTGAACATTGGGACACCCGAGTCTCCAAAGAATGTTAAAATAGGTGCCCAATGTTCTGATGAAGAGAAAATGAAGTTTGTCGAGCTACTTGGTGAATTTCAAGATGTTTTTTCTTGGGCTTACAAGGATCTTTATGGTTTTGATCCTGGTCTTATACAGCATGCCATCCCCATCAAGGAAGGCATAAAACCAGTTAGGCAAAAATAAAGACCTATCAACCCTGCATTGGAAGCAACTATTCGAAATGAGTTGGAAAAACTCTTGAAGGTTGGGATCATATTTCCGATCAAGTATTCTAAATGGGTTTCCAATTTGGTTCCTGTTCAGAAAAAAACCGGTCAAATTAGATTATGTGTTGATTTTAGTGCATTAAATTGAGCTAGCATAAAAGATCACTTTCCTCTCCCTAACATGAAAATGATTTTGCAGCGAGTTCCAGGGTCACAGATGATGTCCTTACTTGACGGTTGTTCCGGTTACGATCAAATCAAGGTAAAAAGGGAAGATAAATATAAAACCACCTTTATTACTAATTGGGGTACCGTGACTTATGAACGTATGCTTTCTGGCTTACCTAATGCAAGTACCACTTTTAAAAGACCTATACAAATAACTCTTGACGAATTGATCGATGAAGTTATTCATATCTATATTGATGATCTAATTATGTGAATTAAAGGGTTGTTAATTACCTCAGAGTTTCAAGTGTTATGTCCAGGTCCTTTCAAGATCGCTTTTGTCCTCGATACTAACTCTTACATTCTAAAATATTTACAGGAGCAATTGTTTTCCTACAGCACTAATGGTTCTCACTTGAAACATTACGTGGAACCAACTTGAAAAGTTCTAACACTGTTTGGATTTTCTGTACACTAGTAGTCTAACTCTGCTTTCATTTTTTTCACTATTTTTCATTTTTTCTTTTATAGTAATTTGATTTATGCTTCCTTTTGATAAGCTTCCTACTGCTTTTACATTTCTGTCATTTTATTTCTGCTGTTTTAAATTTTGTAATCTTAATTATGTCATGATTTTTATTTCTTTTTCATATTTTAGTTGATTTTGGTCAAGAATAAGATGTTGGATCATTTCTACCACACTGACACTCCTGCAAGATATTGTTAGTCAATAAAAATCAAGTTTACATAGTTGTTACATTGTTCACCCTGGAAACATAATTGAATTTGTTATCTTCTTTCGCTGTTGTCTTATAAAGAAATTGGTTATCTCCCGCTTTTTCTTTCCATTTCTTCATCCATTTCAGAATTTAAAAGAGCAAGTCCATAATTTTTCTCCTTGAAGTAAAGAGTATATTTTGGTTGATTGATTATGCATACAGGGATAAACCCCCTCATACTTAACATTTTTCATGAGTTATTCTGAAATTCCTGGCCATTTTTCCATTAAATCCGCTCACTTCCCCCTGTTGCGTAATCTTCTTGGTTATATATTCTTGATATGTTGGTCTTGGTCTGTGAAACCATGTGTTCTCAGTTCTAAATATGTTGAAAACAAATTTCCCTGTGGAGTCCCCAGTTTGTTGACAATAAAAATCGCAACGAGGATTTCGCCCGCAAAGTATTGCTAAAGCCTATTATTTATAAGCTAATGATATATATAATACTATTAGGTGGGAGCCCCTTGTAGATTGGAGGAACATAGATAGCCTTGTTACACATTTTATGCTGTTGTCCAATGATGCTTACAGAGTTCTACATGATTGATGATAAAATACTGGGTCTATTTGCGACAAATGGCAGATGGATAATGCATGTTATGTGTTGGTTTTGTTGCTCTAGACTCTAAATTCCATGTCATGATGGCTTATGTTAACTGTTTTTAATTTTTCTATTGAAGCCATGATTCGTCACATGTTGTACTTGCACAAGACACATGTTAGCTATAACAAGAAACAAGAGCAATTTGGAATAAAATCCAAGAAGAAGAAACTAAACTATGCTATACTATATGCATTGAAATTAAAGAAATGATGTTAGTCCTAACTAGCAATGTTAGTGTCTTTATTGAGTTATATGAAGGCGCACTTGATATACATTATGGTATGTTTTGGCAATGGTTAATATGATATCAGGTGGCGCATTTGGCAAGAAATGTATGTTAGTGGAATGGATTAATTGTTGGTTGGCTAGTGTGTACTACGTAATTGAATGAGGAGAGGATCGAAGCGACGTGCATTTACTGCACGTCACTCCATACCTCTCCCATTGGTCATCACCCTAGCTTGGTTATTGTTCATTCGAATTACGTTGTGGTTAATCTCCAATATTCAGGCGAGGAAGGAACTACTTGACCAAGCTCACATTTTTAAGTCCATTTGGTTACAGGTATGTTTTTTTCGCCATCCATGAACTTACTCTATTTATGAAATAAATATTGGCTCGGTGATGTATTGGTCTGTGTTTTTCTTGAGGCTGGCAACTATGTAAACTCTAGTGTTTCTCTGGAATGGTTGTTTGTGTGTTATTCGTTGCAAATGGAAAATTGGATGGTTGAAGTCACGATTTCATTGACTATTCTATGTAAAGGAATCGGTGATGGCTCTCTTTTGTCTCTATGGGTTTTTGTTGGAGGGTTTCATTCAGTTTGGACTTGTTAGTTTTCTCCTCACAGTCTTATAACCATACTCGGTCGTATTTGGTGTTGTGGGGTTGTTGTGTAATTTTTGAACCACCTTTGGGTCACTGCATATCATTCTCCACCTAGTCGTGGGCTCATTTTATGTTATTGGTCTCTGCACAGTTGGTTATGGTGGTTATTATGCCAAGAGGCTTGCTTTAGGGTTGGTTGTTATTTCATGGATTTGCTTTTATATCAACATTATTCAGTTTTTTGGGGGGGATACCACGAGGGTTATGCCCTATGTGTTCTCGGTGTTGTTTACTAGCCAGTAAGGAACCTCTGCTCATATGTTCATACTCTATCATGCCTGAGGTCAGTGTGGCATGTTGGATCATTTCTGCCACATTGACACTCCTTCATGTATGCCCACCGTGTTGTCTCGAGGGGTTCTCACATGCTGTTGGTGTGGTCGATTCCAGTCTCCCTGTGTTGGTTCCATCGAGTGAACCCTTGATTATTCAGAGCCCGGTTTTGATAAATGCAGTCAGTTATATCATGTCGGGTATCTGGTTGACTGTTATGAGTTGGTGGAATAGTGTCGAAAATGGTATATTATTGGCTCATCTCTGTTGATAGAGTTGATTACACAGTTATAATTGGAAATGATTATTGATATATAGTCGTTGCATTCTTTTATTGTGACAGTTGGATTGATAAATCAACATTGTTGTATGGTTTGATTGGGAGTATGCTTCTTTGTGTTATGCGTTGGTTTGTATGTTTCCTACAGTGTGTTATAAATTGAAATGATGGCCATTGTTATTGTGTATTTAAATTGCCCGATCGGGATTATTTCAATTTAAGGTGTTGATAGTTGTGGCTTGGATTTCCATTGTGTATGATTTATGGATATTGTGCATCGTATATTTTTATTGCACCATCAGATATGGGCACGAGGTTTTTAGTAGTATGGTTTCATTGCAATTTAATTGTTAAAATGGTTAAAGGAATGGAATCGATCACGTTTTGAAAGATCTTGTGTCTGTGTTTGATTTAAGGAATTAATTTATGGACGGTAGCTAAGGTTTTGATGTTGAACAGAGTTGAAACAAATGACTCTGTGTTCATTGGGATTTTGTTTTCAATATTAAATGGAAGAAATGAGAGGAAATAGAATTCTTTATACAGGATGTTTGAAAAGCATGTGATTTTAAGTATGATGACACTGTGTTAATTAAAAGGGTTGAAGATTTAAATGTGGATAGTGAACAAGTGTTAACACACAGTAATTGTTTAATTGATCATAGTAATTGTTTAGTTGGTGTTGGATCGTTGCATTAAATACATAATTATTTAATGGATTACTTATTGATTTTTCAAAGAGTATATGCTCTTTTCCCCTGGAATTGATTCACTTTTCTCTAATTACAATCCCCTCGCCTTCCCATTTTCATTATCCACTCCTTGTTCCTAAAATTTAATTACAGTTAAAGGAAACTTTGTATTGTAACAGTTTAAGATTGCAGGGATGGATTACAGTGATATATTCTTTGGTTTACATTACAGATGATTGTTTGTTGTCTGTGAGCAGTAATCATGATCTTTTCCCCCTCATTTTAACATTTTTCACTCAATACAACCCCTCGCATATCCCAGAATCTTTTGTTCACCCCCTGCTCATTGAAAACTATTAAACAATTTGTATAGATTGGATTGCATGAGTCTGATATGTTGTTGAGCCAAATTTTATTTCATATTTTAAAAGAGTTGTCATGTATGGTTGTTAAAGAAACTGTTTGCTAATCAATTATGCATACAGGAATGAGATTTTTCAGTAGAGGTAGCCATGGCAGAGGTAACCAAGTGAGAGGTAATTGGACCAGGGGGCCTAGAAGGCCAACATTCTCCATACACTTTGATGCAGACTCGCAAGAGTTAGGCCAGCTATTTCAAGTTGGGTTTTTTAACTGGATTGGGAAAGGAGTAGTTAGACCGAGGCCCGAAAGGCCTCCCTTCCAATCCCCATGGGTGCCTGCTATCCTCGTGCCTCCTTATGTCTCACTACATCCTGAAGTTCTCAAAAACAATGTATGGCAAGAGATTGTCCACCCAATAGTCTCCCAACATCATGGTTGGCCTAACTTGTCTTTACTTGCTCCCCTGCCTATCAATCAAATTGTCCAAGATGCCCCTGACCACTCACCAGTTCAGTCTTCCCATGCAAGAAAAGGGTTGAAAACTGAGGCCCACCATGCCCCTAACAAAGGAAAATTCATTGCTTCCCCTTCCTCACCCTCCAATGACTTTGATAAATATGTGTCCTCATGCATGCATTTGAGGGATGATTTCTCTCATGTGATCAGCGAGATTAGGCCTAAAGGCTCAACACATCCTAAGGAAAATTCAGAGAGATCAAAAGGTGACAGCAACAATAAGGGAAAGATTGCCTCCCATAGTGGAAAATATGGATTTTAAGTTTTTATTATTATTATTATTAATTGTTGAGAACATTTGACTTTTGAAATTTTGGACAGCACACTATTTTTGGATATATGAGTAATATATTTTGGAAATAATTTCAAATATCATTGAGATAAACAATCAAATGTGAATGTGATGATGGGAGTCACAAGGAAGGATGTTTGTTTTAATTAATTAGTTGTGTTATGATTTTTAAAAGCTATAGGGAATCATAAGGGGTCCCACCTACTAGTTATTATTTATCTAAAAACCCTTATTATGATTTATTACTTTTCCCCCTTAACTAAAAAGTTGGTTGAGTTTTTAGTTATCTTAACTAATGAAGTAGTTCAACTACTTCAACCAATTCTAAATTGCTTAAAGGAAAAAGGAAAGGGAGGAACAAGAGGAGAATAGAAGGAGAATCATACTAAGGTTTTCTCTTTGAGTTTTTGTTGAGATAATTCAATTTTCATTCATTCCTTAATTCATTAGAAGCCTAATTATTTTTTATGATAGCAGGGTCCTATTGTAGACAACAATATTCAGGGCTGAATTACATCATTCAAACACTTATTTTTCAGAGGTGTTGATCTATCTTTGATAGTCTGTGTAGACTTGTCTGTTTGTGAATTAGATTTCATGACTGACAAAGGCTATTGTGTAGAGTCGAGTGGGCAGCAATCTGTGGCAAGTTGATCCATCTTTTAAAGTTCATTTTTTTTTATTTTCTGTCAGAAGTCCTTTTGTATGTTTCATCGAGGACGTCTAAGTTTGACTTTGGTCCAAAACTTCCTCAGGAAATTTTGTTAAGAGAACGATTCTTTGATGAATTGGAATGAAATAAATGATTTCTTTATGTCTCATTTGTTTTGATTATTGACTTGGTGTATTTACTTTTGTCTCTGCATTTATTTCAGCATTTGATATGTTCAAAAAATTACATAAATAATGAATTTTTCAGCAAGCTTTTATTTATAAAAAAAAATAGCCTAAGCGTAAACAATACTCGTGAATTAGGATATAAATTTTGTTGGCTATAAACATAGGGTGATATTCTCGTCTATATTTCTTTAGCCAAGCAGGATCTAAAAATGTTTGAGTAAGATCATTTCATATCTTTTCCTCAACACGGTTGAGATTAACTTTGGGCTTTGGGGGTTCTTTACTCAATGCTAATTGTAACACCTTTCCTCTAGAATACCAAGTCTTTGGACTTCACGATCTGGTGCCACGTGTCTACTGGGGTCAAGTTATCGTGGGACTGGTCTAGTTAAATTCTTCGCCAAGGTCTTAACTACTTTATGTATTCATCAGGGGCCCCACTACCCATGCTCGAGAGGAGTGCCACATGGCGAATCACTAGAAGCAGACACGTGGACCAATCAGCCTGGTGACACGTGTCACATTCTAACTGGCATAACCATTCTTCCAAAGGTTCTTAACTCACTGACACTTGGCACACATCCCATCTGTCCATGTCACCCCAGGTGACTTCAGCAAGTCACGTCACTTCGGGACTTTGGGACTTCGGGCTTCGGAATATTTCACACTAGCACACTCCAATTCTCTTGAACGTTGAATTCTAAACAAGTTGATCTTCTAACACGCGTATCCTTTAATGAACGATCTGGATTAACTCCGGACTTCGGAACTTCAGAATTTTTCGCCTTAGCACACTTTGTTTCCCCCGAATGTTGAATTCCCAAACAAGCCAATCTGTCGACACATGTCCCTTTTGATGAATGATTCGGATTAACTCCGGACTTTGGGACTTCGGGATTTTCCACTCTATCACACTTTTTTTCTCCTGAATGTCAAATTCCCAAATAAGCCAATCTGTTGACACATGTCCCTTTTGATGAACAGTCTAGATTAACTCCAGACTTTATGACTTTGGGATTTTTCACTCTATCCCACTTTGTTTCTCCCGAATGTTGAATTCCTGAACAAGTCAATCTGCCAACATGTGTCCCTTTTGATGAATGGTCCAGATTAACTCCAGAATTTGGGACTTCGAGAGTTTTCACTCTATCCCACTTTGTTTCTCCCAAATGATGAATTCCCGAACAATCCAATCTGTTGACATGTATCCCTTTTAATGAACATTCTAGATTAACTCTGGACTTCGGGATTTTTTACTCTAGCACACTCCCTTTCTCCCGAAGTGTCGAACTTTTGAACTGTTGTGAGATCTACGGCTCACAATCACTTGCGTGCAGATCTGATGGCTGAGATTTGTTCTTCACCTCTATGCCTTACCTCTTGCTCTTGACTCGATCTAACAGCTATTATTTGTCTTCGTCCGATCTTATGTTCAAGCACTTTTCCCCAGATCTACGGCGTAGATCCCCTCCAGGACTTCGGAGCTTCGTCGCTTTTGCTCCCTTTTACAACAAGTAACTTCAAACAGCTGGAACGGCAAAGTCCCTAAGGAATTTAGTGCTTAACCACCATTCTCCTTTTCCCAGATCTGATGGTTGTGAAGGATCTTCCTTCTCCCGAACAGATCCTACAGTCCAAATTATAAACTTTGTGTCCCAATACCAGGATTGCAGTGGTATCCTTCCTTTGCAAGCTTTCTTGAATTTCTATACTTCCTGAGCTTATGAACACAGTCCAAGTGTTCACAGGGTGCCTTCCTGACACTCAGGAATGCTCTGAACTTCGAATTTTGTCCCTCTCGACAATAATTCACTCTAAAACCTTTGTTTCATTAACCACTTACACGGCTCATCCAGGCTCAGTGTTGAAACCATGGCTCTGATACCATTCTGTAACATCCTCGGGCACCCAGGTCGAACCATGCTACTCCAAAAATGCTCTGATACCAATTTGTAATGTCCCCATCCACCAACAGGTCAGGCATCGTCACTTCAGACAAAGTTATTTTTCAGAAATATTCAGATATAAACTTAACAGCAATAAATAGAGATAACATGAAAACATACATGCAGCAAAACACATGATATTATTACAAGAATCACAGGCATGCACTTAAATAAATCATTTAACCATTAAGCATAGAAAATATACTTATCTCTTAATTGAAGTACATCAACTGTGTGCAGACCTTCCATGAACCTCCCAACCTTAGTCCACTCTGCTCATCACTCTGAGCAGTGGGTCACCCCCAAGCTGGGACTAAACTCCACCATGCAAGGGATTCCTAGGCTAGGTAGGGACAACAAAAAGTTACACAGTACAACAGGAAGGATTTCCTCCAAGGATCCACTAACACCCACAGCTCACAGACTCTCATTCCCCACATGCATGTCCCACCTCAAGAGTGTACACCTTCACTATCACACAGTCCATCTCTCGGTACACCTCCCTTTCCAGGGCTTCAGCAACAGGTCGGATCAATAATTCTCAGAGTTGTGTAGCTACTACTGGACTCCCTCCAGGAGAACTCACTTCCTCTGCACACTCTCTCACCTAGAGAGAGTTTCTCACAGGCTTGACAACCTGCTTCTTCTATCCACGGGCCTGACAACCCGCTTCTTCACTCCCACTCCTCAACACATAGGCATGGTGATGGCAGCAATAGAAATTGGACGAGGGGAATGGTACTGACCGGACAATACGCAGGAAACCCGCATGGTACAGGTGCAGCAAGGGTATCAATTCGGGTTTGTTGCAGAGGTTCGGGTATCTTGGAATTCAACAATGGCGGACTTGCTCACTGCGTGCTTGCTTCGTGCATCAATGAGTCGAGGTAACAGATGACCAGCATGGTCAGAACCATAAGAATGGTGAGAATCCCCCCATAAATATACATGCATCTTAGATGACACTTGGCTCTCTAGGAACACGTTCCTCCCACTTGGAACTCGTTCCCCTCCCTAAAGGAACTTAGGATAAATTAATATCCTCTTTATAGCTTTTAGAATAATAATTATATATTATTCTTTTAGGCTCTTAATCTTATCCCTTTTTCCTCAATCTCTTAGCCTCCTCCCTTGCCCAACCTAGTGGAGTTTAGTCCCCCATACTCTTTCTTCGTGGTCGGTCTACACACAGCTATGTTGTTATATTAATAATGTGGATATTTACATGTACAAAATAGGCTCCTGGCCTTTAACATCTAGGCTCCTGGCCTAATCAACACATAAGCCTACCAGCTTATAAATACTTGGCTCACCAGCCTACAAAACATGTTACATTCATAATTACAACCGGGGCGCATCCTTGGGGTATTACACTTCTTAATTTAACTCTTAATCTTCACAAAGGGGATCAAACCGTGGCCTCAAATCCAAGAACCTCTATGAATTCATCTAGAGTAGGGACAAAATATGAAGAATCTATGCATCAATTCAATGAGGAAATGGAACATGTGAGCTAGATTGGTGAACCAACTAATACATGTTTGAAAGATGTTACTAGTCACTATGCTCAAGCCTCATTTAAATATCTATTGGAAACTTTAAAATTCTAGGCACTTACTATAGAATATATAGTATAAAGAAGAAGTGGGTAATTTTGCATAAGAATAAGGCCATTCTCTATTTTGGGTCCATTACAGGTTTTGTATGGACTGTGTATCTGCTTCTATGTTTTTACTGTAACTTTACTATGATGTAATCTATGTTGTAGCATTTGTTGCAGCCTTTTTTTAAGACAATTTACCTAGTTACTATTAAAAATAACAATAATAACAAAAGATAAATTTTTTGTGCAAGATGTTATCACTATTTGAAATATTAATATTAACAACTATTATCGTCAAGGTTAATTTGGTTGAAGATATTTTTCATCTCGTTGTATATTTAGTATAAAAATTTAGAATTATTTTCAAGTTTTAATAGAATATTTAATCAAACAAATTGATGTAAGAAAATTAATTAAATATAATTTAGAATTGTTTACATGATTGCATGATGTTATCACTATATAAAATTGGAGGAATAATTATTTTGTTAGATTTAACTATAATCATTTTGACTTTATCGAAATTAATGAAAATTTTAGTAAATATTTAAGAACAAATTTAAAAGATAAATTTTAATTCAAAAAATTGATTGAATCATTTAATCAAGTTTGTAAACATATTTAATCAACATGTTGTATCTTCTTACACAACAAAAAAAAACACCTTGAAAAATGATTAAACATTATAGAATAACATTAAATTATTATAACTTTTTACAATCACAATTCAAATTAAATGTTTTAATATAGCTAGAGTTAGTATGGCATCTCAAATTTAAATGAGTGATAGATCTCAAATTGAACTTAAATACAAAGAAACCATTAATAATGT